>JARHVA010004543.1:777500-827500 GCA_037957365.1 Torreya grandis | reverse complement strand
AAATTAGGAAGGCTAATTGCCAATGCTAAGAGGACTAAGAATAATCTATATGTCCTAAATGAGATAAAGAATTAAATATGATTCATGAGAAATATAGATGAAAGTTAGCTATGGAACAAAAGGTTAGTTCATCTAAACTTTGAAATTTGGTCAAGATTAACACTAAGAAGTTTGTGAAGAACATGCCTAAGATCACCAGACCTACAAACATATTTTTCAAGGCTTGTCAACATGGTAAGTAGACTAGAATAAGGTTTAAGTCCAAAGATTGCTATACTAAAATACCCTTGGATTTAATCCAAATTAATCTCTATGGGACTACAATAATTTAAATCATTTAAGGAGATAGCTACTTCATGTTACTCATAGATGATTACACAAGAATGACATGGGTTGCATTATTGAAAGAAAATTATGAATCTCTTAATGAGTTTAAGGCATTCAAGACTCTTTTTGAGAATGTGAAGAATGGAAAGATCAAGTTATTAAGAGTTTATAGAGGAGGAGAGTTTTATTCTAATGAGTTTTATGAGGTTCATGGAATAAGAATACAATTCTCAATAGTTAGGACACCTTAGCAAAATGGGGTAGTGGAAATAAGGAATAGGATAATTCCCGAGATGGATAAAACTATGTAAATGAGTTTATATTATCCAATGGATATTGGAGAGAGGTATTAATAACTGATATCTACATTTTGAATGGAGGATAGATAAGGACTAATGGCAACAAGACTCCTTATGAACTATGAAAGGGTAGACCTACCAATGTGGAACATTTTAGAGTCTTTAGGAGAAAATGTTTCATCAAAAGAGATGTTGAAGACTTTGGAAAGTTCGATTCTAGATATGATGAAGGCATATTTTTAGGATATTCATCAATGAATTCAGCATATTTATGTTATAATAAGAGGCTACAAATGATAGTGGAAATCACCAATGTGAAGATTGATGAGACAAGAAAATCACATTCATAGTCAAAGGACACTTTATAAAATATGGAGTTAAATAATGATGAGGTGACTATAGAGGTTGATGAGGAAGAAGAATAATTTGAAGAGAGACAAGACACAAAAGACGCTCAAGATAGATTCAAAGAGATCACCTTGAATCTCAAATTATTGACAATAAGAATGTTGGTATGAAAACAAGGATAGTAAGTAATCTAAATCAAGAGAATGTTTCTCTATTATCAAATATTGAACCTAAGATACTTATATAAGAAAGTAAATAATTTTTTTGGATAGGTGCTATGATAGAGAAAAATGAGACATGGGAACTAGTTCCTAGGCCTAAAGATAAGAATGTCATTGTCACAAAATGGGTGTTTAGAAACAAGTTGAATGAAGATGGAGAAGTCACTAGGAACAAGGATATACTGGTATGCAAGGGATATGCACAAGTTGAAGGGGTAGAGTTTGAGGAGACCTTTACACTAGTATAAATATTAGAGGCCATTAGATTATTTATAGCATATGTAGGATTCAAAAGATTCAAGGTATACTATATCGATGTTACATATACCTTTTTGAATGGGAATTTGGAGGATGTATACATTGAGCAAATTGAGGGGTTATCACTCTCATATGACAAAGACTATGTTTCCATATTTAAAAAAGCTCTTTATGGTCTAAAACAAGATTTTATAGCTTGTTATTCTAGGTTAAACAAGTAGATATTCGATATATGTTTCAAAATAGGAGTTACAAATAGTAATCTATACATCAAGATAGAAGATGATGATTAGTTGATAGTGTTTGTCTATGTGGATGACATCATTTTTGGTGAAAAAAATGAGAAAATGACCAAGGCCTTTACATAGGTGATGAAAAAATATTTTGAGATGTCCATGCTAGGATAACTATCATTCTTTCTTGGGTTACAAATTACTTAATCTGAAAAAGGGTATATTCATCTCACAAGCCAAGTACATAAGAGAGATGTTGAATAAGTTTGAGATGGAAGATTGAAAGGTAGTTGGTACACCCATGATCATAGGGTGTAAGTTGAGCAAGGAATATGAGTCTTCAAAAATCAATCATACATCGTATAGGTCAATGATTGGAAGTTTGTTATACACCATAACCTCTAGACTTGACATCATGCAAGCAATAGGTCTTGTGGGAAGGTTTCAAGTAGATCTAAAAGAGAATCATCTTCAAGAATTCAAAAGGATACTCAAGTATCTCAAGGGGACTCTAGAGTATGGATTATGGTATCTAAGAAATAAGGAGTTAAATTTTATAGCGTACATTAATGAATATTAGGCAAGAACTATAGATGAAAGGAAGAGTACTAGTGGAGCAACTTTCTTCTTAGTTGGATGCCTAGTTTCATGGATAAGCAAGAAACAACCATCAATAACATTATCCATTTGTGAGGCTGAGTATATTTTAGTAACTTCATGTTGCACTTAGGTTTTATGGATGAGACAAACCATAAAATAATACAAGATGGAGTATGATGGTCATATCCCTATATATTATAAAATTACAAGTGTTATAAGCATCTTAATGAATCTTGTCATGCACTCAAGGACCAACCGCATTCCCATTAGGTATCATTTTCTAAGGGAGCAAGTAAGTGAAAAAAAATTCAAAATTTAATATGTTTATACATAGGATTAGATTATAGATATCTTGACCAAACCACTTATAAAGGTAACTTTTGAACACCTAAGAGAGGAATTGGATGTAATTTCTACCCCTAGCAATCACTAAATAATCTAAGTAATTAGGGGGAGATAATCATGCTAAGTAGCTCCAAATAAAATTTAGTAATTCCAAGAAGTTATGCATTGAGATAGGGGGAGAATTTTTTTATGTATCATATACTCATAAGTCTTGTGTGATAAGTATTTTGGTTGTAAAAAGTGTGATCCAAAGAATTGAAGACATCACTTTGTCATTTATGTCAAAGGGTGAGAAATACCACATTGATGAGATAATAATTATTATTATAAAGTATGTTTTTATGTAAATGAAAAAGGGGGAGATTGTAGAGAATTGTTCCTATTGTTGAATTTTGGCATTGATGTTGTCATTGATGTCAAAGGTTATTAAGAAAGGTGTTCATGAAGTCATTAGATAATGTTCTTGTTTTATAACATCATTTAGAGATATTAAAATTTTTGAGGAAAATTTAAGGCAAGTGATTAAGTTTTATAATCATCAAGGAGTGTTTCAAGGGAAATTCTCAAGTTTCAAGTACTTAAGAAGCCTAGTCATGGCACTTGTCATAGCTTGTACAGTCCTAGTGAGAAGCCTTAAGCATAGTGGCCTAGTGAGATGGATGCACAAAGGCATAATATTATGTATATTATTTTTTGAACATGAATATGAGGAATTATATCAATCATGTGAATATTAGGGTGTTCTTACAAGGTTAAGACTTATAGACCACTTCTAGACCCTGCTTGGCCTAATGAGGCACAATAATCTATTATAAAGGAATATGAGGGATTTTTTACATTTTTTGATCATGTGTGATTTTGTATGATAATTTAATTGAAGTTTAAAGTATATGGAAAGAGGATTGAATGCAATTTATAAGGCCTAATGTGGTTTACAAGTCACGGTCTACGCAAGCAAATAGAGAGATGGTGGCCAAATGAGGTATGAGATTTTTATTTATAGATAATAATGAGAATGTGAGAATTATAAATGGTGTGATATATTTTTTCAGGTGTTTTAACCAATTTTGAGGTCAAAGTTTGCAAGAAAAGGCATGAAAAATGGTTTTAAGGTCTCTCAAGTGCTCACAATGACGGGTTTTGAACCCAAGAAAGACTTTAAAGTGTTAATTGGCACATGTAACCTCTAAATTGTAACTTTATATATTAAATATATATGTGTAAGTGTACTATATAATATATATAGGCATTAGATTTAGAAATTAGGGGTAGTCCTTTATGAACAATCATTAACACCAAATATAGTGTAACCCTATCTAGAACCTTAACCATGACCTCATATGAAATATATTACTCAAAATTGATTATAATGTATGGATATGTATATTTAAGTGATTATAGTTTGTATTAAACTATTCCATGTACCTACAGGTGTGATTGGTTTGTCAAGATAGTGAGTGGACCCTATAAGAAAGGCCTTATTTATTGAAGATTTATTGTAGTATTCAAATTTGATAAATGGGTGGAGGAAAAATATTGAGACTTATATTTGATTTACATGGTGTTTTTTGAGTAGGTAATATCATTTATATGTTATAAATTGGTCATATAAGTTGATCACTCGCTAACAGGCCTAATGATGTAAATAGTGAGAAACCTAGTCAAAAGTGAGAAAGTGATTAGGGATGTGCTATCATGGATTAGGTATGAATCCCAATGAATGGAAAATTTATTAAATACCTATAATACATTATAATATTGTATATAATTTTTTTATGTTAGTGGATATGATGAAAATTTTGTTCATAAGTTGACTTGTCTGGTTCAGATGAGACACGAGGTATAAGACTATGAGATTAGTCTACAAGACCATTATTTCCATTTGAATATATTATATATCTATATAATAATATTATAATTACATAATATGATAATATTCATGAATTTTAAGTCTTTTAAATAGGTTATACAAGTGTTGAAGGTCATTATTTCCATGACTATGTTTTGAGGCTAGTTGGTAGTTCTTAGTGGGCTACTTGTAGAGAAGGGGCTGATTCTTTTTGCCATATGTAATGTAATATTATGGACTTGGTGAAGTATTTTAGTTATTTAAGGTTATTAATATTTTATTTTTTCCATATATGTATATAAAAATGGTGTTTTATCTTCATTAGTTCAGTACAGACTTTTTAGGTATGCACATGCCTAATTGTGAATAATGCTAATGGCATGCTTGAAGTGATGATTAGATATAAAAGGTGTCATGGACATAATATGAAAATATTATGGGTATATTTTATTTACATATTATATTTTACTATGGTGTGATTATTTTTAAATTGTTCCAAGGAATTCAAAGGGTAATGTGTGTTAATGAAGGCCTAACTGAATTAGGTCTCCTTAAGGCGTAAAAGGGGTTTCAATCCTATATGCTATGACTGACCTATTAAAATGTTTTATTCATGTTTATTACATCTATTAATTCATATTATTTTTAAAATATAAGTGTTAAAGTGTGTATGTCTGACCAAAAGGTGTATGACCTAGTATAAGAACAAAGCCTAATAGGCCTAATTATCTAGTTAGAGAAAGAGTGAGTTGAAGTGAATGCTATAAAAACTTGAAGAGATAAATGAAGAATTTTAAACCATAGTAATGGTTTATATTAACAATCATGAATATATAAAATGGGTACTATAGATGAAGATCAAGGTTAAATGGACTAATCTTTATTGAAGAGACGTAGTTGAGTGAGGGAGCCTAGAAAGAAAATTGAGAGAGCTATGAGTGCAAAGAGCTGAAGATATGATAATCATCAATTTATTGAGAAACATGATGTATTAAATGTGATAAAATAAATTATGTTTATTATTTGGTCTTGAGTCATCCACGGGGTTGGTACTTCCTTGTAAGTTGGTGCTTATTAAAGCATAGTTGAGTTAGTGCTTGGCTAGTTGCGGTTGGTACTCCATATGAAGTGGGTGATTCAATAAATTTGATGATTTTATAATATGAATATAGTCCATTATTATATATCAATGGGTCTTCTTCTAACTAGTGGTGTTCGACTCACACAAATTTTTCTATATGTTATGATTTTGTCTCAAGCTTATAATTATTAATGTGTTGCTAGTTCACTATATTGGTTTGATAGTTCATGAATGATAAAGTAAAGTTGTAAAAGTTATAAAGATTGATTTACTCCCCCTCCCTCTATAATTTTAATTCCAACATGATGTACTCATTTATTTCACTGTAGTTATAGTTTGATTAGAACTATGTGTCAACATTGATGTACTTGTTGAACTAAAAGGGGATAAAATTGATAAAAGTTTTATTATTGGTAATGTAGATGGGGTCTAACGAGTATAACTGGTAGGTGGAATTGATGGTTCTTTATTATTTTCATCTAAATCTTGGTAATAACTATATTCCTTATAAATTTTATCATGAATTAATTTCATGTTAATAAGATGAAGTCTATTTACCCTACATTTTCATTTCATTAATCTTGTATGCTTTGCCTTGGTGGCTCAAAAGCCAAATCAGAAGGCATGTACCTCTATTGCCTTTCTAATTTTTATTCTCTATTATTATTCAATGTTCCTCAAGATCAATCCTTGTTAAATTTGTTTGAAATCATTTGAATCTTTAGGAATAATCTAATCAAAAGTTATTTGAGCTACCAAATTCCTTGTGTTGTCCTAAACTCCTATTAATTCAATAGTGCCTATAATTTATGCTACTTGTTTTTCTTGTTCTAACAACTTATTCACTATAGCTTCAAAAGATGACACCTAATTTTTGGCATCTTATATCTTGATTAGAGATAAATTAAATGAATTATCTATCTCCACATGTGTCATTAGATCTAGGTGGTTGAATACCTTGTTAGGGGAGTATAATACTAAGAAATTTAATTTATTTTCATCTTCTCTAATGAATTATATCCAAAATTTAATACAACCTAAGTTCCATTTTTTTAAATCATGTTATATACTAGAAAAACTCATATCATGTATTTCTCCTCTCTGAGAATTTCCAACACTTCTTCCAACTCTTGTCCATCTAGCTTCATTCCCTCATCAATGGATAATACTACCTCAGTATGGGTCTCTATGTAGGACTTGTGGTCCATGTATGGGATTTGGACCTTCTTCCTATTCTACCTTTTTTAAAGGGAATAAATTTCTTCCCTTTCCTCTAAAATCAACCCTCTACTATATATAACCTCAATATTTCTTGTTATGACCCTCTAGACCAAGGTTGTGGCTTTATCACAATGTGAGCTTACCATGGGAAGCTCAATGGTCTTTATATTGAGCCTCTTAGAAGCCAAATATCATAACTCCTTGGCCTATAATGGAAGAGTGGGATTTGAAGGATCAAATGGTTCGAGTTCTATTTGTGCATGATCTTGAGGTTCAACTTTAAAGAAGGGCTTGGGCATTGAGGGCTAAATTACTTTGGACTAGTCTATGTTCTCGAATTGTGACATGGGGTACACAACATAGATTGATAAAAAAATTTATTCCCTCTTATTAATTACTACCATTTTGGTCTAAAATATTATTTAAGAAGGTAATATTTAACCCAATTTGGTAGATGTGGTAACTATTTGAGTTATAGGTTGCTTAATGACAATGGAAATAGAAGTGGAGACTACAAGAATGGGAGTGGAGGTGGAAATTAGAAGAGTATAGGATGGGTGAATGAAAAGAACACCATAAAAAAGTGATTTCATGGGAATGAAATTGGAAACAATTAGAATAGGTATGGTATATACAATAGTTAATGACATTAGAGTAAAAATTCATAAGGGGGTTGTGAAAATATAAACCTTACCATATGACTCACCATTGAGGGGTGTCTTTTATTTTATCACTTACAAGATCAAGACATTCGCTTGTTTTATCTCTTCCTCATCCACTTATTAACTTATATAACCTTCCAATGAAGGTTATTTTTGACACTTAGATTTTAAACATTGAGGAGATGCTTAATTATCCTTATCCAAGTGGCACCATGGAGACATTTCTCTTGCTATGGGTGATAATATTGAGAAATGAATCTCTAGATGAGGGGTTAGCTCCCCTTGATACACTCTTTGATGTTTTTTGATACCTATCAATTATAGATGAAAAGGGATTATAAAATCAAATATTTAAACCAAATATGGTGACGAAATAGTAAGTATCATCCTCCTACTTGACCAAAATAACTACTTAAAGACAAACAAGGTGTTTCTCACACAAGACTCACAACTTAGGACCCATTGCTACATCAATGTTTCATATAATAGATTCAAGAAGGTATGTGATTATTAGGAAGGGGATGAATGATTTAAAAGAGGGATACAATCATGAAACACTTCTATGATATCTCTACACTTAGAAAATAATACTAGCAAAGCCCTGCAACAATCTCCTTTCTACAAATTGGTAGACCATCAAGAGTACAAGCTAGAAAAGACAATCTTTCACTAGACTAGACCAACAAGATTCAAGTCATTACTAAATATTAAAGCATATGAGTGGCAATAACAATTTTATATTTCTTCAAGAGTTTTTCAAGTAAAAATTTGGCTAGAGTTTCCCCATAACCAATGGAGGCTCTCCCAAAGAGCCAAGAGAATGCATATTTATAGTTTTTGAAGAGGGGTGCAAGTAAAGGAAGTTCAAGGGTCACTTAGACATGTGTCACTTTGATAAAATAAGTTACATTTGCATGTGAAAAAGGGTTTGAGGTGATATATGCCATGTCAGGGGGTTTAATTATCCAAAACAAGTCATAAGAATGGTGAAAAGTGGCACAAAGTCTCTAGGATTATAAAAATAAATTTCCTCTATAATTTTCCTCTATTTTAATTCCCTTCTTATAACTAGGGGTAGGTATGGTGATTGGGATGATAAGGGATGCATTTAGACATGTCATGCCATGCATTGGTTCAAACCATAATCATTTAGAAACTCCTAGAGAAGAGGAATCATTAAATTTAGTCTTGAAACTCAATATTATTCATGAAAAGGATTACTGACACTTGGAAATATTACTCATGACTCTATATGCTTCAACTCCCCCTTAAAAGGACATCCAATGGAGGTTTTCACACTTTTCACCCTTGAATGCATGATGCTAGCTTTGACTGGCTAAAAGTGAGGCCTTTGTTCAAACACTTATAAGTTTATCCATAGGATAAAATTAACATAGGGAGTTAATATAATTCTATATATTTAAATCAAACTTTATTTCATCCTATAGAATCTCATACACCCTACATAATACAAAAAATGGTGAAGAAAACCCCATTTTGCATGTTTTTCCTAAAAATTCATACATCTTTATCACATTTATGGAATACTTGGAGACTCCTCTACATCATCCAATTGGTTTCATGGACATTCCCTAACATTTAGATGCTTAAAATTCTCTATATCTCTAATCATGTCACTATGAGGGTTTTGTAAGGGTTTAGAGTGGTTTGGACTCCTAACCTTGGTTTATAAAGTTGGTATATTATAACCTCCTAAAAATTACACTAATGGCTCCTTAGGGACACTCTAAAACTTCTCCAAACATCTCTATATCCCATTCAAAGGCTCATGAAAGTTCCAAGCTCTTCAAGTTCCCCTTTGAGTTCTATTTCTTGCATTTGAGAGGTCTATGCATGTTTTCAATCCTATAATCGCCTCTTGGGGACTTCACCTAAAAAAATAAGGTTCAAAAACCTCTTTATATTCCCAAATAAAATTCTCCAATAATTTTAATTGATCTCCAAGAGGTAGGAATGAATATTGATCCCTATAGGGCACTAGGCCTAGGCCTTGCCAATAGGTCTACCTACACCTTTAGACTCTGTTTAACCTTTACATGGTTTATTTTTCACTTTGATGGATTTAAAATATCTAATTAACCCATGAAATAATTTATAAAATAATTTTAAATCATATATTATTCCAAAACACATATTGACACTCAATTTAGCCTCTTGCTCTTGAGTCTATCTATGGGGTTTGACTATAAAACTCCTTGTTTATGATGATTTTTTCTTCCTTAAAACAATTATATCAGGGATTTATATATTTTTTTAGGTTTCATTAATATTATCAAACATTATCTTTATTTACCTTCGTCTTTTGGTCCTCAAAACCACTCCTCTCCAAGTTGTTTGTGCTTTTTATGAGGAAACCACCCCTATTTTGAGATAGAACAAGGGCATGTTACCTTATTTATTTGTTAAAAAAAAACATTTATAAATTTTTATATATCTCATATAGATAATATATACCAAAACTTAGATTAAAAATCTAAGGAAGGTCTCTAAAAGTACAAAATAACAAGACTAGGCTTAGAGAAGGACTGCTTGCCTATAGGTGTTAGTTTTTAGGACCTTTTAGGTCTTGCTAAAGGTTTATTTAGGTATGTATTTTGATAAAAATTTATGGTTTAATGAATATACCATATCCTTTCATATGTAACTCCACTTATCATCAATCTCCCACATAAACTCTTACCCAATCTCTTTCCCATTGTCTTATCCACTATGATAGTCACCTTGAATACCCTGCCTATAGATGGATTTTACAAGTTTAGATAGAGAAATAATGAGAAAAAGAGTTATAATTATGTATTAATGGTATTTATATCTCTATATTATCATGAAATCACCATTGATAAGTCTTTAGAGACTCATGAAGACAAATCAAACATCTAGATCCTTTTATATCATCTTATTGCCTTGTCCTACTATCAAGGCACTTGTAGGTGTCATTTCACTATTACAAGGGATTTATAGGCATTGTTTATAATAATTAATGATTTTATTAACATCCTTGAAGTCTTAAATTCATAAAAACCTCTTGAAACCTCTACCTAACCTATCAAATTCAATGGCATTTCAAATTCTCAAAGAATGACCTCATTATATAGATACCCTTGTTGTAGATGTTTATAAGATATTTGAGAGGGTAGTCATAGGGTAGAGAGAGTGAAAGGATTGATTTGGAGTTTTTCTTCATCATTTATTTACTTTAAAATATATATATAGGTTTTAGACCTCTCCTTGGCCATGAATAGACTTTCCATCATTCCTACTGTTGAAATGCTAAAGCGACACATGTAAGTCTTTGTTTATGATCTCAGGATGCTATAGGTGCAGGTTTTGAAGGCATGGAGAATTTTACCTCATCTATTTTGAATTTTATATAAATTAGAATTTTTTTTAATCCCATTAATTTAGTATCAAATCATGTCTTTTATTCAGGTTGTCTATTAGAATGATCAAGGAGCCATTAGACCATCAAAATTATACATATTACTAACAAATTTTAGTGCATTTGAGTCTAACCTTGAAAGATTCAAACATCATCCTTTTACTTCATCAATATTCCAAAATTTACAAGTTTTTACTTCTCCATAAGGACAACAAAATCAAGTACTTAAGGACCATCAAACCATTCTTTACTCACTCCACCATCAAGAGACAAAAGTACATGGTCCTTTATTTTGGTCTTTTACAAACTCAATCCGTAAAGTCAAAAATATTTCCCTTAGAGCCAAACATCCATATTCTTAGGCTCATCACTAGATATAAATCACCAAAATAACTTTTAAACCTCATGTAAACTTTTCTTATCTTGGTAACTCCATTGTCATGCATGAAAACCTCTATTAAAAAGGATGAATCTTTTAGGTAATAGTGTTGAGTTGCATGTGTGGATAAAGGCATGGAAGGATGAGAGTATGAAAGGTAATAAGGTATTAAAACTACTAAAATAATGTTTTATGATCAAAACACTTGAAAACACTCTATATTCCTTTGTTCCCATGTTGGAAACCTATAGATTGTAGCTGAAGATGAAGATTTGCAAGAAATTATGCTAGTGTGGTCTTTAGACCAAGAAATAAGCCTAAAAGGATATATATGAAACAATTAAACTCTATAAAATAAGTAAAAGTATGAAAAAATATTGAAAATCATGTAGAAACACTTAAAACACATAAATCCATCAATCTAATACAAGAAATTTTGAGACAAGCTCAAACAGTGACCCCCTTGTGATTGAAGATTATGATCAATCTGATTGTTCATAAAGGAAGAGGAACCAAAACAAAAAATTATATTATTAAAATGAACTGTATTCAAAGTGAAATCCACCTATATAATCAATCCTCCCAACTCTACTTGTACCTTTTGTACTAAGTGCTTGAAGTTGACATTCCTTTACATGTAAAGAGGAAAAGGAATAAAAATGAGTTGTAGATGCATATTTTTTAATTCTCATTAAAGTTAAAAAGTTTAAATGGGTGTGGGGAGGATAATAGAAACCCAACACACATTTTTATCTGGATATTAGGTCATGAGGATCATACAAGTGCCTAAGAGGGCCTAAAAACAAGGTGAAACTCTTCTTCTCTGACCGTAACTAAATATTGAACTATCACACACCTAAATATGACATTATCTGACCTCTCACATGTTATCCATAGCTTGATGACAAGTTTTTCACTTCAACCATCTATACAAGTCCTCTAGCTTAGCTCAAAAGTGGGCCCATAAGGTATTTTTTGCATATTGAATATGGTAAATGCAATCTGATGACTTAGAAAGATCCTAAATCACATTAAAAACCATAATATGAATAGAACAACATATGTTATGCCTTTGAACAAGTTTGAACATATTTGACTAGGGTTGAATTTGATTGACTTGACTAGTACAAAGGGCTATACTTTAGACCAAGGCTATGTTAGGGATAAGTGAACATCTAGATCAAGATAAAACCCATACAAGACATGGATAAACTTTTATAAAGTTTAGAAATGTATGGGTTGACAAAATTTTTACCATAGGTTAAATTTGGTCAACATTTATGACTCTCCACATGCTTTTGTGGATAATTTATAAGGTCTCTCTCCCCTTGCTTTCCTTTGATAAAATTGTGTCATTTACCTAGCTTATGGAATAGTTACCTATTAGGGAATAACAAGGGTAGTCATGATAGATGTTAGTGATATTAAAGCCATCATAATAGGTAATATTTATTATTCATCATAAGAATCTAGTAAAATGATCTACATCTCTTTTGTAATTATGTTGTCCTTTTTTTATAGCAACTCCTCTACTAATTCCTTCTTAACTATCCTTAGTTCAATAGTTGATGCTTGAACTGAAGGATTTTATTGCTTTTCTTCCAATTTATGATTATGTATCTCTTATATAAATTGATGTTTCTCATGTTCTTGAGCCATTGATTCTTCCCTTGATATCTATTCATGCTCTTATTGTTGGTCTTGATCAATGGATGGATGTTGGGGATCATGTCCCTAGTCTTGACAATTGGTATGGCCTACCATAATAGAAGTTAGAAGATCTCCATCCTACTAGTAGTGGGATATTGAATTTATCTTAGTTGAGCATAAGGAAGGGGTTGGTTTTTATTAACCTCAATAACTATTCATTCAAGACCATTTTCACTACTCTTTCTTTTACTTCCTCATCATCCTTCTGTTAAGAAATAGGAAGTCATGGTCAAATGGATCATGTTTATATGGGATGCGTAGGATGTGAATATTTTAATTGAATATCCTATGGGGGTCCCAATCCATATTAGTAAGAGTGGTGAATTTATATGCTTTCCTCACATTTCCATATTCTTTGAAGTGCATCTTGAAAGTTTACTACATCATCCCAATAATGATATGGAAGCCATGGAAGGTACCTTTCTTGCTCTTTGTTAAATCCTCATCTATTCCATTCCATACGTGTAAGGTAATTTCTTATTCATCCAAATTTTTGGAAATAAACTTGGGAATGAGGGTCCACCTTATAACTAAAAACCATGATGATGGTGTAATCAAGGTAGAGCTAGTAGTCTTCCACATTATTGAGTGTTTTGGCAATGCTATGTGAAATTTTAGCTAGGGGTTGGCCATGAATGGCCATCCGAACATGATGGTAGAGGTTCTCTACAATTATATTGATATTTATAACATATGTGTGTATGTGAATGAAAGAATAAAAATTGCATATTCTATTCTTGATAACACTAGGGTTGGGACTCCATAGAACCTCATTATGCCTATACACTATTCCCATGATTGGATCTACTAGGTATGATATCATATATTAATTTCACCCTTAGGGTCCCTTATATTTATTTATAACTTGTTCTTATAATTAGGCATTAATTACTTCCCATAATGCATAGGTACACTCTTAAGTAATGAGAAAGTCTAGGAAGGGTACCCATTCTAGATGAAAGAAGTGGATGGTCGAGTGGTTACAGAGTTTGTTCATCAATTCTATGAATATGAAAATCCCCATCCTAAATCTAATGATAGGTATGGTATTCTTAATAGGCTCTTTGATAGTGAATGTCTCACCTAGGAGAAGACACTCTCCTACTACTCATTTCACATTATTGTCTTTATTCTAAGTGACTATAGTATGTAGTTCAAATGTAACTAATGAATGCTTATCCATATATGTATGTGACAAGTATATTATTATCAATTTAGTGAATATAACCACCATATAAAATTTTTCCTTTGAATGATAGGCCTCACAAAAAAATTATACATGGCATGACCTCTAACATGGTGACTACATAGTGAAGGGTTTATCACTTGAATGGGAGCAGGTTTCCTATAAGATGTTTCTCCTTGGATAAGATGTCTTCTTATACTGCAAGTGAATCATTTTTCTCTATGACCTCCCATAAAGATGAGCAATTTAGATAGAGGCCATCAAACATAGTTTCATCAAAATCCATTTCTAAGTATTCAATAGAGTCTTTGATAGAAAACCTAGAGGGTGATGAGGTTCCATTTTATGACCTAGATGAAGACACCATGAATATTTTATGCATCCTATTATGAATCAATCATTCAAAAATGGTAGGCACTAAATTGAATTGCATGAGTTATAAGTCATTCTAGTCATAACTAGGGATTTTGAGGTTACATAAGGTTAAATTTTCTCAAGTTATTAAAAATTAAATGAGATGAATTTATTTGGGGTCTTGTTTTTATATATTTATACATTAATTCCATTTTGTGCTCCATTAATAGCCAATCTATAAAATCTTGTCACCTTCATTCAATTTTAACTTGACCATGAAATCCTAGTGTACATGCCATATAGGATGCTTGTTCATTTAGGGTGCCATGATGTTACATTTTATTTATAAAATTTATCATTATATGTTTTATTTAGGGTAGTAAAACTTTTCCTTCAAACCTAATAAATGTTAAAAAAGAAAAATTGTTTTTTTGATAAATTCATTTTGAAAGAATTTATTTGAAAGTTGTCGAAGGAATAATTCATGAAGATTAAGTACTCTTCAGAGAGATTGTCATTCATGAGGAAGTTTTCACATAAAAAGTTATCAAAGATAATTTTTTTTTAATGAAATATATCTAGGAGAAAGTTCTCTAAGTAAATATTTCAAATACCAAATTTTTTGATCTATTTCTAAAGACTATTTTTTTGATCTATTTCCAAAGGAAAGTTGCCAATTAGAATAAATGACCCAAAGAAAAGTCCCTGAAACAAAGTTAAAAAGCAAATAGTTTTTGAAGACCAAAAGTATCTATATAAAATTCTTTTAAAATTAAATAATCTAAATAATCCAATATGAATACCTACCATTCATAGTGATTCTTCTCAAATTTTCATTAATAGATTAGTTTGAACAATTTTTTTCAAATGGGAAATACATACCAAAACATAGAGTTTATAGATAATAAGAACTAATAAAAACACATACCTGCCCAAATAAAATAAGTCCTATAAAACAAAAAAGGGATGTCCCCACTTTTTAAAGAAAAAATACAAGGTGGGGTGTGTTGAATACAACAAATGGTGACTCACAGGGGTGAATACTCCTGAGTTTTCAAGAACCTAGAATATATGGTTTTTTAATCCCAATATAAACCATAAACCTTAGTAAAAAAATTAAATCATAAATAAAAATAAAATCTTAATAATTCCATAAAACATATTAACTTTGCTTATACATTAGACCTGTGTGTGGGAGAATGATGTTCTTTATCTATTGTCTAAGTGTTTTAGGTACATATATTGGGTGAGATATAGGTTTAATTCTAATTGGGTGTTTGGTACATATACATTGTGGATATTAGGCATTCCTCTACTACCAACCAATCATCCATAACCCTGATAGAGATACCTATGATCATATTTTCTCTATTTCTTTTTTTTTTCCATTATGTATGATACATTGATCTTATTTCATCATGTAGGTTTATAATCCTATTTGATTTTATTTTTGACCTTTTGGATTTTGCCTTTTATTTTATGTTTTTTGTTAAAGGTAAGAGGGAAGAAAGGTGACCACTATAAACTAGTCTTAGTAATGTTTTGGTTAATTAAAATGTCCCTATCAACTTTTACCCATGTTAATGGTTAATACCTTAAACAAGTATTAGAATTTTATGTAAATTTAATTCAAGGGGATAAGGAGAGATTCATAAATTTACATATAAATGTGGAATTATATTTCATGTACCTAATAGAATCATTAGCTTTGGGATATAGTCATCGATAAATCTCTCATTACTTACCTAGATTAAGAATTCTGAACCACAATATGCAACACACATTGATTCAAGTTAGATTCAAAACATACCAAATTATCATTTTATTATACCAAGATTGATAAATTTAGGCTATCATGAATTCAAAAGAAAACTAGCCTAGAAAGAAAGAAAACTACCTAATGTTAACACACCTAATGAACCAAAACAACTACTAAAATAAAAAAAATGGATAATCTAGAAAACATGAACTACTTCTAACAAAAGTAAATGATTTAAAGGATGAAGATAACTAATAATTAAAGTATAAACTAATAATACCTTTAACATAACATCTATCATTACCCATAGGCCTCTTTAGATGGGGCAGCCATGAAGTAATGCTTCAAAAACTATCCATTAACTAGATATGTCAAATTATTACCTTGAAGATCTTTTAAATGAAATGCATTTTTACCCAATATCTCAAAGACATGATGCAATCCTATCCAAAATGTGGTAAATTTTTCATGCATTCCTTTTTTCTCATGGGTTTTGTCCCATAACAACACCAGGTTAGAGATCTTGAATGCTTTGAATTTTTATCTATTGTTGAAACATCTCTTGACCACATCTTGATGTTTTTTAAAGTTTTACAATTCTTCATTCCTACATTCTTCCATTTTGTTGATATCCAAAAATTTGGACTATATTTTATCAGTAGGATCAATGTATTCTTGAATAAATTGATATGTTGGTAACGTTAGCATGAATGGGAACACTAGTTATTTCCCATAAATGAGTAGATATGGTGAGACTTTAAGGGTCTATTTATACCTAATTGGTATACCTAAAGAGAATATTTTAGTAAAATATGTCACTCCCTAGGTTTATCTATGGATGAATTATTGATAACATCTATGACATTCTTGTTAGTTGACTCAACCAATTTATCTCCTTATAGGTAATGATTAAAGGATGATCTAATTGTAATATGATTATCATGGTCCCATTTAGTAGACTTATTTAATTGAAATGTTATCCCATTATCACAAACCAAATAAATAGGCATGCTAAACCTAGTTGTGACATGTTATTCAAGAAAACTGATCACATCTTGGGATCTTGAATTCTTGGTGGTTATTGCCTTAGTCCATCTAGTGTAATAATCTATAGTAGTAAGCACAAATTTGTGCCCAATTGAGGAATTTAGGTTTATAACACTAATAAAATATAAGTCCCATTGGGTGAATGACCTACCTTTAATCACAAGTTATAGTGTAATTTTTATGTGTACCTCTCTTTTTTCCAAGATTTAGTATTTATGGCATATCCTCACATGGAAGTAAGCATCCATAAAGACTATCAGTAAATAATAACCAATTATGGGTATTTTATGGGTTGTAGTATTTCCATATGGATGGCCAATGGAAATATTTTGATGCTAATTTTCTAAGATCTCTTGAGTTTATTCACATGAGACACATCTTAAATATATGCCTTTATAGTTATTCCTATATAGGATTCCTTTCCTAATCATATAATGAGTATCTTTGAGCCTTAAGGCTCTATTTTTATCTCTCTTGATTTCTTAGGGGCATATTCTAGTGAATAGGAACTAAATAATACATTATACCAATCTTATTGGGAAACTTATGTTTGGCAGACCTCTTTGATGGGGATGCATAGGTCTAGTTTGGCCATCAACTGAATAATGCCTTATCCTCTAATGATCATAGTAGGGTTAATTTCAATATCAAACTCCTACAACTTCTCCATATATTCATCTCTATTCTCCCTTAATTCATTTTATCCTAGTAAGCTTGACAGTAGGATATGGTACTATGGTAATGGTCTTGTTTCAAAGGATGTAGTGCCTAAACTTATTAGCCACTTTGATAAGAGTAAAATTATTATTTTCAATTATAGATTATCTAAGATCCACATATTTCAATTTAGTGATCATTAAAATGATAGAATGCTCATTTTATTCCCCTTTTTACATAAGAATGACAACAATAGTATGTTTCGAGGTGAATGAGTACAAGAAAATGTCTTTAGTAAAATACAAGCTTATCATCACTAAGGCTTGTGAAATAGACTTATTCATGTCTTCTAAATACTTCTTAGCTTTAGGTGTCCACTCCAATTTCGTTTTCTACTTGAGCATTGCATTCAGGGTCCTGAAAATCTCTACAAATCTTGATATAAATTTTTGTACAAAATTTATCTTCCTAAAGAAGGATTTGAATTCCTTTTTACTATTTGGAAACATTATTTTTGAAATCCCATGGATATTATCTAGGTTAATGGTGATCCCATATTTATTAATAATGTGTCATAGAAAATTTCCTTTGGTAACTCCAAATTTACTCATATTGAGGTTGAGTAATACATTAAACTTCTTGTACCATTTAAAAATGAACTAAAGGTGGTCAATGTGATCAACTCTATTTTTAGATAAAATAGTGAGATTGTCTATGTATATTATTATGCACTTGCCTATCTGTACCAATAATTCATGAGCTATTACACTTTAAAAATTATTTCCAATGTATATCATATAAAATGGAATTCACTTGTATGCATATGTTCTTTATTTTGTAATAAATGTCATTTTCATCCTATCCTCTGATTCGACTAGTACTTGATTATAACCTAAAATTTTGTCTAAGAAATACATCATTTCAAACCCACTCATAGTTTATATTACCACATATAAGGAGGGTAATAGATAATTTTCCTTCTCATAAGATTTATTCAGATTCCTGAAGTTGACACACATTCTAATTTTTCTACACTTTTTCTTGATTGAAACTAGATTGGCCACCCAAGTTGAATGCCTAGTAGGAAAAACTATCGTAGCACCTAGTATCTTCTCTACTTCCTTTTGTATCATTTGTTTTAAGATAAGATTAAACAAAATATGCCTTTTCCTAAATGGTTTATGATTAGGCTTGAGTAGAATCATATGAGTGATACTTTAGGATTGAATATCCATACATAATCATAGGTCCATGAAATTACATCTTTATACTTGATAATTAGTTCCTTAACCTTTTTACTTTCATTTGGTGTGAATCTTAAGCCAATATTGATTGTGTGTCCCTCTCATCACATATGTTTTTTATTTGAATTCAAATTCATTAACCTTGATCTACCTTTATAATTTCTCCTAAGGATCCATATCAAAGGTCATTGCTAAGTCCACCATACCCAATGGGAGATAATTCTCATTTTGTTGGATAACATCTTCTTCAACCATTTATTCATGAAACATAAGGATTATTTCCTCATAATTATTTATATGATATTTGAATTGTCCTAATTTTTTAAAAAATTGAATGATCTACTAGTCATCATCAAATACTTGAAAATTTTCAACATCATCTTATACGAATGGATAGGGTACCAATTCAATTGAGAACTTCTACACTTTTGACTCTTGTAAAAGTTGACAAATTTATTATTAAAGTGGCCAGTGAATTGGAAGCTTGGTTTTATTCTCTCAAGATAGATACTATGTTGAAAGCTTCAAATGATTCAATAATATCCCTAGACCTATGATTGTATCTATTTTAATATGACAATTTGCATTGATATTTATTTATGACCTAGGTAATCACAAGTTTAGATTCTATCTATACCTATATTTGTTTGACATTATTCTTGAGGAAAAATTGTAATCCCAAAATTACGGCCTCAAACTCTAATTTATTGTTGGTGTATGGGAATTAGAACTTATATTATATAAATAATTTATTTCCTTCTAGATCAACCAATTTAATGCCAACACTTGATCCTTACTTGGGCCTTGCTCCATCAAAATGGAGGGCCTATAATTAAGAAGAGCCCCAAATTTCCTCCATTACTTCATGTCTCATAGTAAATGTATAAATTACAAGACTAGGAGACTTATAACTTACTTCTTCATTAGAGGTATTGTACTCTATAATAGGGTGCTTCATTATTGGCTCTTGATCGATCTTGATCTAGTTATAAATGCCTCTCTAGGGTAGCCAAATATATGAGAAGTTCATGGAAGGATATCTATTTAACATTTTTGACCAATATCTACTCAATAATAATCCATATCCTTCAAGAATATCCACTATAAAGATGTTGATATTCATTTTTACTCTACATTCTGAGGTAACTTAAATTCTTACATCATTAAGATCTCCCAAAACTAGCACTACTATTTTATCCAATTCTAACAGTCCTCTTAGATGTATTTGGTGTCAAACAAAGATTTTTATAAATGGAATTTATCATTACTATCATTGACGCTCCAAAATATACTAGATAATTATGTATATTCTTTCCAAATGCTTGAATGGTTAGAAATAAAGGGGGAACCTCAAGCTTACTTTTCTATGTTGTCTATCTTAGACTTTTCTATGATAGACTTACCTATGATGGAATTCTATAAGATATCCATGTACTCTATGTTTTGTGATAGTTCATAAAGAGTGATGTTAGCCTTAATTTTTTTCATATCTTCAACAATATTTTATCCTCCTTCATTTTATTCCTCTCTATGTTGAGGATAATCATTCCATTTTGGGGGAGGGGGATTATTATCAACTTTGGGATTTGGAGGAATAATTGTATTATTGGGTGGAGTAGAATTAGTGAGAGGTTTCCCAATATTTAGGTTATAATTTTTCTTGTTAAACTACTAGAACACTTGTACTTCATTATAATTATCCTATGGAATATTTTCATCTTTTCTAGGGAAGGAAGACTCATGGGTCTCAAAGACCATGGATGAACTTAAAGGGCCAGAATCATGAGGTAGATTTAGAGGACTCATCATTTGATCTCGTCTAATCATTTCTCTTTGGAATATTTCCAAGGTTACATAGAACTCTATACAATCTAATTCTCCATGATGTGATGTGTTATGAACCTTATACTAATTGAGCAAAGTTGTCTCCATGATATTAAGTTTTAGTATCTTATTAGACTATTATTTTTTGGCATTATTAGTGGGCCTCTTGAAAGGATTAAGTATCTTAAAATCCATAAATCTGGTTGTAATTTTGATTAGTGGTATTACCCATCCTTTTCTACATATTAAATAAATCATTACTTAGCTTCTATATCATTCTTTGTATAGAATCTAATTCATATTTGTTAGAGTCAAAAATCTAAGTGAATACTACATTGGTGTGATTATAATGTTGATTTATTTGGTTTTCATTCTTTTGTCTCTAATTATTTAATAAATCAAAATTCTAACTTGTTATTTATTGTGTCATAGGAGGCAGAGTGTACACTTAATTCCGATTTAATGTGGGGGCATTCTAATTAGCATGTGGAATTATATTCAATAATGGGAGTACATTATTGAATGTTTACCTCCCCTAAATTATGAGGGATAAGCTATGGATTGAGCTACTTATCAATATTAATAAATTCCTAGAATGACAAAGCTAAATTATTGGTGGTGGTAACTCTTCGCAAGAACACTATAGTAATGGAGTCTAGGGATTTCTTGAATATTTCAAGCATAAAATTATCATCAAGATTATAGGTAGTGTTGAATTGAGTGTACATCTTATGGAATATCACATTGATGTTTTGTATTGACTCGTTAGGTTCCCTTTTCATGTTGGTGAAGAAATGATATACCGGGCTTGGATTAGTCGCTTGTAAAAATTGTGAAAGGAATGTATTTTGACACTCATTCCATGAGGTGATGTAATTTTAATATAAATTAAGATATCAATCATAATAATAATCTTATTTAATAAATGGAAAATTCTTGCATGCAACATCCTCATGGATGACATTCATTAACCTAGGAGTAGCCTTGCAATATTTGATGTGTTCTTCTACCATCCTCCCATTTAAGGGGAAGAAGGTAGGCAAATACTTTTCTATAATCCTTGGTAAATTGTGTTAGTCCCTAAGGATGGTAATAGCGGATCCACATAATCAAGGTTGAGCCATAAAAACATTGATAAGTGGGATGTTTCTTATAGGGGAAGGTGTTTTATCTTAATGTATATTAATGATGATAGGTATGGGTTTAGGATTTATAGTATTTGATAATGGTGAAATCAAAATGCTACCTTTGGATCTAAACTTTCTTAATCTCCCAAGTTTCTCTAGTGTAACTCTACTTAGTGACTAGCCTCTATTATTGGGAAACACACAAACGGACCCTCCTTTTAGATCTAGATTTTTATTGATATTGATGTGGGTTTATTCACATCTAATTTTTTTTGAATCAGTTAGTCTCTAAAGTTTTTGGATCACTATGGAGTAGGGTTCCACTTTGGGTCATGATTTATAGGTGTGTGATTATACAATAAGGTGATGGGATAGTAGATTGAGCTTGTGGGTTATTTAACTATGTTATATGGATAGATACATTAAATCTAATAGAAATTACTCACTAAGTGAATTGGATGGGTGGATAATTATTCTAAGGTGGGTATATCTCAAAAAACCTCAAAAAGGGAAAGAAGGGTAAGGTAAAAAAGAAGGTTCTATGTTCCTAAAAAGTAGCTTCTTAGACTATTTATTTTGTACGTAAGTATCTCAAAGATCAATGTTTGCCATTTTCAAATATTTCACACTCATAAAAAAGCACTATTAGTAAATTAGGATAAAAAATATGGGATGCTCAATGATCTCAATTCAAGGTTTCTATTTTAGGGCTACTATTGGACACCCTTGTCTAAGAGAATATAGTTTGGACTAAGAAGCTATCTAGGGTAGTTATGACTCACGCCTAGAATACTATATCAAAAGAGATACTTATAAAAACCTTATATTATCAATTAAACATTTACTAACGACTTAAACTAATGAAGCCTATCAATCCTGAATTGCTAATGCACATGTAATATTAATATTTATTAATTGAAACAATCATATTCATCTGTAGCATTAACACACTTCAAAATTATTAAATTAATATAGATAAATAAACTTCATTTTAATTAACATAGAGAAGGAAAAAGAAATAACAAATACAATTTCATGATAATCAACCTCTTGATCTATTCATGTATATTGATCAAAACATTGACCTTTTGAAAAGAGGGTTTTACATTGATATAAATAACTTGGGGAAGGGGTCACCTCGTATTTTAAGTTTAAAAAACTTTTATTAAATCTTAAATTACTTGATCATAAGTTTTTGTTACATGTCATAACAATTAGATACTTTAAACACGTGAAATGTCCATGCATGAAAAAATAATTTATTTAATTATAACATGGATATAGCTAAAAATTAACTATCTGTTCATAATAATTACATGTATAATTTTATAAAAATAACATTTAACTTTAGGATAAATTGGTTTCTACTTCATATTTTTTACAGCTAATGTTAGAAATTCCATTGTGCTTGTTGTTGCAGGTGTGGTGAGTAGATCTATACTTGGTGATGGACTCATTGATTAGACTAGAGTTATAGTTGGAGTTGAAATATGAGGTGGTGTTGATGTAATTTTTGAACCATAAGGGGTTGAAGTTTATGATAGTGTTATTATTGGAACTATAGGTAGGGACTAAGGAGTATAACTAGTAGGTGGTGATGATGTTGCTTTATTATCTGCATCTAACTGTTAGTAATAATTGTATGCCTTATTATTTTGAACATGAATTGAGTTCATGTCAAGAAGATAAGTTCTAGTTACCCTAATTATTCATTCCATCAGTCTTATATGATCTATCTTCTAGATCAAAATCCAACCTAGAAGACCTCTACCTCTGTTACCTTCATCCTTATTATGATCAATTTTACTTCAATGTCCTCCACGCTTAGTCCTTGTAGAATATATTTAAAACCATATGAACCATGTTGAATCATTAGATCAAAAGTGGTCTGAGCTACCAACTTCTCCATGTTATCCTAGACTCTTGTTAATTCAATCTCACCTAGAATTTATGCTACTTTATTTTATTGTTTTACCAATTTATTCATTAGATCTTTAAAAGAGGACACCTAATCCTAGGCGTCTTATGTCCTGGTGAGAGATAAGTTCAATGTATTAGTTACCTCTAAAGGGGTCATCACATCTAGGTGATTGAATGCCTTATTAGGGGTGTATAATAACAAGACATTCAATTTGTTTTTGTCTTTTCTAAGAAGCTTAAATAATTATATTATTAAATTCACATGTGAAACCAATTAGACTCTCGAATAATGAATTATATCCAAAATCTTGTACAACCTAAGTGTCATATTTTGTACATCTTGTTCTATACCAAGGGGAACTTGTATCACCTATAGTTGCTCTCTGAAAGTTTCCAAATCTTCTTCTAGTTTTTTTTGCTAGCTCATGGATGGCTAGTACTACATTAGTATGGGTCTCCATGTAAGACTTAAGGTCCTCAATGTATGGGGACTGAGACTTACTCCTATTATACTTTCTTGAAAGGGAATATATTTATTTTATTTCCTTAAAAATCATCCCTCTCCCAGAGTTATCCTCAATATTTCTTTTTTTGACCCTTATAACTAAGGTTGTGGCTTTGTCAAAAAGTAAGCTTACCTTGGGAATCTCAATAATATTTATATTGGGCTTATTCGAAGCCAAAGATCCAAACTCAACCTAGTCTATAAGAGTGATCTTTGAAGGATATGATGGTTGAGATCCTATTTTTTCACACTCCTCTAGTTTAGGTTAAGAGGAGGGTTTGCCTATTAATGGCCAAATTATTTAGGACTAGTCTATATTCTCAAATTATGGCATCAAGTGCACAACATAGATGGGTTTCCTTTTTTAGGCCCTCCTAGTCATTACTACTATTATGGTCTAGAATGGTGTTTAAAAAGGTAATGGAAAACCTAATTGGGTATAGGAGGAAACTATTTGAGTGATGGGTTGGCTTATGGTTATGGAAAAATAAGTGGATACCGCAATAGTGGGAGTGGAGATATAAATTGGAAGAGTGGCCAGTGGGTGCATGAAAACAAGACCTACAAAAGGTGATTTCAAGGGAATGAAAGTGGAAATGACTGAAATAGGTATACTAAAAGCAATAGGTAATGATAATAGAGGAAAAATTAATAAGGGGATAATGAAAATAGAACTCTTACCAGATGACTCATCAATGAGGGGTGCCTTTGCTTTCAACACTTCCAAGATCAAGACATTGGTTTGTTATAGCTCTTCTTCATCCACCTCTTGACTTGGCTTGCCTTCTATTGAAGTTTATCCCTCTCCAAATGATTTTATGGATGGGGTTTGAGATCTCTCTCCCATTTGTTTCCTTTGATAATAATGTGTTATTTTCTTATCTTGTGGAGAAGTCACCTATTGGGGAAGAGGATGGGTAGTCATGTTAGATGTTAGGACTATTGAAGATACCATAATAGGTTCCATTTCTTATTCATCATAATAATCTAAGAAAATGATCCCCATATATTCCTTACTTGTGTTGTCCTTTTCTTGTGTCAACTCTTATACTTTTTCCTTCTTCACTCTCCTTAGTTTAACAATTGATGCTTGAACTAGAGGATTATGTTCCTTTTATTCAGATGTAGGAGAAGATATTTATTCTATCTCTTGATGTTATTCATGTTCTTGATCCATTGATGCTTCCCTCAATAGATGATCTTGATTTTTTTATTGGTCTTGAGCCATAAATGGATGCTAGGGATCTTATCCCTGGTATGTTAGCTATTGGTATGGGGCCTTCCACTTTAAAATATAGACAAAATCCATCCTCCTAGTAGTGGGATCCTAAATTTAGCTTGGTTGAGTGTAGGGTATAGGTCATCTTGTATCACCCTCAATAAATATTCAATTAAACATGTTTTCACTTATCTTTGTTTTAGTTCTTCATCATCCTTAGCATTAAGAAATAGGAAGTCATGGTCAAATGACTCAAGTTTATATGGGATTCCTAGGTTTTGGATCTTTTGTTGGACTCTCCTATGGGGTTCCCAATCCCTATGGGGAAGAGTATATAATGCATATGATTTATTCACATTCTTAGCTTCCCTAAATTTCCTCCTTAAATTGTACTTCATCCTCCCAATAGTGATATGGGATCCATATAACATACATTTCTTATTCTTTATTCAATCCTCATCTATTTTAATCCATATCAAGAAGGAAATTTCTTGTTTAAACACGTTATTGAGAAGTAACTTATGAAGTTGAAGAGGGTCTACCTAATGACCAAAAATAATGATGATGATGTAAATAGGGTAAATCAAATAGTCTCCCACATTGGAGAGTGTTTTGGCAATGTTGGGTGAAATCCTAGCTAGGGAGTAGAGGTCCTCTACAATTTTAGTGATATTTATAACATATGCATCTATGTGAATGCAAGAATAAAAGTCACATATTTTCTATTGAAAACATTAGGGTTGGGATTCTATATGACCCCATTATTCCTTTACACTCTTCCCATGATTGCATCTAGTAGGTATGACATCATATAAAAAAATTCCCACTTGGGGCCTCTTATCTTTGTATAGAATTTGTTACTATAGGTAGGCACTAATGACTTACCATAATACATAAGTACATTCTAAATTAATGAGTAGGTCTATCAGGGGTACCCATTCTAGATTTAGGAAGTGGACACTTGAGTGGTTGAAGAGTTACTTCATCAATGCCATGCCTATGTGAATCCCCATCCTGAATTAGGTAATAAGGATGATATTATTAATATGTTATTTGATAGTGAATGTCTTTCCTAGGATAAGCCACTTTTCTACTGCTCGCTCCACATTATTGTCTTTCTTCTAATTGACTATGGTATGTAAGGAAAATGTAACATTTAGAATAGGGATACTTAAATACCTCATGAATTCTTTCTCAGGAGATGTATGTGAAAATTGTGTTGGTATCAACATAGTGTAGATAACTACCATATACAATTATACCTTTAAAGAATAGGCCTTAAAATAGGTCTATACATAGCATGACCTATTACTTGGTGGCTACATATTGAAAGGCCTATTACTTGAATGGGAGAAGGTCTATTGTAAGATGTTTTTCCTTGGCTAAGATACATTATTCTAGTGAAAATGAATAAACATTATTTACTAACTCCCTTGAAATTAAGTAATTGGGATAGATTCCATCAAACAAAATTGTGTCAAAAGTCATTTCTAAGTATTCAATAGAGTAAATTATGAAAAACATAGAGTTTTTTAAGGGTCCCTTGTATGAACTAGATAAAGATGCCATGGTTGTTTGATGGATGATGGTATGATTTAAGATTTAAAAAATGGTAGACACTAAACTTAATTGCATGAGTTATAATTCATTTTAGTCATAACTACGGATTTTAAGGTTACAGAAGGCTAAGTTTGCTTGAGATCTTGAAAATAAAATGAGATGAACTAGGTTAGGGTCTCAATGTTATAACTTTTTACACTCATTCCAATTTGTGTACCATTAATTTCCAATGTCTACAAGCTCATCACTTTCACTCAATTTGAACTTTACCACCCAGTCCTAGTGTACATGCCACATAAGATGTTTGCTTATTCGAGGTACCATAATGTTGTTTTTTCCTTCTAACATTTGTCATTATATGGTTTAGTAGTAGGAATCAAACATTACCTTTGGGACTTATAGACCCTAAAAAGTAAAATTATCTATGGATAAATTAATTCTAAAATATATTTTTTGAAATATGTTAAAGGAATAGTTCTCAAAGACTAAGTACTCTTCATAGAGATTGTCATTTAGGAGTAAGTTGTTATATAGAAAGTTCTAAAAGATAAAATTTATGAATGAAAGATGCTGAAGGGAAAGTTTTTGAAGTAAATCTTCTAAATACCAAAGTTTTTGAACTATTTTTGAATATAAAAATTTCCAAACTAAATTTGCTGACTAAAATAAATGACTCAAAGAAAATTCCTTAAAATAAAGTTCCTGAATAAATATTTTTCAAAGACCAAAAGTATCGAAATAAAAGTCTTCTAAAATGAAAGAATATGAATAAACCAATTTTAATACCTATCATTCATAACAATTATTCCTAAATTTCCATTAATATATTAGTTTTAACAAGTCCTTTCAAATGGAAAATACATACCAAAACACTGAGCTTCTATGTAATAAGAACTAACAAGCACACATACATACCCAAATAAAACAATTCTTTTAAAATTATAAAAATGCAATCCCCACTTTTTAAATAAAAAATATAAGGTGGGGTGTGTTGAATAGAATAGGTTTAGGAGTAGTTTCTAGCATTTTTAGGGGAAGAAAACTATAAGGATCCTACTATTTATCAGAACATTAAGGATCAATCATGGCATGATTGATGAACATGCTTATAAGAGGATCTAATAAAAATAGAGGTCTACCATGTGATCACTCCATTTCTACCCTATGAAAAATTATAAGAAAACTATAATTAGGTACTATAAAGTAAGGAATGTTATAAAATGAATGAAAAGACTAAAATAAATAAGTATGATATCCAAGAATCTTGACATTTTTAGCTTGGACAAGTCCTCTTAAGAATGGGTCATCTAAATCATAACCATCATCATAGTCAGGTGTATGCAGGTTAATGGTACATGTAGGTATGACCTTATCATTTAAAGTCACATCATGAATATATTGTTTAGTCATAGTTAAGACCACATGCATATCATTGATATGATGTTGATGGGAGTGAGGTTATAAAGAAGGAGGAAGTTGGGAAATGATATAAGGGGTTATATCAAAAAATATGATCTTGAGGCTAATCTCATTTGGCTCATTATCATAAAATCTATGAGGTTAGGTGGTATGTTCCCAATGAGTTTAAGGTGACCATTATAACTTCGGTTAGAATTGACAGGATAATTAAAGAGTTTAGATTCCCTAAATGGGATAATAGGTAAAGGTTCAAGTGTAGCAAGATTAAAAACACCACATTCCTAGAATTGTTTGAATTTTCAAGGGTTTGTGTCTCTTTCAATCTTACAAATAACACCATTATGGAGAAATTTGATGCATTGGCATGTAGATGAGGTGATGGTTTTTCATATGATGAGTCCAAGGTCTATCAAGGAAGATGTTATAAGAGAGGGGAAAGTTATTGATCATAACTTTGACATGAATGATGATAGGAGGGATGGTAATGGGAAGCCACATGCAACCTAAAAGGGGAATTTTCATTTTATTATAGCATTGACATGTTCTACATGTAGAATTTATATTAAATTTATAATATCCATGATTTTTAATGAAATCTATGGAGGTAATACAAGTACCTAAACCATCATCAATCAAGGCATGCTTAACTTAAATATCACTGATTTGGAGGATAATAAATAGAGGAGGATAATCCACATGAAGCATAATCTCATCTAGAATCATGGAAGTGATAAACAACTTAAGGAAAAGAGAAGTGTCAACTATTTCATCAAAATGTATCGACATCTCTTCACATTTTTTAAGGATACTATCTTAGGATCAAGACAAGGTAGCTTCATGTCCTGCTAGAGTAGGATGAGGGATGTTCATTTAAAACAAAAATTGCATTAGATGATGTAGATGATGGGGGAAGTTCACATTAATTTTATAAAATATATTTGAGATGGGAGATGATAAATTTATGCAATGGGGTCCCATTCATCATAACCCATGGTGGGATTACTAGATAGATGTGCATAATATTGAAAGAGCTCATATGGAGGGTTGGAAGTGAGATTAAAATTGTATTGGTGGGATTTAGTTGGATGAGGACAAATAGGTTGATTTGTTTTACATGATTGGATGGTTTATTTGGGTAGTTCTTATGATTGGGTTGATTAAATACTATTGAAAGGTTGGGGAACATTGTATAGATGTATAGATGTTGGGGAAAGAGTAGATATAGTGTGAGAGGTATGATCAATTTGAGTTTTTGAAAGTGGTTATTGGAAGGTTATAAGGTCATTTTTCACCAAATTTTTTAGATGTTATGGGGAACTATCTTGAATGACATGGAGTGCTTGAGAGGTTTGGTGCATGGGTATTGGATTAGAGTTGATAAAATAAATTACTCTTCTCATGTGAGTCATATTTACCACATTTTATTGATTAGTAGTGAGGTCTATAATAATTTTAAAATTATTGGTAGGATTAGCCCTGTAATTTATATCTTCATGATTGGGAAGAGGATCTTTGTATATATCAAGATGAGCATCAGCTTGATTTAAATCATGATTTTTGTTTTGCATTTTATGGGCTTTAAGAACTATATCATATTCTTGTTTATGCTTTCAAATCAATGATTCATGATTAAATTTTGGGCCAAAAATGAAATACATAGCTAGGTCATATAATTGTCTACAATTCTTGTGAGAGTGGCCATAACTTACATGAAACAAAAAAAAATTGTTTGGATTATACCATGATTTCATTAGACAAGTGGGGTCAATATCCTATGGTAGAGGACATGGAATATGCTTTTTAATCTTGGATAAGGATAATGGTTTATGGAAATTAATGTTGCTTATTTGATAATATATAAGATTAAGAGTGTTGTTTGGAGGAGAAGCATGATCCATAGTATTATTAGGAGTGATGGATTGAATATTGTGAATAATGTCATAATTATTGGTAATTCCATCATTAGTTGCATGATAGTTTTATATTTTAATGGGTATATGAGTGCCTATGGTAGGTTGAGATAGTTCAAATTACAACATGAGAAAATCTTATCATGTAGATTGTTTAAGGGCTTGTTCCAAAGTTCTTGGAGAGATTCCTAACCTAATACTTCAACTTGGGGTAGAAAGCATTAGTGAATATATGGAAGAGATTATCATCTGCCATAATATGATCACATTTTATTGATAGGCTCTTCCATCATTTGATGAAAGTTTATGTTCTTCTAGTTTCATGTTTTTTACAATTTATGAAGTGAGCTAAGTTATTATCAAGAATATCACTAGTTTAAAATTCTTGGACTAGTGAATTAACCAAGTTTTCCAAGTTAGTGATATAATGGGGTTTTAATTAATTATACTAATCTAAAGCATATCCTGAGAGTGTTTTAGATAATATCTTGGTAATAACAAAGGTATTAAGTTTTACCCAAACTTTATAAAGGTTACCAAATTTATTTAAGTGTAATGTGGGATCACTAGACCCATTATAGGTGATGGTAAGTGTGATACCTCCTATATTCATATTATCAAATTAAGGTATAATAAGTTCATTTTGGATATTTTTGATAATTTTATTAATGAGGGGTAGTTTAGGAATAAGGTTACCATGGGAATCCCTAAGGGGGGGGGCATTTATATTTTTACTCCCCATGAAACTTTTAGGGGTTTATTTTGAAGGTTAACAAGATGGATTTACATCTTCATCTTTTTATTTGCATTATTGGTTTGAAAAGTATGAATTTGATTGAGTCTTTGTAATAAAATTTTATGGGTTTGGGAGATATTTTGACTAGTGTGTGTAACATGTGAAGCATTGGTTTTGGTATTAGTGGCTTGAGTTATACTATGAGTTGTAGCATGTGATGCACTAGTGACATGAGAAACATTGGTAGAAAAAGTAGGAGTAGTAGCTTAGTTATCATTGGTAAAAAAATATGCACTAGTGGCATGATTAGAATTAGAATCAAAATATTCACTAGTGGCATGATTAAGGATAAGGGTCTCTAGAAAATACCCACTAGAGACTGAACGTACCACGTGATTTAACTTTTTTAGGAATAATGGAGTTTTATTTTTATTTTAGCTAAAGGTTAGGATTTTTAAATTAGTAAATAAAATTGAAATAATTACACTCATAATTTATCTATCTTTTTTACCTTTTTAAAAATATAAATAAATAAGTAAAAACAATGATTTAGCTAGAAATAGGCTGAGACGGTTGAGATAGGGTCTGAAATTGGCTATGTAAGACTGAGATAGTGTCATAAATCAAAATATGGATTTAATTTAATGAAAGGATATGTGAACCAAAAATTGGACACTTTAGTATTTGACATGATTATACACTCCTATTGTTGTTGTCCAAAATGGTCATAGAGAGCTAAACTTTCTAGGTTCTTTATATTGTTCCTATGTGAACTTGCTTATGAAATATTGAATCTTGATGAAGATAAATATAAAGATGATTTGATATTCATACCCAAACCCTCTATCATGCTTTATAAAATGGGATCTGAATCACTTGAAAATGAGGTGTTAGTATGTGTAATATGCACTAAGCATGTGATCCACACCCCTTGTGTGGGTACACTACCTACATACCAATACTCTAATGAGGGATTAAGCCATATGTAGTTCTCCCACATAATGTGATTTGTAAAATAGTGTGATTAAAATGTAATAATTCTAAATTTAGAGTGTTTGAGGTGGCTAGAGACTAGTATAAGAGTTTGAATATGGTTATAACTATGTTGGGTGATTGTATGCAGAGCATAGGGAAGTTTGGCTAAGTAGTTTGCTTGTATTATTGATTTCTTTATAATATTTATCAATTACCATTTTAAATGATATTTTGATGGGATTTATAGGGAATAATTGGTTATGGGTTAGATGTACTCACACTAGGATGACGTGATGAAGTATAGGGATCAAATGAAAACAACCATTGGGGCTCAAAATACAAATCAAAAAGATCATCAAAAATGGGGCACCCTAGGGTCTAGTGATATAGTCAAAGTATGACACTCCTATCCTATAGGTTTAAGACCTATGAGGATAGGATTGGCCTTGGAGATGCACACTGGCCAAGGTGGAATGATCATTCAGAAGGTTCAAGATGACTAGAAATGAGTGAAAAGGTGTCTAAAAGGGTCATAAGAGCATGAGAAAAATATATATGGATAAGGTGTCATAAGCCACTCTCAACCTACTAATTTGGTAATTTTATATGACTACATTTCCCCCCCTTTATTTTGGTGATGTAGCAAAGCAAAATACTTGGATAAAGGAAAAATATAAAGTGCACCTAAACTTACCTTCACGGGTAAATCCCATGAAGATGTGTGATGTTGAATGATGCTAATTATGTTAGGTATGTGTTGAACAAAGAATAATATCACAAATAGATCTGAGTGCTTGATTCCCTGAGAGTGGCTCAAGAAAAAAAAGGTTGGCCCTTTGGCTCCATCATCACCCACTAAGTGAATCTATGTGATCATTCATGTGTTAATAGATGTTTGGACTATGTGTTCAATCCCTCCAATTAGGTGGCTCAAGAATACAAAGACTAGCTAGTCCTTTATTTCCATCATTGCCCTTAAAGTGTGGAGATATGAATTTATATTATTATGAATGTGTATCATATGAGATAGATAATGAAGCCCATGAATGCCCTATAATGTAATAATAAGGCATAAATAGCCAAATGTGTGGTGAGAACTAGGCCAATCTTGGCCACTCTAAAAGGTGGAGATCAAGCTTGTATGAAAGCCAATCCAAAACTAAGAACTAGTTTTATATGAAAGCCACTCTAAAATGATGCTAACCACCTATAGAAGGAATAAGACATTCAAATAATAATAATACTTTGGTAATGCCATGAACTAAAAAAGAAAGAAGGAAAATGTGCCATGCACATTGCCTCCAATCACTAGTGTCTATAATATGGATTTTTATCTAGAAGTTGTACTAACTACCCAATTTAAAACTGGAAGTGAGAGATGTCATGCCATGCATGATGCCCCCTATATCTAGATTATATAAGAAATTTTTTAATGAAATTATAATTTTTTTTTTAGCTAACAAAACTATAACTTAAATTACCTTTATGCCTATTTCTAGAAAATCTAGGTTTTTTGTTGTTTGGATAGGAGTGCTAAAAACATGACACTTTGATATCTCAAACTATAGTACAAATATATAAATATTATCCTTTACTATTTTTGATCATTTTTATAAATTTATCACTATTTTTTGGTCTATTTTTCTTGGTTTATAATTTGAATGCTGTTATGAGTATTTTAAAAACTAATTTTTTGACTAGTAGAGGGCTCTGATCTTTGTGACAAAACCCTTGTTTTTTTCCCCCTCTTCTAAGGGTAGGAATAATGACCCTACAATGGCTTTCCTAAGAAGAAAGAGCCTTGAAATTGTGTTATTATATGAAAATACATGATATAAAAATGATAATCTAAAATATGTCTTAAGATATAACATATTTGTACTAGAGATTGGTAGATCAATAGGGGTATGCTTAGATAGATGTAATAATGTAATAACATGTGAAATATACTAAATTAAAACTAGAACTATTAGTTTTTAGGTGTTAGATATCAATGAAGGATGGAGCATGATGTATATCATGGCATCTAAGAAGGAAATATAATGCATGATGTGGATCATGGAATTACAAATAATTGAATAGTAAACAAGCAAAAAACACACAAGGTAAGAAGCAAAAAGCATACAAAAGTAGTCAAGGGGACAAGAAAATAAGGGACGTGGGAACATGTCACTCAAAATAGGAAAAAAATCATAAAATTCATGTTTAAATGCTACATACACATATAATTGAAATCAAGCAAGATTGACACATGGGCCAAAATTACATAGAATAGTACAAGCAAAGGACATTGACAAATGTCCTAAGACACACACAAGAGACAAAATAGGAATTGAGAAATGAAATCATATCTTTCTACTCAAAGTAAGGAAGGAAAGAATGTAAATTTTGTTATACAAATGCATCTAACTAATAAAAAAAAAGTTAAATTATGCAAAACATGTAGTACAAGACTAGGTAGATGCTAAGACATACACAAGTGTTATATACTAGTGAGTGTTGATATAATAGTCTATGTAAGCTATTAATTAATGTATATCAACATGATAAATAAAATGTGTGATGTAGGAATGACATAATCTAGATGGTGAATTCATGTAGAAGTTGCCCCTATTGGATAGATATATTGAAGACATAATCTTGAATGTATGAAGTAAGATGCCCCCTTAATAGGTAAAGTGAAGCAATCAAGGATCTGGATGTCACTACACACACTCAAAGAAGATCAAGTGAAGCATGGTAATTTAGGTAAACCAATAAATAATAGCATAGAATAGAAAAATACAAGTCTAGCATGGTAGTATAAATGTAAAGCATGGATAATGCATAAAATTGAGTTTTTTTGCTATTTTGAGTTATTTAAATTTTTTTCTATTTGTAAATATTTGAATGTTTTTGTATTTTAACATAAACTATTTACATGAAATCATAATGAAATTATGTACAAGTAATTGAAAAGAAGCTATATGTAATAAAAATTGAGAATAACTGATACTAACCAATGAGTCTCATAAGAGACTCCCTACCATGGTGTTCTATATCAAGGAGAGGGATCATGCATGATCATGAAGCATGATGGAAGAGATGAGACTGTGACTCTAAATGTTATGTATGTTGTAAATGCTCTAAAATCTCTTTAGTGGAAATTGACTATGTGATTCCCCTATAACTCTAAGTGGATGGAATTGTGTCGCTCTCAAGGACCCATTTGGTATTAAAATAAGCTCTATAAAAATGTGCTTTATGTGTATTGGCATGATACCTCAATGATACTACCTTGGGTGTGAACATTATAGCTAAAAACTATCTAGAGTCATAAAATTGTTGTTGATGTAGTGGTTGCCTTAAGATAGGCCTCAGTTGAAGTGTATAAAATTTCTATGATAGAGAGGGAGGCCTTGACTTTGTCTAAATCTCAACTAGAGGAAGAACTATAATTTGTGTAGGAGATACAATTGGTGACTATAGAGTAGGAGATGGCTCTAAATTAGAGAGTGGTAACTCATATGAAACTCTAACAATTATACCAACATGATTGAAATGAATGAATTTCACACATATATGAATTTTAGAAGGTATTTCTCAATGTTTTTGTATCTATGGTTGACTAAGTAACATGTCAAATACTCCTACACTGGGAACAATAGTAAATTGTGTGGCCACTTGTGTAGGTCTAACCTATAGAGGAAGTACAAACTAACTTAATGAACTCTAGATGTGCCCACTAAATCCATTGATAATTGTGTCCATCAGAGTGATATCCTACTCTGAATATCCTAAATGTTAAAGTAATGTCATAGTGAACATGTTCACAATGGATTCATTGTCTATGAGAACACTATGAATGTAATGATGATCAATATATGATTGGATAAAGAGTGCATGGTAATCCTAATCATCCTTAACTATCTCTTATTCTAAGAAGTAGATCAAAGGTCTTGCTAAAAATATAGAATTATACACACCAACCCTATTTCTCAAAGGATGTGGCTCAACTGAAGGAGTCTGGTATGTAGATGGTGGTGGGTGTGAATGATATGCATGATGAACAACTATTGTGTCCACTATTTCTTATTTAGAACATTATGGGAAAGTATCTAAGAAATTTCTTAGAGCCTTGTCCTATGTTTGCTTTGCCTGAGGCTTAATTAGAGTTCCAAGATCAACAAGGTTTCCATCTATCAAATCCTATATCTTGTGTCACAAACTAATGCATCTATTCATTGTGTTCACTGGTGCCCTATGAAAATTTCACAATACATTCTGATCATATCCACATGGAAGAGGATTTATTGTGTCAACTTCCCATATAGGAGGGAGAGATATGACATTGCATTCTAATAGCTACTAGAAGACTCTGGCCAGAGATACCACATCAGGAGATAAAGATGTACTAGACGTAACTAGTGGTGCCTCATAAGAAGGTTGGGTTGATATTAGGGGTCGCTAAGACATAGTTACCCATGTAGTGTCATTTATAATTGGTTGTTATATGGTTTGAGAGGATTGACCATTGTTTGATTTGTATTTTCCTTCTTGTATTATTTTAATCATGTCATATTATATACTAGGATGTTTATTTAGAAGGTCTTAAAGTTCCCTCTTATAAATTTTGTCAAAACTAGTATATTAGGCCATTGTTAAAGTAGGAAAACAAATAAAAAATGGATTGAATTTTTCTCAATAAGTTATAATAAGAAACATAAAATGGAAGGAAACTAATAAAAATAATAAATGTAAAATTTTAAAAATAGAAAACTAGAATATGCATAAAAGGATACGAAGGTCACAAACATGTAATGTGATACCTCAAGAAGCAAAGGGACCTCGTAAATTAAACTAGGGTTTGAAAAAAATCATTTTTAAAATTAATATGGTATATTTTAAAAATTAATTATGAAATTTTTATTTAAATATGCAAGAAAAAAATACTAGAACAATCAGTAAGAAATTTTCCCTAGGGTTCTAGGGTTTTTGTGTACAAATGAAGTAAGTCTGTTTCACTAAATGATTTAACTTTTTTTAAAATAGTGGAGTTTTATTCTTATTTTATCAAAAGTTCTATATTAATAAATTAGTAAATAATATTGTAATAATTACAATCCTAATTTGTATAATTTATTTATATTTTTCACCTTTCTAAAAATAGCAATAAATAAGGAGAAATAATGACTTATCTGGAAACAGGTTGAGATAGTTGAGATAGGGTCTGACACTAGTTATACAGGACTTGGATAGTGTCATAAATCAAAATATAGCTTTCATTTGATGAAAAGATAAGATTGCAAAAAACTAAACACTTTGGTATTAGGAGATATTGTCCACTCTTACCACTATAATCTAAACTAGTCATAGAGACCCAAACTTTATGGGTTCTTTACATTGTTCCTATGTGATCCTACCTATGAAATCTTGAATGTTGAATGTTAATAGAGCTCGCTATAGAGATTATTTAATATTCAAACCCTAACCCTCCATCATGCTTGATAAAATTAGATTTGAATCACTTAAAAAGTGTGTAGGTTAGTATGTTTAATATTCAATAAATGTGTGATCCACACCCCTTATGTAGGGATGTTGCCTACATACCAATACTCTGAAGAGGGATCAAGCCATATGTAGTTATGTCACCTAATGTGATTTGTGAAATAGTGTGATACAAATGTAATACATATAAATTGAGAGTGTTTGAGGTGGTTAGGTACTAGTATGAGAGTTTGAATATGTTTGTAGATATGATGGGTAACTGTATGTAGAGAATAAGTAAGTTTGCCTTAGTAGTTTTATTATATTCTTGCTTTCTTTTCAAGATTTATCTCCTCCCTTTGTACATGAGATTTGGATGAGATTTTACAGGGAATAATTGGTCATGGGTAAGATGTATCATGCTAGGCCAACATGATGAAGGATAGGAATCAGATGAAAATGAACATTAGGGATCAAAATGCAAATGGATAGGAGCACCAAAAATAGGACACCCTAGGATCCAATAATATAGTCCAAGTATGGTGCTCTTATCCTATAGGTTCAGGACCTATGGGGATAGGATTGGCCTAGGAAATGTAGCTTAGCTAAAGTGGAATGATCATTTAGAGGGCTCAGGCTAACTGTAAATGAGTGAAAATGTGTCTAGAAGGGTCACAAAAGCATGAAAAAAGGATTTATGGATAGGGTATCACAAGCCACTCTCAAACTACCAATTTGCACATTTTATATGACTACACCATGTTAGTGGAGATACTTGGAATAGACGTCAAATAAGTCATAAAAGAATATGTCATGGTGTGTGAATGAAATAAAATAGAAGGAAAATGTTGATAAGAAAAGAAAGTGTCTCCCCCAAATCCATGAGAGAAGGTAAGGGAGGGTGAAAGAGGTTATTCTACTTAAGTACCTATCATAATATTATAAATGGTCTAAGGGTCAATTCTTCTATGTTGATAAAATTTGTTAATGAAGAAGAGCATTTTAGGTGTGTAATATAACTCACATTCATATTCTAAGCAAAAAAAATGTTTATGAAATGAGGATGAATGAAGAGGATTCCCATAATTGGTAATGTGAGAGGTAACATGAACATTGATTTCATATAAAGTGGAAGACATAATCTATTTATTAGGAAACCTATTAATATTGGTAAGACTCGTCATGTTTGTTGGAGTTAACTCTTTATTATCCTCAAATAGTAAATTCATAATGATAAAAAGAGGCTAACAAGTTGATGGAAAGAGAAATCAATTGATAGGATATACAATCCTACTAGTTACTTATGTTCTGAAAAATAGGTGAAATAATCAAGAATAAGAGGACATAATCATACTAGTTAACTGTGTACTTCTAAATAGTAAATAGAATAAGAAACAAGAGGACATAATTAAACATGTTGACTATGTACTAGTTAAACAAGGAAAAAATAGGAAAAAAAGATACATAGGCAAACACAATGACTCTATACTGATGAAAAATAATATGAATGGTCTATAAGAGGCTATGTTGATAGGGATGTTATTTTTATGAAAATAGATAAATATTTTTCAAGACAATATCTAGGAAAATTAAATGAAGCATACAATCAATTTGATCAATGTGATTTGTCCAATTGGAACACACAACACAAACCTTGCACTAACACTAGACAATAAAGGTTTTGTAATACAAAATATAATGATCAAAGAGAAAATTGAAAATTGAAATTAAATGCTAACTAATTGGTCATTCTTAAGTGTTATTAAGTTATAATAAAGTTTAAAATTAATGTAATGGGAATTTGGTTATAAGAAGGTACTAAAAAACAATCTATGGATAGTTATAGGAAGTTTAAGTTGAAATGGATTTGTATTGGTGATGGTAATGGCTTGGTATTAAGGCTTACTCCCTCACTTCATAATCCCATAGTGATAAGTGTGTCGGGTGCTTTTCCAATATAGATCATCTATTGTGTGTTTATAATTGGATATAATACCAACTTGGATTTCCCCTTGGTGATGAAATACATGTAGGTAGGCATCATGAAGACAAATGTTTAATGCTCTTTTTTGTGTAAATTGATTTGGAAGTGTGTACAAAAGAGAAAAACAATGTGACTAAATTATTAAATTGAAAAACCACATAATTAATCTATGTTTTTTACTCTATGAATGCAAGAAAATGAAATAAAAAGTGAATTAATTCATAGAAAATTAGAGTTAATTGAAATAATCCCCCAAAAAAATAGAATTTGCATATTAGAGTATGCATTTAGATGCATCATAGACCCACACCATGCTTGCCAAAGTGAGCAACACTTTCTTTACTTACTCACATACACACAACCAGAAAGGTTAACCTTGGCATCCAATTCCATAGTTGGTTCACAATGAGTCCATAGCTACAAAATAGGTGAAACAATGTCCTAGGCAACAATCAGGCAAGCATTAACATGATAAAATAATTAGAAACCAATAAAAATTGAATAAAAGAGAATTATCAAGGTTTCACAAGCACATAACAAAATAAATTTTGCATAGAGATATTCACTCATTTTACACAATGCTTACCATGATCTAAAATAAATGATCGAGGATAAAATAGGATTAATTCATCATCTACTTCATGATGTTATAGTAACCACCATCATGGAATCAATACAACTATCATGTATTGGCAATAGCCAATGCAATATAGAACATAAGGAAGTGAAAAAAACCAAGGTAAATTACAACCTATGTACAATATTTATTCCTTAGCATTGATGATATTACCAACTAAGGTTTTTGGTAGGGAAGGCATATTAGTCTTCACAATTTACACACTCCCCAAGCATTCTATCCAAACCTATAAACATGACTTTATTTTGAAATATTAACTTTTTTCAACATTGACCTCTCATCAATTTAAGGAATTTTTTGATGAGTTAACTCACTTCCCATAACCTCATACCAAGTATTTCAAGATTGAGAGAGTAACATGTTCACCTATGCACCAATGTATCCTATTCATGCATATAACAATTTCAAGTGAACTAGTTTGTGAGAACATATAAGCATCAAGGTTTGCATACATACTAATAAAAATGCATACTTAGTAATAAAATACAACTGACATGAGAAGAATTTTATATTCATATCTAACACAAGAATATGGTATCCACAACCACATTTTTAACCGCTTTATTAATATAAGATTATAATTAAGGAAAGTATAAAATAACATTCCATTTAATTCAAATTATATATGGTTTAAGGTAACATTTATTCATCTAAGAACTGGCAATTTTTTCCCATTTAAAATGTGCATACTCAAGCATGACTAACACTCAATTTAATAAATCTCATTACATACACAAGTTTTATATCAATAATTAGAAGAATGATTCTAATAAAAAGAATATATAATAGTTTTATTAGATTAAAAATGAATAGATGCCACTCTAAAATGGCACAACATCAATATCATATGATCCAAGATGGAATAACAAAGTAATATACTAACATGCCCTTAACAACTAATAAACAACTATTAATCCAAATCTAAAATTCAATTATACTTAATCACCAAAATAATTAATCTATTTTCCTTATACAATTCTTAAACTCAAGTATCATGATAGTATTCATCAAGTGAACATAATGAAGCTCCATAATATGTCATAATGAAATATTACTATGCTAAGTGTGTCAAACCAATTATAGGTTATAGTTACAAGAATGATTGGCTATGTAGTATCATAAGAAAGAATAATCAACAATAACAATATGGTTTATGACTATAGTGTTAGCAAGGAATATCTGATTAACTAATTAAGATAATATCCATGTATCAAGAGGAGTGAACTTAAAAAGAGAAGTAATATCCACATTATATCACACATTCAACATTATAAACTTGAGTTTCCCATCTTCGATGGGTCCCTATCCACATACAATATTAGTGATTTATGATTTTTGGGAAATTAGATGTTTAATTCCTAAATAATAAATGGGTTTGAGTAGATAAAATTTGTAAAGAATATATAATAATTAAGCAATTAATTTTGTGTACACAAATAGTATTTTTGACTTTTCTAAAAATAGTAATGAGTGAGAGAAAATATGACTTATCTTATTTTTGGCTATTACAACTAAGATAGAGTCTGATATTGGAGGAGTAAGACAAGGATAATATCACCAACTAAGATTTGGAGTTCATTTATTGATTAGACATGACCATTGAAAATAGGACACCCTACTATCTAGTGCAATAGTCCTGGTCTTACCACTAGTTTACAAACTACTCATAGAGATATGATTTTTTTGGGTTTTGTTCATAGCATCTATGTGAGCTTGTGTACCAAATTTTATATCCTCACTATCAATGGAACTACCTATAGAGATAAATTTTTGTGTCATTGTGTCTTCTATGCAATTAAATGGAACTTTAGCAAATAGGGAAAATGGGTTAGTGTGTAAAGGATACACTAGATGCACTTTACACCCCATGTGTGGGCATGTTGCCTACATACTAATACTCTGAGGAGGGATCAAGCTATATGTAGTTATCCCATTGAAATGCTTGATGCAATACTGTGATTAAAATCTAAGTAAATGCAAAATGGGGTGTAATTGGAATGACTAGGGACTGGTGTAAAGATTTAAATAAGCATGCTTTATGTAGATAATAGGGAAGAATGCTTGAGTAGTCATCCTTATATTCTTTCTTATCTCTTGTAAATGAGTTCCAATCTTTTAAATGGACTTTGAATTTCCTTTTATACGGGATTTGATGATCCTAGGTTAAATTAATTCACATTAGGCTAACATGAATAAAGATAAGGATCCAAGATAAAATGGCCATTAGAAGCCAAAATACACTTAGACAATAACACCAAAAATAGGACACCCTGAGTCTCAATGTTGTAGTCCAATTTTGGGCACTATTGTCTATGGAGTAAGAAACCTAGGGAGATGGATTTGTCATGGAAAAAGCATCTTGGGTCAACAAGGGTTTAGTTTATAAGTTTATAGATGACTAGGAAACTATGAAAACATGCTTATAAGGGTCATAAGAGCAAACAAGATGGACCTACGGATTGGGTTTCATTAGCCACACTCAAGTTACCAAATTTTTCATTTGATATGATTACATTTTCCCCTCCATTTATTCTAGAAATGAATAAAATTGAAATACTAGGATAAAGGAAAAATAGAAAGTATACTTTAACTTACCTATAAAGGTGAAGCTTATGAAGTTGTGTGATGTTGTATGTGCATAGAGAGAGCATGGTGTGAAGCGTGAATCTATAATGAAAAACATAAAGTAGATTAGTCCTTACTAGATATGATATATCTAGAATAAGAATGTATAAAATCTAGGTAAGAGAGAGAGGAAGAGAAAGGAATGAATACACCTCACTAGGTATGCAAATGCAAACCAATACAAAACTTATTGTGATGTTGGATTGTGTTGGGTGTGTGTTGTAAAAAAATTAATATCATGAATGGAGTTGAGTTCTCAATTCCTTTGATCCAAGACTTGAAATCTTTGGTTGAAAGATAGTTCAAGAAAAAATAACAAAATAATTCAAATAATGTTATCTCTGATAAGAGATGTTTTATTGATCAAATTTGCAGACCCAAACATATGCCTATCTCTGAGAAGAGATGTTTGATTTCCATTTTAGGTTACATCTTCATTTATACATGTTTTTAAGGTGTGGGGAGGATATGTAAGGTCACCAATCCCAAGGTATATGAATTGGTTCGACTTCCATGATTTACAACAATACAAAATTTGAGGAATTACTTTTTTTAGAAACTTACTATTTTTAGACTACACTACTAAAATTGAAATTTGGGACACTTCCATTGGGTTTTATGAGGTCAAAATTCATTTATCAAATCTCAACGGCATCTCATGACTTTCCCTTCATTATTATCTTTCCAACGGTTCAAACGGTGAGTCAATTGGAGCTATGATGCAAAAGTTATGGCTCCCAGAAGTTCTGCCATCAATTGGGGTGGACCCATCACCCGAATTGTCATCTGAATTATTGTCTGGATAATTCCTCCCTACTTGAGAAGCAATGGTAATCATGGCCTCAATATTTTTCATAAAGTGTGGTATTTTTACTTCAATTTGATTCTTGATGCATACTTGGAAGGGACTGTGATTTATGGAACTGTGCAGGGCCCGATTGTTCACCCTTTCTGTCTGACCATCAACTTGTGGATGGAAGGCCGTGAACTTCTTCAGCTTGGTATCTATTTTCTTCTATTTTTGTGTTATTTGTGTATTCAAGGCTGTAACATCATCCCTTTTGGATTCTTATGGCTTGACCACCATGAGAACAAATTTCTTGGCACTAATTAGAGAGACAGATGTAAAAGGTGGTACTTCTGGTACCCTATAGCACCATGTTCCAAGAGTGAGAGTGATCATTCTAGTTATTGATTCATATATACCATGTCGATCATACATGAATGGATGACCAAAGAGTACATCACAAACATCTAGATTGACCACATCACATGAGACCTCATATTGGAAAGGTTGTATTGCATATGAGAGAAGACATTGGTGGGTGACATGGAGGTTTCTCCCTAGACTCAACCATCAAATACTATATGGTTTTGGGTGAGGCTTCATGGACATATTTAGGCTTTTCACAACATTATCAGAGATTAAATTCTTTTGACTTCCACTATCAATAATGAAATGCAGAGGCTTACCTTTCACCCATAACTTCAAGTGAAACAACCTTTCCTTGTCATCTACCATCTCATCGTGTGTCTATGATGAAGCAATAATGGATTTAGGATTAGAATCTATAATTTATTCTTCAACCTCTTCAACTATAGGGTTTGTATGAGGTAGAGTAGTAGATGTTGAGTATTGTGACTCAGAAAGTAGTGATTTGATAGCTTGACATTCTTCTTTGGAGTGAGTTCCAGATTTGTGATAATCACACCACTTCCTACTCTTTCCTTCCTTTTGCTTCCAATTTTGGCCTCGTGTTTGACCTTCTTTGTCACTTTTCCATTTTGAAGACTGATTCCTTATATTCATTCTTCCATGCTTCAACTCAATCTTCACTGTGAACTTGTATGCTTCACCAATGGTTTCCAAATTGAAGAGTTCTATTTCTCCCTGTATGTACCATTGTAGTCCACCATGATATTTGATAACCTTGTGTTTCTCACTTTCTTGGATGCCTAATCTCATAGATAGAGAATGAAAAATGTCAGTGTAATCTTGAATAGATTGTTTCTTACCTTGGAGAAGTTGTTGCCACTCTATATATAGATCATCATATGCTCCAATGTGTTAGTATTCTTCCTTTATAGCATCTATGAAATCATCCCATGTAGGTTCTATCTCAAGGCTAATATCATCTGCATTGAATCTCTTTTTGTACACTTCCCGCCAATTTTTAATAGGCAATGATGCTTTCAGAAGAGAAAAAGTAATCTTCTCTTTATCGGTGAATTTATTTACCAAAAAATAAGATGAAAATTGATCCAACCAATTCTATACTACATCAACATTGATTTTGCCTTCAAATGTAGGGATATAAAAATTCACCTAAACCTTGAAGGGTGTTAGGGCACTGAAAGGATGTGTGGGTGTGGATGAGGAGCTAGAATTTCCCATCAAGATTTGTTGGAGAATTTGAGTGAATTTTTATAGCATCTACACTTGTTTTTGGAGGGCTTCATTCACCATTTCCTTGAAAGGATTGGATGCCTCAATGTTGTCCACCATTTGAAGTCATTTGGAGTGAATAGGTGGATATTTTGTTGGTTCTATTTTCCACCCAAGCTTCCTATAATCTGACCTTATCCTCAGGATCATACACTCTAAAGACAAACCACTCTGATACCGCTGATCCAAAAATTGAAAGCTTTGGTTGAAAGATAGTTCAAGAAATAAGAACAAAACAATTCAAATAATGTTATCTCTAATAAGAGATGTTTTATTGATCAAATTTGCAGACCCAAACATATGCCTATCTCTGAGAAGAGATGTCTAATTTCCATTTGGGTTACATCTTCATTTATACATTTTTTGAAGGTGTGGGGAGGATATGGAAGGTCACCAATCTCGAGGGAGGTGAATTGGTTTGACTTCCATGATTTACAACAATACATAATTTGAGGAATTGTTATTTTTAGAAACTTACTATTTTTAGACTACACTACTAAAATTGAAATTTGGGAAACTTCCATTGGGTTTTAGGAGGTCAAACTTCATTGAAAAAAGATCAATGCCATCTCACGATGTTCCCTTCATTATTAGCTTTCCAACGGTTCAAACGATGAGTAAATTATCCTAAAGAATCTCTTAATCTAAGAAGGATATCAAAGATCTAGTTGGAACCCTAGACTCACACAAACCTATCATACCACTTAAAGGATGTGACTAAACTGAAGGTGCCTCATATGTAGCTGGTGGAGGATGTGCATGGTATGTGTGGTGAACACCTGATGTGTCTCCTTTCTCTTATTTAGAATGATATGGAAATTAATCTTAGAATATTTTCAAAGATTTATCATATGTTGGATTTTCCTGTGGATGCTCAACTAAAGTGCTAAGATCAAGTAGGTTATCATCTATGAAGTCTTGTATCTTATGTCTCAAATTGATTCATTTATTTGTAGTGTGTCTTGGTGCCCTTTGAAAATCACAAAATTCATGCTAATCATATCCCTGTAGAAGAGGCTTTTATAAGTTAACATCTCAAATAGGAGGGAGAGTGATGATGTTACATTCTAATAACTACTTTAAAACTCTAGCTGGATAAATAGGTAGATTGGTAAATGCATATCGAGGAGGTGCTGATAAAACCACACATTGAGGGTGCTTTGAAGCTACATTGACTATTCATTGATTCTAATTCTTTTTATCATTGACTTTGAACTTATATGGGAATTTTCTATTACTCTTATTTGTTATGTCTGGGATGCTTGTATACTTGAGTTTTCCTATTCAAATGAGTGTTACTTATCTTTCCTTTAGTGTATGACATAATTCAGTGAAGGAAGAGAATATTTTGAACATAATAGATTCATGAAATGATGTTAGAAGGATCGATTTGAAGAGATCTTGTAACTCCTAATCTATCATGGGGATAGTCATCTTATGCAAGATGGTCTTATATAGAATCACATAGTTTATGAGATGCTCATTTGTTTTTTATTTCTATTGTGCAATTTATGCATAAGAGACCTTATCACTAATATTGATACTAAAATGTCCTAGGAACATGTTAGCTAAAGGATTGAATGTATTAACTAACTGATTTGGTAAACTATAGAATCATTATAAAGAATAATCCTTTAGACTCCATATAAATATCTTGGTAAGTAGCTAGTCATTTGGTACATAATCCAATCATGTTACATGAAAAGATCTCAAATGTGTCTCTAGATCACCCCTACTATCATAAAGAGTAAGCTTAGGTTGAACAAAACCTTATGGCAATGGAATCGAAGCAATGTGATGTGTTAATGGTGTACTCAAAAGAGTAAAATAATCCAAAACCTATGTAGGTCTAGTGGTACCTTGCTCAAGATGTAGCACCTTGGATTGAATAGATATTATCTCTTACACAAGGGATACCATATCTAGAGATAGGGATGTACTAATTGTAACTGGTGGTATAGAGGCAAGTTGGGTTGTTATAGGAGGTTGTTGAGACATGGTTTCCCCCATAGTGTCATTTTAAATTAGTTTCTCTATGGTTTGAGAAGATTTACCATTGTTTGTTCTTTGTTGTTCCTCTTGTAATATTTTAATCATGTCATATTGCATGTTAGGGTGTTTGGTTAAGAGTTATTGAAGTTTTCTCTTATAAATTTCATTAAAACCAATATATTAGGCCATTTTTTAAGTAGGAAAATAATTTGAGAAGTGCTTGAAATTTTTGCAATAATTTTTTATAGACCAAGTTCTAAAAAAGGAAAATACTAAATATAGGAAATGTAAGATCCTAAAAATAGTTAACTAGAATTGCATGAAAAGGATACAAAGTGCATAAACATGTAAGGTGATACCTCAAGAAGCAAAATAGGAGCTTGTATATGCAACAAGGTTTTTTTCATAATATTTTGTGCAAAATATTATGAATTTTTGAAATTAAAATTGAATTTTTAAATTAAATACGTGAGATAAAATTCAAAAATTTATGGGAAAGTGATTGATTTAATGGGACCTAGTAGATGCAACTAGGGTTTTGAGAAAAATATTTTTTTTGAAAATTAAATTAAATTTTTGAAATTTAAAGTGAGTTTTTGATTTTAATATGCAACTAAAAATTTAGAAAATGGTTGAAAAATTACTAGAAAATTATTAGGAGGTAGTTGATGAAACTAGGGTTTGAAATAAATTTATTTTAAAATTTACTAATAAAATTTAAAATTTGAGAGGAATTTTTTATTTTAATATTAAAAAAAAAATTAGAAATTAATGGGAAAAATTAGCTAAGAATTTACCCTAGAGGTTATATGGTTTATATGAAAAATTCAGTGTAAGTCGGGTTCACCAAATGATTTATGATTTGTGGAAAACTAGATGTTTAATTCCTAAATAATAAATGGCTTTAAGTAGATAAAATCAGTAAATAATATGCAATAATTAAGCCACTAATTTTGTGTAAATAAATAGTATTTTTATCTTTTATAAAAATAGTAATGAGTGGGAGAAAATATGACTTAGCTTATTCCAAGCTGATATAGATAAGATAGAGTCTGATATTGGAGGAATAGGACTGGGACACTATCACCAACTAAGATCTATAATTCATTTCTTGATTGGGAAAGACCATCAAAAATAGGACACCCTATTGTCTAGTGTTATAGTTCTAGTCTTTCCATTGTTTCCCACACTGCTCACAGAGATATGATTTTTTGGGGTTTTGTTTGCTATGTCTATGTGAGCTTGTGTACCAAATTTTAGATCCTCCCTATCAATGTAACTCCTTATAGAGATGATTATTTTTGTACTTGTGTCCTATATGAAATTAAATGAAACTTTAGCAAATAGGGCAAAAGGGGTTAGTGTGTAAAGGATATACTAGATACACTTCACACCCCATGTTTGGGCATGTTTCCTACATACCAATACTCTGAGGAGGGATTGGGTTATATGTAGTTATCTTATTGAAGTGCTTTGTGTAATAGTGTGATGAAAATAAATGTAAATACAAAACTAGGTTCACTTAGAATGACTAGGGACTGGTGTAAAGGTTTGAATAAGCTTGAAATATTGTTAGATGGTTATATGTAGAGAACAAGAGTTATTGAGTAGTCGTGCTTGTAATCTTACTTATCTCTTGTAAGTGAGTGTCAACCCTTCTAAATGAACTTTGAATGGTCTTTTATATGGGATTTAATGATCATGGGATAAATGAAATTTTATTAGGCTAACATGAATTATGATAAGGATCTAGGAGAAAATGACTGTTAGAAGCCAAAATACACTTGCACGATAGTGCCAGAAATAGGACACCCTATGTCTCAACACCATATTCCATGTTTTGGCATTATTTTCCATGGAGTAGGAGACCTAGGGGGATGGATTTTTCATGGAAAGAGTACACTCAGTTAGCAAGGGTTCAGTCTAGAAGGATATAGATGATTAGAAAATTATGAAAACATGTTTATGAGGGTTATAACAAGCAAGATAAAAATATAGATTAGGTGTCATTTGCCACACTCAAGTTACCAAATTTTTAATTTTATATGAAAAAAACTAGTATGCCACAAAACCAAGGTAATTAAACCAAAATCTAATGGAATAATTACAACTGCATCCATGAGTCAAGTTAGATGAAACTGATATATACCTAAGCTACTAAAGAGATAAATAACATGTGAATAACTTTTCCAAAATAAATCATAACTATTTATGATTGCATCCAAGTATGGATCATAAAAAAATAGTCAAGACAAACCTTATAACTAGTCTTATGACCCCAACCATTGGTGGCCCTCACCACCCCAACAATCAACTAGATGGTTGTTTTAGCAAATAGGGTCAAGTAGGAAGTTATGAGAAAGTTAGGTACCAAACCAAAGGACATCACAACAAAATGACACACACCAACAAAAAAACATGATCACCAATAAGGGTACACACCCTATAATCATAAAGGAGGATAGAAAACACCAC
>JARHVA010004543.1:730000-772500 GCA_037957365.1 Torreya grandis | reverse complement strand
ATGTAAGTATAACAAGGATAAGTCATCTCTAGGCTATAAAACTTCTCTATACATCCAAAAGACTTATCCACAAGACAAGATCCATATCTCCAAAGAAAGTATTGAAACCCTAAATAATGCTCCTCATATATAATGGTAGATAAGAAAATACATAATATGATATTATTCTTCTTCAATTCTCTTCAAATGACATAAATTGATATGTATATATAGTTTAATATAAACCTAAACCCATCCAAAAGTTTAACTAATAGGGTCAACCTAATTAGACTATGTAACTTCATAATATAAAATCAAGTTAGGTCTCGATATAGGTTAACTAAGGCTGACTTAGACCCATAAACTTATTTTAACAAATTAAATACAAGGTTATCCCAAGCTGATAGTGTATTCTAAATGTCAAAAATGGGTTTTAGGCTTAGTAAGTGGCTGAGTAAGGTAGTGAATTACTTGGAGGAGTATGCAAGAGAAGATATAAGGCTTAGGTAAGTACATAATATATGGTTGTGTAGATAGTAAGTAGTAATATTGGGGATAACAATCTTGTGAAGCACCAATGGTCTACCAACCCCTTTCTTGGTGCACCTTTTAAGGCATACACTAATAGAGATTGAGACTTGATGGGTCCCTAGAAGAGAGAAAAGCATCAATAATTAATAAATTTAGAAAATATTATGTGTATACATGCCCTGACTAGATAGTAGCACCAATGGAACTAGTTTCCTCCTTTTGGTGTAAGTGTCCTCTATGAATAATTATTTTGATCTTTTGGGGACACCTATGTCTAAGACTACAAATCTTGTTCCTATGTGCATGAGTTTTGATTCCACACTAGTGACTTATTTTTACTAATTTTATATGCAAATACTAAACCCATATCTTATTAAGGCATTTGATTGGCACAAGTATCAAAGTGTGTTGTTATTTAGGTAAGTTGGACATCCTCAACACCTTGTTAAGATGAGATTTTCCTATATACCAATATTTTAAGGAGGGATCAATCTCGATGTAGTTTTACCCACCTAAGTGCTAGTACAAGTGTAAGTGAAGCTAGTATGCATGCCAATTTAAGTGTGTTTAGTGGTTATGGACCCTATAAATCTATGTATTTTGAGCTTTGGATGGGTGTAGATGGCCATATGCAGAAGTAGGGTAGAACATGGATTGATAGCCTTGATTATGAAAAACTTATTTTGAACTAGTTTGTGTTATTTGCATATGATTTCCATCTAGTGGATAAAGGGCTAAAAGTCATGTATATGTATTGTTCTAGTGCTTTTGCAAGTCTTAAAATAGGTCTAGGCCAACCCAATGATTATTAGTTTGAAAATATATTCATTAGTCACCAAATGTGGGAAAATGATAATAGCACCTAGACTAGGATACTATCACCATACAAGATACTATCTAAATTATGGTGCTAGTGTCTAGGTGGGATAATCTGAGGCACAAGGGGACATGATGCTAATGTGAGGGTCTGATAATACTTTATAGATGTTAGGGATTCATGTGTCCTACATGAAGGCCAGATAAGTGTCTAAATAAGATGTAAGATACATCCAAGGCTAAGCTTGGGATGGTTGGTCTCAAGCAACACTCTTAGCACTTAATTATAATTTATATATGATTAAACTTTGACATAATTATACACACTTAGACATTACACATATATTTGATGCTTGAGACATATTTTTGATCTAAAATTTTATCCATGTACTATGTATTTAATATTCACCATGTACATTTAATCATGATCATTTGAGTCTATAGAGGAACCTTATATAATCACAAAAAAAATGCTCCATATTTTAGATCCTTATTTTACACTTCCTTGATAGTACTAATAAATCTAGATAATGTCAGTTATATAATTTTCTCCCTCCAATGACATTGTCCTAAGACCATCAACTAATACTTTAAAAATTCAAATTTTTAACTTATGTAGGTATAAACACATTTCATGCATTGGACATAATTTTAAATAATTATAATTTATCTATAAATTCAAACCAAACTTAAGGTTGTTTCTCATAGGGAATACTTGAGTACCACTTGGGAAAAAGATAAACACTCTCTTGGGAAATGTCAAAATAAATAAATCAAACTTAAATTTTCAGTGAGCAACCCTATCATAATATATAGAAAAATAAAATTATGCATGATGTTAAATTTGCATGGTTCTAGTTATTAAATATTAAAATATAGCATTGCATTTTATATTGTTCAAGATGCTCAACATACAAATACTTAAGTGATATAAATACATGTTCTTTGAGCCATCTTAAAAGTATTATATTTTAATAAATTCTCATTCATGTAATGTTGAGTGGTTTGGATTAGTCTAACCTAAAATAAATATCCATTTTCAAGGAAATATTGTGGTTGAATAGGAATAAATAAGATTTAGATAAATGAGAGAAAATAAAATCATTTAAACATAGGATCATATATGTGTACACACGTAAAATCATAATTTAGTCACATGAATAATTATCCTAGATATTTAAAAAACCCACTATCCAAATGTGCTCTTGTGTTAACCCTTTAAAATTTTAGCTACTATAGGTATTAGATTTATTAATAACATCTAGATATCTTTTCAAGAATTATTTCTACTTTGAGTGATTAATGAACCACCTACACTATTATATATATATATATATATATATATATATATATATATATATATATATATAATGATGACTTATATGAGTAATATGTAGGAAAATTGATATAATTACATTCTCGCTTTGTTTCCATTTCCTTTATAAAGTAAGTGTATTATCTAACAATCCATTCCAGTTTAGATCATTGTGTTTAATGCCATATTTTATATAATATGAATTATTGTAATTTTTCCTTGATTTAATATATGTTAGGTGTAAAATATGTAAAACACAACAATAAAATATCCATATTAAATACCACTCTAAATGATTAACAAGATCAATTCAAGTATAAATTATATAAATAATTCCATATTGTCAATGGAATAACATAGAAATACAAAATATAGGTTAATATTTGCCTAGCATGGGAATGCCCCCATTATAGAAAGTTTCATGTGGTTATGATAAATTCATGCATTTTTATTTCCATGCATCATATATAATTTTTATGTTATACCTTCATTGCATGTGTATAATTAAAATCAACATATACAAAAATGGTTATGTAATTAACCATGTATAAGGCATTGCCATTAAGAATTAATTATAGCATCAAATTAATTATTTGTTAGGTTAAGGTAATATTTTTAAAAAAATTGATTTTTTTTTAGTTTTTTTTTAAAAAAAAAAATAAAAAATATCACCATAATCAAGAATTCAATTAATCAAGCAAGGCCATGGGACAAGGACATGCCCCCACTATATTTTAAAGTCATGTCTCAAAGGAGTATGTGATAAAAAATCATAATAGGTGCATTTCCACTTAGACAAGAATCAGTATTTACACATAATTTCATAAGATGTGTATGAATAAAATATGTGTTATTATATAATATGAATGTGTTACATGATTTATGAAATAATATATAGTCCATATGGAGATTTGGGAAATTATTATTTCGTATTGATGTGTAACATTCACAAAAACACTCCTATAAATAGTGTATATGCACATCATAATATAATAACTACCATGAATATATATAACATTCCAATAAATGAAAATTAAAGGGCCATTGAATGACATAAATTAAATAAAAACCAAGGGTTATAACAATGGTTGATTATAAAACATGTGTACACATCAATGATAAATTATAATAATGTAGGAATGAAACAATCAAATAAAGAGAGGATGAACATGTGAGAAATAAGTAAGAATCTATGTACAATAAACCTTATCCAACATGTAATATAAATACATGTTAGGATATCTAACCTATTATACCATCAACATGATGCTCAAGTCTAGGTCTTAGATCAGCCAAAGTAGTCCATACACCTAGATATGGAATCATATCAAATGTCTACCTATCATTATAACTAAAGACTTATCTGTGTAGTTTAATTTATTATATTTTTATTTATTTCTAAAAATAAATTATGCTCAATTATTATACTTATTGGAACATTATGTGGAGGTTTTGGTATCATCTCATTATATGGATAATTTTATTCATTTTTTAATGTTTTATCTCTTTGCATTCATCATTTGTATCTTATTAGATTATCACAACATTATTCTCAATTTTCAATGTAATACATGTATTTACATTATCAATGATGGATTAATTTTTTTTGAACCATTATTTTTGAATTCCAACGTGAAATTATTCTATTTCATTAATTACAAATATTAATGTTTCAACAATATTTGTCCTAAAAATAACTAGTAATGTAATATGAAAAATTGAATCTTTAGAATAAGGAGTGTGTTGTCACTCATTTATTTATGGATGAGTTTTTATATAAATTTTATGTTTCATATATTACTCCCCTCTTATTTATCAATTTTGAATTATTTCCTATAATAATCATTCATGAATATTTTTATACTCATTATGAACATTAGTGGATGCTTGTGTATAATATAGGACATTTTATCTTATTGTATATTCCCTAAAGCTATACATAGTGTGTTTGTCCTTGATATCATTCAATATAATTATTTTATTATAATAATTCCTTGATTTTTAAGATTTATAAACAATAAACTTTAATAATTAAGTTATTGAAAATTTGTAATCTTGACATCCTTATCTTGCTTGGCCTATTCATCATTACGTTAATATCTTTACGAGATCCTTCACTATTCTAATCACCATATTAAATTTAATATCAAAAAATCATTCATACATCAATATTATTCTTACATATTATTTTCATACATGTTCTAAATGCCTCTAACATTATGGGATATTGCCATACTATATATGACAACATTGCATCCAAACCTTTCCCACTAGTATGGCCTTGTCTCCCATATTCTACTGATTTTTTTAAAACTTATGATGCTTCATGTTAGCCCTCTTGTGGCTTTATCAATTTACTTAATGTAAATATTTCAAATTATTCAATATATAATAACATTAATTCCATTCAGTAGAACAATTGATCACATATATCAATCTCTTTTTAATTCTATTACACATCAAGAAAAAGTCATAGTCCAAGCATGAATCTATTTAATTTAAATTAAAAGGCATTAATTTAAATTATTCATGTAAATTTACTAGTTATGTCCATATGATTGAAAATATCAAGATTCATAGAATCTTGTTAAAAGGGAAAACTGGATTGGCTTGAGTCCCTCTTGAGCTATGTAGGAAGCACTCAGATTACATGGGGTTTTATGAGAATATATTGAATATTCCCATATCCATATTTCCCCATTTTTATTTGATGTCAATTTGGTGTATGCATATGAAATAGGGTTTATTATTATAAGAATTTAATTGAAACAAATCAACACACACATGTAGGCATCAGGTCATATCTCATAGTCGTAGGTACCCACATAGGAAAATAAATTACATCAGTCAACAAAGACTTCATTATATTAAATATACAAGGGTGAAATATTACCCTTTCCACCTTAGCATGACCATGTCTATAAATTTCACAATTATATTTTCAATAATAATAGAAATAATATATCTTCCCAGTCAATTATGTGTATGTGATCTACCTACACTGTCAACACAAGTTAGATCTAGGCTAGGAATGCACATTTCTTTGAAAAACAAATTATAGTTCACTTTTGATTATATATTTTACTATATTCTAAACTTAAATTTTTTATATTTTGTATATATGAATTAAATTAAATATCTTAATATTTATAGCCTTTAATTATTAAATCAAAATAGAATATTTAAACATTGTGGTGAACCCATAATTTTATTAGAACAATTATTATTGTTTCAATTTTTGTCCTAGGATTTCATATAATTTTATATAAATTACTAACATTAAAAAAAATAAATTAAACTTTGGATATAAATCCCACAACACAAGTTAAACTTCTTTGACTTTTGATCTTAATCTTATAATGAATAAATTGTCTTATGACCTTTGATAACATCTAACATAGATTAATTTTATTTTGACCTAGGGTTTAAATTTGTTGATATTTAGACGCAAAAAAAATTGAGTTTTATTTTATCTTTGTTTTATATTGCATATTTCTTATATATTAATTGTGTTTTATTACTTATAAAAAACATTGAGAGTTGTCATTCTTGTCTAAGCAGTGAGCTATTTTAATGGCATCGTGAAGTGAGGGATATTATCTAAATACTCAGGACTTATAAAATTATATAAATGGATTTTATTTCTCCCATGCCTCATAGTATATTTAAAACACCTACGGTCCATTATTTACACCATATAAATCCATTTTATTCATTTAATTTTAGGTACACCTGAGAAGACTATATCACCTAGGCAAGTTTCTCTCATTGTACCCTCAGAGATGAGATAGTGAGATATAGGCACATTTTTTCCTCTGTGGGTAGTTATATGAAACATTAGGATGACACTAATCCTTGAATTTTCATGTATATTATAGATCCTAAACAATCATTCAAACCCTTGCCTAGATCACCCTTTATACCTTGAATTTTGCTTGTATTATATTCATAATGGGATAAATCAATGAATGTTTATTTCATATTTTGATAGAATAATAAAATTTATTGTAACATCTTGTATTCTCTTTCAAAATCTTATCGATTATGATTTTACATGGATCAAAGGCCAAATGAATAAAATATGATATAATAAACAATGTATAAACTCATGACCTTATTTCAAATGGTTTCAATACTATATTATGTCATTATTTAACAATCATAAAATCATAAAAAATATTTTATTTTAACATCTGAGATAACTTATGAACAAGATTATAAATATGTTACACATTGTCTCCAATCTACAACTTCAAATGATCTTTCATCACTTATTCCACATCCTCTTCAAGGGCCTATTATGGCCCTCATTTAAAAATACAACACTCAATAAAAATTATTTAAGACTGATGAAGTAATACCGATAGAATACTTTCATAAGAATTAAAAAACGTTTGATTGTTACCACCTTATACTTCCTTATTCCTAATAAAAATGGTGTAATATTTCCAATACAAATCTGATGATGATGTTATGAACTCTTATTTTATAATCCATAGGGAAACCCTAACTCTATTGCCTCTTTATGATTCCTGTTTCTCTTTTAACCCCTTTTTGTCCCCTTAATTTTGACCTTCACATGTAATTTATACCTTATCTCAAAAATAAACCTTGGATTATGAAACCACTACCCTAGGTGATGGAACCACCCCTCTAGATTACAAAACTACACCTTAGGTTGCATAATTGCCCTAGTGGCTATGAAATATTGGAGGTGGTTCTCACATAATAAGTTGTTTTTCAATTAAAAAATGGTGGTATTAAAATCATGTATGGTAGTTTTATCACCTTAGGTTGTGGTTTTGCAACTACCTTTGCATGAAGTGGTGGTTCCATCATAGTGGAAATGTCTTTCAAAAATAGCTTATTTAACTTCAATTTTCACACATTTTACATAATTATATTCATGTTTCTTATTCTCATCACCTTGTGTTTTCTTCAAATTATGCTCAACACACTCACTCTCCTAATTTTATCCTTCTTCATTTCATCTCAAGTTAAACTCATTATCACACTTATTTGAACTTTGTCATGTAAACTCTATTCTCTTCCTATAAGAAGGTCAATTTCAACCTAATTTTAGATCAAAAAATTTTCTTTAAAAAATTCTATTGATAATTATTTTTAACCATATGCCTTATACAATTACCAAAAGTTTCAAATTTTATTATTTTTTATGCGACTACATAGTTTTGAGTGAAGAAGTGTTTATAAATGTTAAGAGTGTACATGATATATTTGGAAGCCTTGGCTAGAGGGATATAGGAGAAGCCAACTTAGCTCTAGAGAAATTGTGTTGATAAGTTTTAATAACCCAAACTTATATGCTAATATGGAATACCAATATTATATGACTATTCCTTCCCTAACACTCAAAAAAGGAGTAGAGTTGGTATCCAAGAGATACATGATGTAGATGAAATCATGAGTAACCATCCTAATTCTTGTGCCATGAACATTATGGGTGGAGGCATAACCACTCCTCGTATGGACATGAGGCAATTTATCAACTTGCATAGCCTAAATGTAGAAAGCAATACAAATACAATCACTATATAGGAAATATCTATCATTTATAAGATGAGGTCAAATGCATGCAAACTAATGTATGTCCTCCCAATGGGAATCAAGGTTCATCTATCCCTCTAATTTACACTATTGACATCACTCTCAAGGTTCTCACTCCAATATAACCCATTCATGCAATCTCATTTCACACATCTGCTCCTCCTATGTTAGAATCCCATGGATCCAAAACCACAATTGGTCCAATTCAACCTTATAACACCATAATGGATCATATTCATGACCTATAAATAAATCAACAATTTATAAGCCAAGGGATGGTCTAAAACCCTCTCACTACTACTCATTCATCATATCATACCATTATAACAATAACTTACACCACACCATAACAAAAAACCAACACACTTTTCACCCCAAACCAACCCATTTATGTAATCTCATTTCACACATATGCTCTTCCTATTTTATAATCCCATTTGATCCAAAATGAAAACTAATCTAATTTAACCTTTTAACACCATAGTGGATCATATTCATGACCTATAAAGAAATAAAGAATTTTAGAGCCAAGGGATGGTCCAAAACCCTCTTACTACTACTCATTCATCATCTTATACCATTCAAACAAAAAAATACACCACACCATAACAACAAAACTACACACTCCCACCATTAAAAGTGAAATTACCACTAAAAAACCACATCTATCACCAACCACTCTAAGATATTGTCACTCATTGGGTCCCCAACCATGATGTATCCAAAACTTATTCATTCCACCAAGTACCTAGTCAAACTCTAACATAGGGTATACATGTAATCTTTTCCACTACAAAACAATATGATAATAATTAATACACTATTCTCCATACCTATTAGCCACACACCTCTCATAGATAACCACCCTTCATAGATAATGTATGTACCACCCTATAAAACATTGAGATACATGTAAACCAACAATTTACCACCACAACAAGCCAAATACACTTCATCATAGTAAGTCATGATGCTTCCTATGTATCATAATATCCATCTATACTCCCACATGTATTTGAAATCTACTTAGATAGATAATTATTCCTTGGCTTGCTCCTTACCACCTTACCAAGATTCTTCCATACATCTAAGTGGCTATCAAGCCAACCCATACATTACCCCACCTCCTCATTCTAGCCTCACCATGACTGTAATATAATTTAACATGCAAACCTATGTCTAATACCTCAAGGACCACTCAAATTGAACATACGAGGAGTCCTCCCACATCCCCTATCATATCTTCCTAAATTCAATGGGGAAGGAAGCCCTAATGTGCATGTAAAATATTATACTAATACCATCAGAGAGATCTCATATTAGGATGGGGTTGTAACAAATATCTTTCCTAAAAATCTTAAGGGGATAAAACTTGGCTAGTAATACTATCTCCATGGTGGATTTATACACTCTTTTCACCAACTTATGGTTGAATTTTTAAAGAATTTTGACATGAAAAATCTCCTAAAGACTATATTACAAGATTTATTACATATCAAATAAGAAAAAAATGAATCAACTACCCATTTCATCAAGATATGGCCATAGGTCCTATAATAATCTATTAGTGCACCTAACATGGACCAATTAGATTTTTTCAATATTTTCCTCCACTACCTAAACGAGGAAATAAGGGAGGATGTCTAGAGGTTCCCATACTTATCATATAAAGAGGCCCTTGATATTACATTATGAATTAACTAAGTAGTTGTCAATAGTGGTTGATAGACCTATAGGACCAATGGGCGCATCATCTCTCCAAGGAAAAATAATAGGAGGCCTCAAAATATGAACCTAAACCCAAACAATTTAAATAACCAAGGTCTTAAGATACTAAACATTAATAGGAATGATACCACTAATGACATCACTAATCAACCTAAGAATTAAGATACTATAACTAATGGTCAATACTCACCAACAAATAACACCAATGCTAGTAATGTTAGGGTCATGAACCAAAGTCCCCCTCCTACCATTCATGCGACTGATTTCAACTAAACACCACCTTGTATCATATAGTATCAAAACCATAAGCAAAACCAATACCAAAAAATAAAATAATGCCCACATTTTTAGAGTCAATGTTACTATAAAAATAAAAAACAACAAGGATTTAGACAACAAGGGAAAAACTTGTGATCTAGGGATTATGACCATAGCTTCTATTGCCTTTTCCATAGAGTCATAGGACATGACACACAAAATTATCAATAATATAAAAAGTTCATACAAATAATCCTAGAGGATCAAAGACAAACATTTGTTAATATGTTCCTAAGAAGCATGCACATAAACACCAGAACCCTTCCAAATGGTCCTATTGCTCCCCAAAATCTAAACCTTAAAATTTACCCTCATCCTTTTTCTAATCACCAAATTCACCCCCACCCCTCACTAGGTCAATAATAGAATAACCTATAAGGTCACCCTATTTAACACATCTAATCTATGGTTATAGGTAATCATGATGTTTAATCCTCCACTTTTGGGGTGTCAAACACTAATATGGATCCTTAATTAGGAGTTCAAGAAAATACCTATATGATAGGATTTATATAATTATAATTTTAAGAAGAGCCAACATCATCACTTGTACTATATAGTACCAACCCATGACCCTCCATCCCTCAAACATTCTATAAATAGAGTCCATTCTCAAACTTATAGGGAACTATGACTTGATCTCTAACTTAACAAGGATGTTATCTCACATCTACTTCTTATATCTACTCAAAAACTCATCACTCATTGGTTGACTCTATTCAATGCCTTTTGGCTAGGGTAACTATCTAGTATCACCCCTCTTCCACAAGCCCAAATAAATAATACTGATTTAGACATGTTCTCACATATTCAAGGGATCATATAACTTTGGTTACTTATTTGACTTAGGAGACCTCCTACTTAAGTTTGAGATATATAGGAGGGGGATTTGGTCATTTTTATATAAGTATGGATATATAATAACTACATAAAAAGAGGCATGGTTGACAAAGGTGCGATGGTAAACATCATCCCATTTATTTTATTTAAAAATATTGGTTATGGGGAAACCAATTGTTCCAAAACACATAATAATATTCATGACTAAGATAACATCAATTCCACTTCCATAAGAACCATTATACTCTCAATCACTCTAGGCCCTAAGACAATTCTAACTAGATTCAATGTTATAGATAAGGACACTAATTTTAACATGATATAAGGATACCCCTGGATATATTAGATGAAAGTTATTCCATACACCTTGTTCCAAAAAAATTTATTATTACACATAGGAAAGTTTTCCATAGCCTAAAAGGATCCTAAACCCTTCAATATGTTATAAATTACCATGCAAAAGTATCCTAGGTTAGACAACAACTATCACCTACCTACTAATGGGGTTACAAAACTATTACAATTGGTCGATGTCACTCAAGCCCCAAATCCTAAGGTATTAATCCTAAATAAAGGGGAGGAATTCCCTAAAACCTTTATAAAAGTTAAATCCAATGATGAGTATGTATCCATGACTAAAAATATCTGCCACTTAGAACACATCATTGTGACCATGGTTTTCACCTTATCTACCGTATAAATCATTAGTCTCATGGAGAAAGATACTCAATTAGTTCTTCCATTCAATCCATGGTGGGTGGGAACCTATGGATTTTAAATATATCAAGGCTCACAACCCTATGAATGGTTGTATTTCTTACCCAACCTTTTAATGGTATAAGTATCTAGATAAAATAAGGCTTCCTTACATAACAATCACATAGGGGTAAGTCCCAGTTCAAGTTCTACAATTATCACTTTTGAAACAATATAGAGTATGGTTGTTTATCACACTAAGACAAGACCATACCAATTCTTAATAATCCCTGATCCATCAATATTACTCCCTATAGATATGTCTCTTGTATTACATCTACCCACACTTGGTTACATTCTTATTCACATCCTGAGTTCATCTATGATCAATCAAAATTCTTCCCCTCCCTCACTCACATTAACACCCAAAGAGAGGATTATTACTATGATGATATTTAGGATATAAATTAGCATTGAAACTCATGTTTACCCATATATTACTAGAAAGGGACCCCTCTCTAATATCATATAAGAAAGGACCCTTGATAAATCACTCACCAAGTTCATAAAATATTTTCCCCACATAAATATGGGTCAAACAGTGTTTCCCATTCCCTATCCATAGTATTACATGTTGTATGACTATATCATAACTCCTCTTTCATCATAACAAGATCTTAATTATGTTAGAATACTTCCCATACCTCAATGAAATCATAACTATGATGGTATTCTTACAACATTAAATAAAAATATAAACAAAAAATATTTTACACTCCCAAAAGTAATTACCTACCTTAAATTAGATATAAATAAACATAATTTTGAGATCATATAATTTTTTCCCTTATTTAATTCACAACACAAGGCTGGGCTTATCTCCCCTTCACAAAACCTCATGTTTATTTCATGACAATCATTACTTCTTCAAGCCTCAACAACAAATACCTAGGAAGGCATAAACTAGCATTATTGATATCAATATGATATGAATATAAAAGGATGATGATTCCTCTATTGACTCATCATTCCAATACCATCTAATACTTAGTCACACTAAAGCATATAGTGATTCAACTTTCCCTACTGATCATAGGCCACTCACTTGATATGTTTGTCTTTTCTTGATCATGATCATGACTAGAGAAGGGTGTCACTTTAATGATTAACACCTTCATGATCAATAATTATCCCCATGATTACCCAAGTGACCCAAAATTCAAACATCCTCCCCATCCCATAGAATAAACTGATTTTAGACCATATCTTGATGAAATACCATGGGCCTACTTTAACCTAACATTAGAAGATGAAAAATAAACCATGTCTTACCAGTAGTTATGTATGCTACAAGATTGTCTTAAAATGTTACCTATGCTAGGAGAGACTCGTAGTGGGTAGGTGTTTGAATTCCTAAAAGTGCTTGTTTATACATGGTTGAATTCCATAATCAGGTGGTAGTAATTAGTTTCACCTCATTAAAAATGTTATGGCTTCTATGGTTATACCCATAAGAACCTAATTTATATTGGTGACCTTGTCCTTAGGTTTGATGCTAGGATTTACAAGAAGGAAGGAGAGGGTAAAAATTTTAGACCCAATTGATTAGGCCCCTACTTATTAATATAATATTTAATTAATAGATCTTATCAATTATGCACTTTATAAATTGAATGTTTTGGTGTGTCATGAACTCTTCACTTCTAAAATGTTTCTTCATCTAGTCATCACATATCATGGCATTCCCACCTGCATTACATCTTCATATGTAATGTGTCCATTAGCATATTAAAGGTGTTGTTTTATTATTATTTAGTTTCTTATATGGCATAATATATAAAATTTAAAAATGTATCACATAACATTTACCTAGTATCATGTCTCCTTATCACTCTATATAGTAGGCATTCTAAAAATCAACATGTTACATTAGTCTTTGTCTTAGTTCTTACAAGCAGAGTATACCTTTTTCCTAAAATTTACTTTCATAACTTAGGAAAATGTTAGCCTATGGTGGAGTATATAAAAATTGTCATGATAGAGTCCCCTACATTTATGATGGATTTAGAAAACAAAATATTAACATACCTGAAATGAAAAAACTTCACCCACCTATGTTGGTCATTGTTGATGAGCCTTTTCATATTATTTTTTGTGTAAGGACAATATTTGGGGGTGAAGACCTAAAAATAGAGAGAGAGAGAGAGAGAGAGAGAGAGAGAGAGAGAGAGAGAGAGAGAGAGAGAGAGAGAGAGAGAGAGAGAGAGAGAGAGAGAGAAGAGAGAGAGAAAGAGAGAGAGAGAGAGAGAGAGAGAGAGAGAGAGAGAGAGAGAGAGAGAGAGAGAGAGAGAGAGAGAGAGAGAGATATTCACTCATATGAAAACAAAGAGTTTATGCAAGTACAAAAAACAAAACTACACATCTCTCTCATTTGCTAACCATTGAGGTTGATCCCTCACATCTTCCTAGTTACATAAGGGTTAGAAGTAGGGATGGGTTCCCTTACTCTCTTAAATTTTTCCTTTGTTGATGAGCCCATGTGTCTTCATAGTCACATGAGACTAAACGTAGGGGTTATAAATAATATTAAAATCTCAATGCATAAGCACTAGTAAATCAAAAAGTTTCCAAGTAAAAACTTACACAAAAGAAGGTTTTTTATGTGTTTATGTGTTTATGTTTAAATAAGGTAACCTTTTATGATTTTAGATATTATGTAAAAGGAAATTTCTCCCTAGATGAATCTAATAAAGTTAATAGTTTATAAGGTTGACAAGAATTGCACACACACACACACACACACACACACACACACACACACAGATATATATATATATATATATATATATATATATCATGTGAGAAATTGAGCTAATATAATAAATATTCTTGATACAAACACATCCATAGAGAGATAATGTGCCTTACACCATCTTAAAAATAATAAACATATATATAAATATGAACAAAATATCTACAAAACATGTCTCAAAGGTTTATCCTCCTATTATAGGAGGGTGTTGACATATAATAATGTTTGTGATTGTGGCTCTAAGGCATCTCCTACTCATATATCCTCTTATTAATTCACTCTCTACACATTGGTGGCCAAGAGGATGACTTTTGCATGATCCTCCCTTTAATACAGTCCTCCCCATCCTATGAATAGAGGCTCTTCCACCTTATCCCATCACCATGGTATCCATTAGGACCTATGCTTTCCTTACCCTAGAAAAAATATTATTGTTCTTGGTCCTCAATGTCATTATCATCATTGATCCATGCTATATTGGGTAAAACACACCTATGTGGTTCCCAATCCTTACATGAAGCCTAAGATCTACCAAAAATGGTCTTGTGTTTGACAAATTCTCAATTGAAATAGATTGATTAGGGTATCCCTAATCATCCTCCTCCATGAACCCAAAGTATTTATAATCACAAATCACACAAAATAAATCATATCTAGATGGTATAATAAAATATATCATATGTAAAAGTATCTAAATAACTAAATGACATAAAAATGTGAGTTGTAATCATGAATGAACAAAATCAATAATTTCTACCCAGATCTCCCTCTTGTCACTCAAGATCAGAGTCATATTACACAACCTCCTCCTCATCTATGTCCAAATCCTCCTCCAACTCAACATATTTATAGGGCTCACCTTCTCCCTCTCCCTCTCCCTCTCATTATTTTTATTATTTCTACTACACATATCCTAGTGGTGGTGGTGGTGGTTGTGGACCCATTTGCTACTAAGTATATTTGACCCATCCTTCTCCTTCAGGTTATTTTTGAATTGGTTGGGTGATAAGCACCCCTCTCACTAGTAGGTTCCATGCTACTAAATTTGGTATCATAACCCTCACCTCATGATTCCCTCTATACACAAATATAGGGATATAGAGGTGCCTACATAGGGCATACAAAATTACTAGGCCACTTGATCCATTAGGTGTGATTTGAGGCATAACTTGTAGCATCATATTTGGAACCTTCATATCCCTAATGATTTTTACAAGATAGACACCCACATTACCCCATTAACCCACCATGTGCTAGTATGCTAGGGAAATAAAGAATTTTTTTTCCAAAGAGCCCATTGTATAGGGAAAATCATGAAAGGGTGACACATATGCCCATCTAATCACTCTAGTATCTCTTAGTGCCCCTATTAACAACCCCTCTCTCCCCCCTCTCTCCTATATACATCATAAAATTGACAACCAACTATATAATATCCTATCAATACCCTTATCTCCCATTAACTAGGAGGAAAATATGTTGATAATGTCCTTACTCAAGTTGGGGATCGCTTATTTTTTTAACTTGGGAAAGCCTCATACCACACTTCACACCCACATTAGGTGTGTCAGCATCTCCAAAATGTTCTACCTATCTACAGGTCTCATAATGACTATCAAAATCATGGATAGACATTAATCACCTAGTCATGGAACTACTATTTATCCTATATAAATCTAAAAAAGTGATCATCCACTCTCTTAGGGCCTGATGAAACACTAATTATTTTGGTTAAGGTCCCAATAAGTCAACAAGTCACATAATAATTGACTAGATGAAGGGATGATCCTTGCCTATGTGATACAAAGTATCCCTAATCGATGGAGTAAGACTAACTCATCATCCATTATAAGTAATCAGGATATAGGGAGTCACTCTTACTCCTAAGATCTACTTCAACAATCATAAGTCCCCTATAATAAACAAAGATCCTTTATGGTAATAAATAAGTTGATCTCTCAATTTAAATAGTTCAAAGACATTCACATCCCTCCAATATCATAAAATTGCCCTTTTTTATTGGTGGAAATTATGAAATTAATCTAAGGTGATGATGTAACCACCTAAAAAACTAGTTATACCATAATTTGCTTAAGACAATTGTGAACTCATTAAACTAGTTATAAAACCAATCCTACAAAAGGTGATGGTTTTATCAACTACCCATAGTTTTCCCAAAATCCCCCTAAACCCACTAAAAAGACCTAAGTTATTAAAAAATCTTACAAATTTATAACCTACCATCCCTAACAATGTTCAAAAATTAAAATTTTTCAAAATTGATTATATTTCAACCATATTTTAACCAAATTTTAAAATTTGGGGAAAAAATGTAAAGTTAACAAAAACTAACCTGATGGTGCTTTACCAAGCCTCTAACTAGTATATTCTCCATCCTCTCAATGCTCTCTTTTTGATGACTACTTATTTAACCACAATGGTCACTAGAAATATAGAGCTCAAAAATCTCCCTTAATGTAAATGATGTAAATGAATTATTTTTGGTAAGTTTTTGAATGTGTTAGGCCCCAAACTGGTTATTTTAATTAAAACATATTCCATTTTTAACATAATATTTCATATTAGTATGTATTATAATTTATATCTGTGTTATATTTCAAATTAGTCCTTTGTCACTAATGCTCTAACAACATTTTAATCTTTTATAGCACATTTTATAATTTTGTAAGTATGCATGGCTTGACACTAGGTTTAGTCCCTTAACAGGACACTCCAAGTAGTATGATCTTCCCCACATGTATATTTCATCCTCTTTCCATGTTTCTATTACATATCCCACTCTTGTTTTACTTTCATATGTCACTTCAATCTTGTCTTCCATCTTTGGGATATATGGAGTCCTGGTAATTTTCATTCTTCCATTTATGTAAGGTAAATATTTTTGACCTCTCATTTCTTTTTTCCATTCCTTACTTGGTACTTCACCTTTCTAATTAATGAAAAGGAACCCTCCTTAGAGGGTAATATGTATCCACCCAAAATTGACATAGTGTGGTATTTTTGATACAAATTTCATGATGATGCAATGACCTCTTTTTTGTGTTTCATAGGGAAATCTCTAGATATATTCCCTCCTTATGCTTCCCTATTTCTCTCATGACCCTTTTTTATCCCATTTATTTTTACCTTCTCATGTAATTTTTTCCTTATCTCAAAAACAAACCTTGGATGATGAAACTACCACCCTAGGTGATGGAACCACCCCTCTAGATTACAAAACTACCCTTGAGTTTTCATAACTATTGTAATAGTTCTATAAAATAGGAGGTGGTTCTGACATAAGAAGGTATTTTTTCATTAAAATAACAATATTGAAATCATTTATGATGGTTTTTCACCTTAAGCATTAGTTTCTCAGCCACCTCTTGCTTAAAAGTAATGACATAAGAAGGTTAGTATTTATTTTGCTTTTTAAATATTTGTTTTATTTTTTAGATTATATTCGATAATTTTTTTTATTTTTATTAGGTTATTTTTCCACAAAAAGAGAAAATAAGCAAATTCGATAAGTAAGTAGATCCATTTATTTTCGTGTCTTTGCTACAAAAACAAAGTTAGTTTTTGTTTATGTTTGCATTTAAAAAAATTAGTTTCCTTTAAACTCAAAAATACACTTATTCAATCATCCTAAAAAAATATCCTAATAAAACTCTATTTTTATCCAACATAACTTCTCTTTTCAATATCTAAATGAGTCATTTGCATTATAAACAACCATTTAGGCAAATGTAGGAAAATAGATAATCATACATGCATACTTAAAAGTGTTAGATTGATGATAATATTCATTTTAAAGAGTTAAAATCATTTTCATCTTCCTCTCTTAAAGGAAAAAATTAAAATTTACATCTCCTGTTCCTACTTTAGAAATATTTTCAAAAGGTTTGCTTGTGAGAAATTAGAAAGGTTGAAAATCTAGCCTAGTTTGTTTGTGAAGAAGAAAATTAGTGGAAAGTCTTTTTTTGTTTTTTTAGATAATATATCTTCTCAAATTTATCATATATATATATATATATATATATATAATTAGTTAATTAATTTACACATTTAACTTACTTCATTCAAAATATTTTAAAAAAAAATGTTTCATCTCATTAGCATGCAATTAGATCTAGGAAAATATAGCATCCTACATGATAGCATAGGTTTCATCAAATTTAAAATGATAAAAAAAGACTTTTGATTTCATTTTATTTTAATTTAATTATTATTTAAATTTAAACACTTTAGTTATAGTAAGCAAGTATTCAAATATCAAGAACCAAGGAAAGCCCAAAAATAATAAAACAAAAAAAAATAGTGCGAAAAGTCATGTTATTTCATGCAAGCCATACCAAAAGCATATAAAATATATGTAATAAAACACATATAACATGATAATTTTAAATCCACATAAGTAAACACATACTGAGCCTTGATTTTACATTCCATTAATCACACTTTACAAACTATTGCCTGAACAAGCTCATACAGTTTTCCCTAGTTTGCACATATTCTCTTTTAGATGACCCTTCGTGAGACACCAAATCTTGTCTAGAATGGTATATTCCCTAGAGTTAGAGCACCTGGTTACACCATAATCATATAATTTAATCTTATCATTTATTCTATATGCTATTTATTTCAATCCACTTTAATTCCCAACCTCATCATAGAGTCTTTAGTTGCCTTAGAAGAATAAGAGCACATCCTTGATCCACCTATCATTTTTCTCTCACAAAATAGGATATGTCAATATAATGTAATACAATCTTAGTTACCCATCCATATGATCTTCTTCTCCTTGGTTCTAGCCTCATATTATATAATTCACACTTAGTTGATGACATTGGTTGGGCAGAGTCAACCTCACTCTTTTGCAAGTCATTCAACCTAATCTCCCTCATTTTGTTGAATATAGCATTGACAAAGAACTCCACATTATTATTATATTAGAGACTAAATGCCCTTAGATATTTTTCTCTAAATATCTCAATTCTCTCTATGATCACTAAGACACTATTAATGTCTTTTGGTTCTATCAAAAGAACCCATTAACACCACCTATCCCAAATCCCATTCCACCCAATAATCAACCAAGCTCGTAACCCATATATTACATAATCTACCTAAGACCTCAAGGAATTGAGTGCATAGATTAACTTTTGTTAATTTGTGTGCATATATTATTACTCATATATGTTTATAAAAATGAATAAAATAAATATTCCTAGGGTATCTCTTGAAAATTTTCCACTTTCACTATTGCCTCAATTCCTATCTCTACACCTCTAGTTATTTCCATAACATCAACCCTTTTTTGGGGAACATCAATTGGTTTCCAGTAAGTATCCATGACTATGCCTAATCAAGCTAGATATACTACTCCAATAATTTCTAAAAATACTAATCTTGAGCTTATAATTCTTTCTTTACAAGCTAATTTATCTAAAATTAAGCAAACTTTTTTTTAGGCTAGCCCCTCCATCAATTCATGTTCCTTAATACATAAACCTTTATCACTCAAAATTACATATTATCCATTACTATTTAAATTTATGGATCCTAATCTTAATTTATATGAAGGTAAAGGTGATATTCAATAAAAAAATTATGCATCCCATGCAACTTCTCTAGGATGCATAGATATTTATAAGTTATTGACAAAGATCTTTCCAAGAATTCACAAAGAGTATGCTCTTTTATAATATTCATCTTTAATCACTAAAGTATTTCCATTATAAAAATAAATTTTAACACACTTTTCTATAAAAATTAGTGAAAATCTATCACATGCTCAAGTTACATTACTCAAACAAAGGTTATAATAAAATAATCAGTGAGTATGTTCTAAGAAATAAGACTATGCTAGGAAAAATGCCAAATTAAATTATTATAAATGAAATTAAAGATATTGTTATCACCTAGAACATGCACCCATAGTGAGAATGGATTTGGTGTACACAACAACATGACACTTCCACACTAAGTGTCTTGGACCTCAACATATGAGACTAGTTTGATAGTTCAGTGTAACAATAGGATTGTCCCCCAAGGTGTGGGACTCGTGTTCCTTAAGATGAACCTCTAGAGAAGGGAGGATTAATTAAATCAAAGTGTAATTGGTTTGGGATTAGTGAAAAGATCCAAAAATATCATAAATGAAATCTATGACTAGTGTTAAACCTAATATAGATAAAGGAAAAGGGTGAGAGAGGGTAAGAGAGTTTATAAAATGGAAAGTGATGATGCACCTAGAATATAGAGAGAACCTCACCCATTTAATGGCATAATCAAACTAAGGAACTAAATGCACATAGTTATAAACCAGACACCAAATACATAAGTATTTCACATGGAGGTACGGGGACACACTATAGCATTAAGAGGGATGACAAATTGTCCATAAATAATTCCAATGTAGAACTATTTATACATAGCATGTAACCTATGAAAGATTAAAATTATAGGTATAAGTGAAAATTGAGGATGACAATGAGAGGGATGAACATACACAAATAAAGATCAACAATTGTTTATATATATATATATATAATGAAGAGTATGAATAAAGGTAATTTAGTTCTTATGAATTTCAAGGCCTGTGTCAATATTACAAATCAAATGGGTAGAGGATTTTAATACCAAGGAGAGGGATCCTTTTCATAATAAAAATTAGGGTATATATATATATATATTTGGGTGAGATAATACATAAGTAATTCAAAATTTAAGATGGTTGATAGGAATTTTAATTCAAATATTGGTACTCAAAACATAATATAACTAGACTCATATGCAATAACTCTTATGAACCATATTCATTTAATTTAGTTTGACAATACAATCATATAAATAGCTAGAAGGTCATTCTTAGATCTTTAGATGATTTGTGTATGCATAGAGAACATAAGTACACTTATACAATCATAAGATATGTGTGTTCATGTTTTTCCACCTACCAATCACATTTGTATTTAATTATGATCTATGTCATCTTCTTTTGATGTCTAATCGATCTTAGCTAACACCTTTGTTTATTATATCCACTTATTAATCCACATAAACTAATCACTATTCGAGAAATAGAATAGGATTTATTTAGATTTTATTGTATCATATTTGCATGTGTAGTAGATTTTGATAAGTATCCCTCTTAGGGATCATGTGCATGCTAAATCATATGCACTTTAGACTTTACTGAACTTGTTATATTTGTGCACATAAGGCTACACATAGGGAATATGCGACTTTTATAGTTCTTAAAGTCTGGTTGAAATTTTTTCATAATATGTGCATGCTTATCTTTGGTACTTTGAATACCTATGTTTATTAAAAAATATAATTGTGTGTTTTCTTCATGTTTATCTTATCTAAAACTTGATACTTGAATACATTAGGTGCAAAGGGTATGCACAAAACACTACATATAAGGATAGGTGATATAACACAGTGGCATAGTGGTGTAGATAATAGTCAAACTTGCATGATGTCATGGAGGTAAATATTATGAAAAAATTCAAAGTACGTAATTATTCTTGTGCCTAGTCCCTTTTTATATTTTTTCAATTTTGTGCCTTTTACTTGGGAACCTACATAGGCATGTGAAGGGAGTATTACTCAACATAGATCAGATCCTATGGATCATGAGAGCATAGGTGTAGATATTTGTGATTGGGTGTATAAATTCACAATTTATAAATGGATATTCTCTTGGATAGGATCATGTAAGGAATATTAGGGTCTTGGGTATGCACTTAAAATTAGAAACTATGAACACAACACAGTCCAACTTATACAGTCTAAAGTTTTAGAACCCTACTTTTGCACCAATAATTTTGCACAATGGAAGGTGAAAATATATTATGGACAAGGTGAACATTAAGAGTTTTTTATAGGCATGAATCAACACTTAGTTAATATGTCAATTTGTGCTGGTTAGTAACTTTGGGCACTGGTAGGGAATCATCTGCATGAAAGCTTACCCCTAAGAAACTTGGTGTGTGAGAAATAAATCATTATGTAGGGTCTTATGAGCTTCACATGCACTAGTGTAAATTGAAAAGTCTACACTTTTTGTGACCTTTGTGGGCCACTTGATTGCTAAGTAGGGATAATTAGTCTTCAAAAAATGTATTATATATGGAGTCATTTGGAGCTCTTTAATATTTTCCTTCATGTAATAAGATACAATGAGCTTACCTAGCCTTAGAATAAAGTAGGGATCATTAGTCTTGAATAAATGTATTATATATGGAGTCATTTGGAGCTATTTACCATTTTCCTTCATGAAATCAGATACAATGAGCTTACCTATCCTTATAATAAACTATTATACCTTCCATAAGGAATAGTTAAAGCAAAAAACTATGCCTAATAGTGCTTAGAGCAAGTAGAATCTAAACTAAGTAGGATGTTATGCATAAGTGCTTAGAGGAAATTAAACTAATCTAAACAAGAACATGTGCGCATCAAATTTAATAAAAATAATACATATATTATAATACTGAAAAAATTAATATGATCATTAGAGACAGTGCTTGATTTTAATCCCATTGATGTGAATAGTTAACACTTTTCCACATGGATTTGTGAGTTATAAGGCATTGGTCTACTTATAACTAATTATGGTGTATGAGTCACTTTATGTAAAATATAACTATGTATGATTCCTATCCTTTGCCTTATCTACATACCATTTGATAACTAAGTCTCCTTCATTGAAGGTTATGGGAATAACATTTTTATCAAATATACTTTTTATCTATGTCTATCGAATCTCCATAGTATACATGAAATTCTCTCTTATTTCTTTAGTATTCATTATCTCATCCAACATTACTAAAATGGGATAAATCTCATGCAACTCTATCTTACGGGATAAATCTAATGAAATTAAATTGAGATATGTATGTAACCTCACTTCCCTATTATAAACCAACATGAAAGGCAAATTCCCTATCACCCTTTTTGATGTTATTCGATTTACTCCAAGTGCCATCCAAACTTTGGTGTGCCAAGATCATTGTTTATCCTCCATGGTTTACCTGATGATGTAAATCAGGTTCTTATTAATTTATTTGTTTATACCATTACTATTGATAAGTGTGGTCATTGATGTCAAGGTACATTTGGTGAAGATACATGGTGAGTGGTTTATGAGATATGAGCCATGTGACAAGAGAGAATTTGAAGGCAACCTAATGTATCTATTTTGCAAGAGAATTTTAAGGTAACCTAATGATTTTCATAATACTAATGTCAACATTTATTTCAAGTTAAGCATGTTTTAGGTACTAGTCCTTGAGTACAAGGTGTCTTGAGAATCCTAGTCATAACAAACATAGTCATATCATAAGCATATACATGATGAGCATGAAGAGGTATGTGAAGAGTTATGATATTGTCTATGGAGCATGAAAGGCATGTTATCAAGGTTTAGAAACATCAAGGATCATTTCAAGGTTAGTTATTAAGATTCAAGTGCTTAAGAAGCCTAGTCATAACACTGGTCATTCTAACAAGAGACCTTATGATAAGGTATGAGCTTGGTTGCCTAGTGGGATGGATGCACAGAGGAATAAAAGGTTGTATAAGGTTGATTGACAATGAATATGAGGAATTGAAACACTCGTGAGAGTATCAAAGTGAGCCTTTCGTGATAGGATCTACAAACCTAGTATGCAAATAAACCACCTCTAGAACTTGCCTGGTCTAGTGAGGCATCATGATCTTTTATTAAGGAATATGAAAGATGATTTACATTGTTTGAGCATGTGATAATTTTTTTTATCATGTAAGAGAGGTGAAGAGTGCATGGAAAGAGGATTAAAGGTTAGTTTAAAGGGGTAATGTGGTTTATAGGTCAATTTATATATAAGCAAAGAGGGAGATGGTGGCCAAATGACGTAAGAGATTTAAATTTTAAGATAGTAATGAGAATATGATCATTATTAGTGGTGTGATATATTATAAAGATGTTTTGACTAGGTTTGAGGTCATGATTTTAAAAAAAAGACATAAAAAGTGGTTTTGAGGTCTCTTGAGAATGAAGGGTTCTCGACCCGATAAGGACTTTCAAGTGTTCATTGTCACATGTAACCTATGCATTGGAAATTGAGATATTGAGGATATATGGGTAAGGGTATTATAAAATATCTCTAGGCATTAGTTTTAGAAATGAGGGAAAATACCTTATGAATAATTATTAACACTGAAAATAGCATTAACCATCTCTAAAACCCTAACACTAACTTGATGTGAAAGATATTTTTCAAAATAGAATATAATGGTCTCAAATTACTATACAAACTATAGGAACATGTAGACAAATTTCTTAGGAAACTTTAGGTGTGATTTGTTTGTTGGGTGAGTGTTATTTTTTAGATATTTGTTGTATTAGTTAGAGTTTATGAAGTAAAATTTGATAAATAGATGGAGTAAAACTATTGAGACATTTATTTTATGGCTATGGTGGTTTATGAGTAGGTTATAGTCCTCAAGTATTCTAAACTAGTCATACAAGTTGACTAGTCACATATAGACCTAATGGTGCAAACAGTGAGAAACCCAAGTAGAAGTGAGAAGGTAATTAGGGATGTGTTATCATGGACTAAGGATGAATATAAATGAATGGATATATTCTTTAGGAATTTTAATACATGTTAATGTTTTATAGATTACTGGATGTGATGAAAATGTTGCTCATAAGTTGATCTATCTTGTTCAGATGAGATAGTGAGGTGTAAGGCTATGAGATTGGTATGTAAGACCAATATTATCATTTAAACATGGTATCATTATATTATATATTGTTATAATTATCTCATAATATCATCCACATGCATAAAGAGTACCTGAAAATGGTCATATATGTGATTGAAGGTCATTGTCACCATGACTATACTTCAAGGCAAGTTGGTAGTTTTAGGTAAGCAAGTTGCAGTGATGAGTTTGAGGCACTATGCCATAAGTTGAAGTATCTAATTAACATTATATTATTTTTTAGTATTTAAATATATATCCATGATTTTAATAATATTGTAAGTTTGTGTAAGAGGTTGAAACATTGAAGCCAAAATGGCTTGTCTGGTTTAGTGAGGTTTGAGAGAGACAAGGTCAACAAATTAGTCCACAAGACCAATAATTGCTATGATATCTTATGATATTTTTCTTTGAGGTTGTTATAATTATGTTTTATTATAATATTAATTTATTTTAAGTATTTTTTTCTTTTATGTGTCATAATTTCAAGTTTCAATGACTATGTTTTGAGGTTAGTTGGTAGTTCTGAGTGAGCTATTTGTAGAGAAGAGTTTGAGTCCTTTTTCCCAAATTTGTGAAATATAAATAATATGGTGATGAACATAAATTAATATATATAATATATATGTTTTTTTTCTATTTTTTTATTAAAATTGTCTTTATACTTTAGTTGTTCAAGACAGACTTTCTAAGTATGAACATGCCTAATTGTAAACAATACTAATGATGTGCTTCAAGTGGTCATTGGACATAAAAAAGTATTATAAATCCTATATGATATTATCATGGTTATATATGAGTTTAATTTTATCTTTTAATTCCATTTAGGTTGTTTTAATGTGTTCCAAGGAAGGCAAAGATAATGTGTCCTAAGTAGACCTAATGGGATTAGATCTCCATGAAACTTAAAGATGAGAAAAGGCCTAATTGAGGTAGGTAAGACCTAAAGGGAGTAAAAGTAAATTTTATACATGTATATTATTTATAATAAGATCCATTTCATGTCATAAATAATAGGTTAATGGTGTTTGTCTGACTAAGAGGGAAATGAATAAGAGACTTGTATAAATACAAGCCAATTTTAGGCCTATTTGAGTAAGGTGAGTGAATGTGAATAGACTAATATATTCCAAAGTGGAATAAGGTCTTGTTTAATATAATAAGAGTGTATTGGATCTATTATTAAGGTTTGAATTATGTTTTTTTGTATGAAAATCAAGGTCATATAACCTAATCAAGTTAAGAATAGGACTAGTTGAGTGAAGAAACATAGAAGGCAATTTGAGAGGGATAAAAGAGAGAGAAGAGCTGAAGAAGGAGATCATAATATATTTTATGAAAATAAAATTTTATAAATTTTATCAAGTGTTTTATGTGTTTGAGTTTGTGATAAGTCATCTAGGGGGTTGGTGCCTCTTTGAAAGTGGGTGATTGGTAAAGCCTAACTGAGTTGGTGCTTAGCTAGTTGGGGTTTGTGCTCCATGTGAAGTGGGTGATTCATTAAAAATGGTGTTTGTCTTATAGGATAGTATTACATGTTTATATATTAGTTGGTTTCCTTCCCCTTGAGGGTATCCCACATATGTGAATTATTCTTTTGTTTCATGCTCTTATGGATTAGTGTTTATACTTGCTAGATATGTATGCTTGTTTGATTACTTCATGATTGCTTAAGTGAAGTTCATAAGTAAGTTTTAAAAAACTAATTCACCCTGTAGCCATATTTACTCAAAAATTACCTTTAGGGTAATAATTTGAGTAAGTAATTAGATGAATGTTATGCCTAACTACTCTCTCATTGATTTTGGCTCCAAGAAAAGTCATTGTATTGTCATAGATAATGGTGGATGGAACACCACATATTTTTATAAGGATTTCATATAAATATGTAATAGGATCCTCATTTTCTTCTTTGACTATTATCTCCTCCATCAACCTAGTGAATTAGTTAGTTGTCATGAGGATCCATTTATGGCTAATGCTTGATGGTAGATTTATGATTCTAATGAAATCCAAATCCCATTGAGAAAAGTGATGACATCTTATACTAGGCACAGAGACAGAGTTTCCAATGTTTTCTTTCCTAAAAATAAGGCCCATTTCTTTCATCCTTGTACACATACATGTGCATATTTGAATAGAGTTGGATAATAATAGATAGCTTTCATGAGCTTAAAGCGGTGGTTTTAGGCAAGTAATGGCCTCCTGATTTCCCATCATGAAACTATTTAAGGATCCTATTTACTTGATTATATTACACATAAATTAAGAGAACTCCATTGAAATTTCTTTTGAATAGTTCACCATTAAAAAACACATAATGAATAACTAGTAATCTAAAGTTCCTACACTTGGATTTAATCAAGCCATACAAATATGTGTCAGTCTGAAAGAAGATCCTCATGATTTGAGTCCAACCTAATGGGTAATTATGGTCTATTAATTTATCCTCATTTAGCACAGGTGATACTATATCTTAAAATTTTACATCCTCTACTATCTATTTGCATAGTCCTCTCCCTCACACTAGTTTGGTGATTAATATATCTATGTCAAAATCCATCACCTTTGTGATCCAACCAAATCTCTTCTCGTTGATATCCTTACTAATTAGGAATTATTTTATAATTGAGTGAGAAACCATGATTTGAATCCTATATTTAGAGAGTATATGGGTAATATCATAATACTATGTCCCATTAACTGGCTAGAAAAAATTAAAAAATCAATCCTAAAAAATACTTAATGATTTTTTTAAAAAGAGGAAAAATGTATACGCACTACTTATTTGTATATATAGTATAAAACATAATTTTTTATTAATTTCAATTACCCAAATTCAATATATTTTGAGTAGAATATAGAAGTGTATATGTCCTCTTTATGCCAAAAAGTGGGACACACTATTATGCTTTGACACATATGCCTGAACTTATTGAGTACACTTATGACTATGAGGGCTTGTCTGTCCATAAAGTGTTAGTATTTCTCAGAATCCTTAAGAACTTGACTAAATAAACTAATATCTTACTCTAATTTTCCATTATTATATTGTGCCAAAAATGTTGAGATGCCTTCAACTCTAACAAATGTATAAAGGATAAAATCCTTACTATAATTAGGGTTTATCAAAGTGGGAGCTTGTGTGATAGAATTCTTTATGGATTCAAAACTTATTTTTCCTTTTTGGTTATATATAAATGTGACACCATTATTAATAATCACTATTATGGATTTGGTCAAAGTGGAAAATTTTGGTACAAACCTTTTGATGAATTTTGTCTTTCCTAAGAAGCTCTAGAAGGTTTTTTTATGACTTGAGAGAAGAAGAGATAAAATGACCTCAACTCATTTTGAATAAATTATAAGCCCATATTTATAGATGATTTTTCTCAAAAAATTTCCCTCATAGACATTGAATAGGCACTTTCTTGGTTTAAAAAGATCCTAAATTCTTGGAAACTTTCAAGGACTTTCTCTAAATGGTCTAGATTATCTACTACATGTTTGGAAAAGATAATGATAACATCAAGGTAGAGCTAGATGATATTATTAAGGAGTCCCTTATATTCCATATCCATAGATTTATAAGATGTAGCTCATATGTTTATCAATCTGAAGGGAATCTTCTAGTATGCAAATGTAACTTAGTAGTGAGAATGATCTTAAATTGATCAAACTACTACATAAGTATCTGGTTATAGCTTGAGAAACCATTTAAATGTGAAAACATCTCTGCACTTGAACTATTTATATAATTAATTCCATTAGTAGGAGGGGGTAGTAATATTTGAGTGACACTTTATTTAAATCCCTAAAGTTCATGCATTGTCATATTTCTCCATTCTTCTTCCATATTGGAACTAGATTGGCCACCCATGAAAAATGATTGTAAATATTATATTATCATTTATGATAATTGAGAGATATTTTATCATTAAGGGATCAAGCTTGGGGTTTACTATACTTTACTTCTACTTAACTAGCTTGGTGTTGGGGTCAATTTTAATAGTATGTTGGGTTAAGCCTGGGTTAAAGGCTTTAAGATTTTCATAGCTCCATGTGAATTTATCATTATAAATTCTAGTTAGTTTGATGAAATCTTAATTTTTAAATGGAAAACACACCTTAATAGGCTTCAAGAGATTGTTATCAAAGATATTCACCCGCTTAAAGATTTCCTCCTTAACCTTCATGCTTCTTCATTCACTCTTGAGCTAGTCATTATAACTAAAGATGCTTTCTAGTGTAATGAACCCCATATGTATCTTATTTCCTTTTAGTTGGATGATTTTTTCCTCATATTTGTCTTAGATCTGGATTAATTATTGGCATATAATTTAAATTCATCAAAGAAGTTAATATTTTTTCATCACATTTGATCACTTACCAACTATTTTCATTATCCAGGACTACCAGCATCACTACAAGACTTATAAGCAATTTGGACTCATTCATTATACTAAATGATATTTCATACCATGCACCCATAGTTGAAATTATATTAGCATCATCATTCTATTCCTTGATATGGATCAAATGTTGAAATCCTTGAATCTATTTATTATGTCCCAAGCCCTATGTTTGTAAGCTTTTTGAAGACTATTATTAGACATGTTCTAGACTCTAACCTAGTTTATAACTAGCTCACTATCCCCAAATTATTTTAGTATTATGATTCCTTTATTTAATTCCAATTGGATACCCTATATTGACATCTAATATTTGGTGACATTATTTGTGTAGCTAAACTACAACCTAAATGCATGAAAATATTTTTCTTTTGGGGGAGATCATTACCTAACCAACTCCTATGCCAATTTTTCTTTAGGAGCCACTGAAATATAACTACCATATGCATTGAAAATATTTTGTGCTTTTATGAGACTTTGAAATAAGAGGTACTCTTCAAGAATGTAATATGTGCCTATCCCCAGTTATTAAATGTTAATATATGGGTCAAAATCACATTACTTTCATGCCCATTCATCAATATGGTTATCTAAGATGCCTTCAAGGGATGTGGTAGTCTTAAGGGTAATTTAATTCTCTTCTTGGTCGAACACAATGTAGTTTATATAAATTAGACTAGGGGAGTAGGGTTCTATATGATTCTTAGAAATGGTTTCATCTTTGATGGTCACCTTGGTTCCATATCTAGTCTAAGTAGCATGTTAACACAATTTGAGGATAAATATCCATCCATATTAATAGTGAAATCTATGTAAAGGCATATAGTGAAGTAGGGAAAATTCAATCATTATGATGTCTTATGTAATGGAGAGGCTTGAACATGCATACAAAGTGAGGCTTGATTCATTAATGATCCCCATAATTTTAACTATTGTGGCATCTAATTGATGACACCTATTAATATGGGAGAATATGTTTTTGATAAGGTAAGGTAGAAAACTAGGGGCCAAAACCTTCATAGAGAAAAAAATACAAGAAGGCAATCAAACAAAATATGCCTTCAGAGAGACGATGACACTAGCCAAGAAACAACAGACATAGAAACAAAGCACAAGAAATAGAAAGACCAGAGTTAGAGAGGACTCTCCTTACATAACCATTGATTTGAGAAGATCATTAAGTTTCTTAGTATTCTCCACATTGTCAGCATGCCCAGTATTACCCACCTCTTTCAGCATAGACATGTTCAGGAGAATTGTCTTCCAGAGTCCCTTGGTGAAATTTTGCTCCAGCCTCTGAATACAATCCTTTAGGGCCCCAATTTCAAATTTCCAATCATTCTCATTCTCTATTTCCTCACCATCTTCCTCAACATACATTTACCCTTATTGTCAGTAGTTTCTATAGAGTCAACACCATGTTCCTCAGTAACCTCAAAATCCCTAGTCTCCTACTTCCCTCCAATGTCCTAAAAAATTTCCTATATTTTTAGCTCCTTAGACTCTTCCTCCTGGGTTACTTCCTCCGAAGCACTTTCTAATTAATCAATAAGTCTAGCCTTCGGGGTGGGTTTACCAATAATCTGCCCTGACCTTCGAACTCTAGAGGATAAGCCTTCCTTATTAATTTTGAAAGACTTATAATATTTACCACCTTAGGCCCCCTTGGCCCTACCCTAATTTTTGTGGGTCCCCTATGTGGTCTCTCTAATATTCTCTTCCTCCTCATCAACCTTTCTCTTCTTACCCTTCTTTGTTGCAAAGGAGCTAGGGGTGTCGACAGGGGTCTCTTTTGGGGTGGAGAAAGAAACATCTTTTGTTTTGGTAGGAGTAGGGGAAAAATATGACTCATCAATAGCATTGCCAGACACCAGATTAGAAGGAATGTCTCCACTATCAATTACGATAGTCTTGGATGGCTCAAGGGCTTGGTAAAAGTTGTATAAGTAGAAAATTAGGCCCTAGTGCAAGGGAATAGGGTTCATATCCAACTTCTTAGCCATTTTAGCTCTCACCCTACGGATAGAGTGTTTTAAAGAGGAGAGTAGGTAAAAAGGGAAACTAATAATAACATTGCACCTGAAGTGATTTAACAGAGGGAGGTGGCAATTGTAGAACTTGGTAAATTGACCTTTGAGTGTGAAGTACTTCATGAGAATGAAGCACACTCCATCCCATGCCTCCAAAATTTTAGCACATTCAAATCCTCCTTGATACGAGATGAGTTCTTCTCCCTCTCCTAGAAACAGTTTGTGCCTTGCAAGATCTATAATTTTTGTTTTCCTTTGAAGTTTTATTCCCTGCATGGCAATTCTCATGGCCATAGGAATCACCTTTTTAGAGATTTCAAAACTAATTCCACCCACTGTGACCCACCTATTTAACCAAGATCTCACAAATTACTCAAACAACTTTTCATCAAACACATTAAGCCTTTCCAGATATGGGTTGATTGCCCCTTCTTTACAATAATGTCAAACAAGTAGATTATCTTTGAATTCACAAAAAGAGACTGGTTCTATTCAAATACGGTCTCCTACCATTTTGTATTTATAGACCCAAACAATGGAGTTCCTAAATTCAGCCTTCAGCTTTGAAATGGTTGCTAACCCTTGTTTCCATTTATGCATAATGAAGATGTGATGGCTCATTATTCAAAATACCCTGCAGAGATGACATTGTCTACTCCCATGCTTGGAAATTATTTCCCATTGATTTTCATAATGAGACCTGCGCACCTCAACCTCATGATATAATGAATCATGAATGATTGTCAAATAAATACCAGAGTTATCAAGTTCCAAAATCCATTATGGCCCTCTCCAAATGGACTGCCTCTGAGGGTTGTCCTTCTCATAAATGTGCCTCATCCTTGACAAATCATATCCTTTTGTATAATATCCCTAATGTTTAAGGGAATATGAACACCTTGTCACCACACCCTCCAACCTAAACATTGTTGACCAAGATTGGCACAAGCATCAGCAACCCTATTTCCCTCTTTGTAAATATGGGAAATCTCTACTATGAAGAACTTTTACAAAAGAAATTAAATATCTATAATGATGTCTTTTAGCTTAATTCCCACATTTGATGCTTTATTAACTACATCTATGACCATTTTAGAGTCTCCTTATATACTCAAGCTCCTTATTCCTAGGGATATAGCCAACTTTAACCCCCATATTAGAGCCCTTGCTTTAGCATAGTTGTTTCTCTAGCATCCTATTCCACCAGCATAGACAATAGTCATCCATCCTTTATCATTCGTTATGATTCCTCCTCCACTAGCTTTACCATCTGACTTGGATGGCCCATCAAAGTTGAGTTTCATCTAGTTAGGCTTTGGGGGGATCCATTTAGTATTTAGTCTCTATAAAATTTTGGAGTTATTATACCCAGGGATCTGGTTTAAAACCTTCCATTTGGCTGCAATTTGGTTTTCAATTTGACATAAGGGTTTCTCCACAGCATGAATATGAGATGTTGTGACACTTTCCATAATGGTCTTAAAAAAGGAGTGAAACACCTGAGATGCATTTCTAGTAGTGTCCCTAAAAATTTTGTGGTTGCGCTCTTTCTATAAAATCTAGCTCAAACATGGTAGAGTTTGCTTCCATAATTACATAAGATAAGGATGTGTGAAGGTTGGATTATAGTTGAGGATTACTTCTTTAAGGTTAGAATTATAGACCCATTCAATACCAAAGTTATTAAGTATTGTGCCCCATAATTCCTGAGCAAAATCATAGTGGATGAAGGGGTGTGAAACTGATTCCTCTTTTGAAATACATAAAAAACATCTGTTAACTAGTGTAAACCCTCTCTTTTGAAGGTTATCCTATGTTAGGATTTTGTTATGGGTAGTATCCCACTAGAACATGTTAATTTTTGGAATAAGTTTATAATTCCAAACCTTTTTCCATACATCTTTATTTTGAGCTTCAGGAATGAGCAGATGGCAAGCAGATTTGACAGAGAATGATCCATTCTTATCTGGCCACTAGTAATGTTCATCTTCATGGGGGAAGAGAGGGATTTTGATCTCCTGAATGCAATGCTAGATCTCTCGTACTCTAGGGAAAAGCTTAGGTCAGTGATCATAGTAGTCCAATAGATTTTTCTAGCTCTGCATCCCATTATTATTTTCCATATAATCACTGACTCTATCTCCAAAAAATTGAGTACCCAAGTCAGAAATCTCTCCATAGTTTCCTTGTGTGATGAGAGCCTTGTCCTTTAACTAGATATCATCCCAGAATTTAATATACTAGCCATTTCCAAGTTTCCATCTAATTCCCTATTTAAGAAGGCTTCTACTTTTTATCATATTATTCCATATCATAGATCCTTGGGGCAATCCCATCTATTGAATAAAGTTTGAATCACCAATGCTATGCATGTATTTGGCATACATTATTTCCCCCAATTATTATTTTTATGGATCATGTTCTAACTAATTTTTGAGAGAAGGACTTTGTTCATGTCCCTGATAGACCTAATATCGAGTCCACCATGAGATTTTGGAAGACACACTTTTTCCCATCTGACTAAAGACATTCTTTTTTTGTCTTCCACCCCCGTCCATAAAATTTTTATTTGGATCTGTTCCAGTTTATCAGCAAAATATGCAAGAATTTTAAAAAGAGACAGGAAGTATGTAGGAATACCTTGCAGCAAGGCCCAAAGAAGTTGCAGTTTACTAGAACTACTGAGGAGTTTCCCTTTCCAACTAGGAAGTTTCTTCTATGTTATTTCCACAATTCCATTCCAAAAACTAGGAGATACCTCTTTGACCATGAGTGGGAGAGCCAGGTAGGTAGCTGGTAGAGAAGCTTTAACACATTCTAATATATCAATGATTATATGTCTAAGGTCATTAGGAGTGTTGAAGAAATACACATTACTTTTTTGGAAATTTATCCTTTGTCTAGACTCCATGGCATAATTATTTAAGATATTCTTCCATTATCTAGCTTTAATCATCGATGAGATGCCAAAGAAGATGGTATCATCCAAAAACTAATGCACCACCATAGGATGAAGGGAGGAGGTAGGTTTGATGCCCACTAGCTTTTTTGAGGCTATATCTGCTTGTATGTATCTTCCCAGTGCCTCTACCATAATGATGAATAAGTACAGGGAGAGAGGGTCTCCCTGATGAATTCCTCTCAAAGATGAGAAAAAAACTCTAGGTACACCATTTACCAACACTAAGAATTTTGCAGAAGGGACAGCATTCCATATCAAGCAAGACATTTTATCATTAAACCCAAATATTCTAATCACTTGGAATAGAAAAGTCCATGAGACTCAATCATATGCTTTAGAAATATCTAGCTTGAGATCCATACCAGGGATTCTGCTCTTATCCATGGAGTGAATATTCTCATGTGTTGTGATCATAGCATCAAGAATCTACCTGCCTGAGATGAAACCTTTTTGTGCAGGAGAAATAATTTTGTTTAGTAAAGGTTGAATCCTCATAACCAACACTTTAGTACATAACTTAAGACTAATGGGCCTAAAATTAGTAAGGTGTGTAGGTTGTGATTTTTTAGGAAAAAGTAATATGAAGGTATTATTAACTTATTTCAAAAGCTTACCTGATCTAAAAAAATCATAAATAGTAGCCATAAGATCCACTCCTACTATCTCCCAATATTCCTGAAAGAATATTAGAGGAAAGCCATCAGGACTCAGGGCTTTGAATGCACCCATGGAGAATAAAATAGCATGGACTTCTTCCTCAGATATAGGCTTTAACATCTCCAAATTATCTTCTTCCATTATCAAATAGGGGATTTTATCAATGAATTGGTTCATAGGTCTATCATTTCCATCATCATTATTTTATTCAATGAGCAGATTCTAAAAGAAATCCCTAGTTTGTTCCCCTATCTCATTATCCTCAGTTATAATGTTTCCATTATCTAGAACTAGCTTTGTTATTGATTTGGCCTTCCTATGTTTCATGGTTGAGAGATGAAAGAAGGCAGTGTTCCTATTACCCTCTTTAAGCCACTAAACATGAGATTTCTTTTTCCAAAAACCTCTTCTCTTTCCATAAGATTCTTCCATTTAGAAGACATGACATTCTCTTCTTTTAAATTGTCTTTAAAATCATCCCCTTGAGCCATCAACTGCTAAATATCTTTGAGTTTTCCCACTATATTTTTCTTCTGCTAAAAGACCTACCCAAAGCTGTATCTATTCCATCCATAAACTTCTTGTTTAATATGCTAAAGTTTTTTGACTATTCTGAACATAGAAGTGCCTTGAATAGGAATTTTACACCATTGGGCCACCATTTGTCTAAAGTCTTTGTGTTTGATCCACATAGCTTCAAAATGGAATGGGGAAGGTCTAGATTATCCCTATTCTCTCCAACTGAGGAAGATCGGGCAATGGTCAGACATAGTTCTAGGAAAAGCCTGCACATGCATATTATGATAATAATTTTAGTTACTTGAGATAAGAAATCTATCTAACTTAACTTGAATCATTTTATCTCCTCTTCTTCTATTGGACTAGGTGAAATTTTGGTTTTGTAGTTCTATATCCAATAATCCCCAATCATTGATAAATTCAACAAAGTTGAACATGTTGTCCGAGTAATCCATAATCTCACCCTATTTTTTAGAATGGTATAGAGGAGTGTTAAAATCTCTAGCTAACATCCATCTAGTGTTCTAGGGATTATTCCTAAAACTACTCAAGTCTATCCATAAATTCTACCTCAAAGCTCTATTATTTGGTCCATAGACATTGATCAATGACTAGTTTAAAGATTTCAAAGAGAAATTGATAATCAAGAAGTGCTTGTTATAAGCCATAAGAGATCCTTGGATTTTATCACTATTCAACATAGTTACAATCCCCCCTAAATCCCCTTCAATTGGACTAATGCAAAAAGCTACCTTAGGCCATATGTAGTCAACAATTTTCCTAAAACTCTCCTCATTCATGTTGACTTCTTGGAGTAATAAAATATCTGATTTATTATCTAAAATGTAGTTTTTAACCTTAAACTATTTTGAGGGACTATTAAAGCCCCTCAGGTTCCAAGATAATATTCTCATTTAGAGGGTTTGAGGGGTTGGGTCTCTAGTGTTTTCTATTTACCACTGGCAATCTCCCTAGCAATCTCTATTTGTCTTGTTTCTCTTAAGGTTGGTCTCCCTTGTTTGGGATTAGTGCCAACATCTGTAGATTTTTTACCTTTCAGTTCTTTTTCTTTGGGGTAACCCATTCCTCTTGTTCATTACTACCATTTTGTGCTATTTCACCTATTGCTAAATAATTTCCTTCTTTGTCTCTGACTTCCAGAGCATGGAAAATGTCTGTGTTTAACTGTAAGTCTACTTTTCCTTTAGTATGATATATTTTTGGAGTTACTTTTTCCTATCCATCTCTTGAAATTTTGTCTTCTGCATTATCTTCCTCTATCAGATGGGTACCTATTTTGCCTTCCTCAGACATATTAGTATATTTGTCTAGAGGGTTGGTTATGTCTAATATAGCCTTTTGACTATCATTCGATACTATATTTTCCTTTAAGATAGCTTTTCCCCCACTACAAGTGATATCCTCCTCACCTATCTCATCCTCTACCTTTTCTATATTATCAATATTTTTTGCATTGCTCCCCATTTCCTGCTTGCTATTCTTTCTGTGGTTGAGAGACTGATCCTCCCCTTCAACTTGGGAATCATCTTTCCTTCTCATTTGCTTCACTTTGCATTATGTGATTAAATGTCCCTTTCTCTTACATATTTGACAAAAAGTGGTAGCATTTTCATATGTGATCAGCTGAGTCCAAGTCCCATATTTAGAGTTTAGGTCTATGGATGTAGGGAGAGTCCTATTAATTTCAACATTGACATATAATCTAACATACACACATCTAGACTTTGTTCTGGTTGTGTGATCTACAGTGACATATTGGCCAATAGAATTGCCAGTAGTTGTGAAGATTTTTTCATCCCAAAATTCAAATGGGAACCCTGGTAGTCTTACCCAAGTAGGGGTAGACTTATTAAGGTCTGAGCTAGGATCAAATCTTAGTTTTCATTAGCATTAGGCAAGAGAATGTGGGCCATATAGCCATGGTCCTCTAGCAAGAGTAGATATCATGTCCTCCCTATTCGTAAATCTAAAAAGGAATAGGCCTCTTGCCATGGCAGTGATCGATACACCACCCTTAAATTTCCACCTAGACAAAACCCATTTCCTAACCATTTCAATATTAGAATAAAATGAGAAAAACTTACCTACTAATGCAAGGTCCATGGATTCCATGATTTCCTCCACTAGATCATCTAGGATATTCAAGGCCATGCCCTCAGAGGTAACATGGAGGCTCAACATGCTTTTTGAGGGAGACATCTTTTCACTTGTTAGTGATTTTTTCCATCCATTGGATGGAATATCCTCTATTAGATTTATGATTAGGTCCCAAGAGGCACTGCCACTAGTAGTAGCCTCCATTGGATCCGTGATCACTCTGGTCACACTCACGGGGCCCTACTAGGTGGGAAAAAACCAGTTTCAAATTTTTTTCACATAGATTTCTTTTATCCTATGTTTGTTTGGGAAAATATGTTATACCTAGAATGTTAATGATTTTATTTGGCATCATCAAGTTGATCACCCCCAAGTTTATGATACATTTATGTATGATATGCTTTCCAATAATTATATAAATAAAAAATGGTGGTAGTTTTTTTTATTCTACATGATTCTTCCTCTTTTGGTTGACATTGACTTATACAAGTAATGAGAATAGTATTTGATGCCTCATACTATTGGAAATTCCTTAGGGCATCCTAAAAAAAAATTCTTTGAGAAGGAATAACAAGAACATCCCACATATATGCATTTAGGCTAGTTTTCTTCATCTGCACAATTATGTTAAATGGGATATGAACCCCTTTCATCAATTTATTTTAATGGAAACCCCATCTTAAACCTATGTATTAATTCAAGGTTGACTCTCTTTTTACATGACTATTTCCATACATGTTTATAGGTTCCTTTCAGGTGTTCTACCCTTAGTGTCTATGCATGAAACTTGGGGCATAGATTTTGAGGATGAATAATAAGACAACTCCCCCCAATTTCCCTTCTTTTGAATCTTGTGCTAAAATAAATTGGTTTACTCCCTGCAATTGACATTTCATTCTAATTCACATAATTAAAGTCACCCTCTTACTAATTCATGAGTATACTTTCCTTGGAATTGTGATTTCAATTAAAATTCTTCCCTTTGTGGAACTATAATATTTGGCTATTCATGAGGTGATGATAAGCTTTTCATTATAGGCACTTGATCTAAAACCTTAATCATGTATATGGTTTGATTATGTGGTTGATCATATGGAAATAACCATTTGTAGTCTTACAAAATATTAATTTTCATGGGGATGAGGGATTTATAAGTGATAATAGTGTTATAATTTTGTGCATAAGGTGGCCTATTACATGAGAATTGGTTTTTATCCTATGCACTACCTTGATAAGGATGCCTATTTTTCTAATTGAAGGGTTGGTAAAGCCTATAGTGCTTCAATTACTATCTTTTGAGTGTTAATAGATCATTTATAAACATCTTCATAATGATTTAACTTTGTGTTCTCACTTAAAGGTGTGACTTATGAAATAGGTGGGATAGTCTTAATATGAATGTGTGCTAGAGTTACAAAGATGGAGAGGTGGGTTGACTTATAGATGGAGTTTCATGAAACAAAGGCATAGGGGGTATGGGTGTAAATTTACCTATTTAGATCAAATAATTATCTACACACATAACAACCTCATATTCATCAAGTAATATTATACCTCCTATGTATTGAATCATCATGGACACATAGTTATTTAGTTCTCCTAAAAAATACAAAAATGTAATATTAGGAGAAGGCTTTACCAAGGGTAGAATTAGATATAATTTTTTATGGAATCTAAAGATGAAGTTAACCATTTTTTCATTTGGATCTCTATTTATGGTAGGAATTTGTTCTATCAATGATATGTGGTCACTCTTCTGCTTGAACTATCTACGTAGATTTGCACCTAGCTCATCCCAGTTTTTTATAGTATGAGGATACAAACCCTGTTACCACTAAAACACTCTTCCTTTCAAATAAGAGGAAAAGAGTCACACTATGACATTATCTTTGGTTACAGTATGGATAGATAAAAGGTTCATGACATATTGTATCTACTCCATAGAGGTAGTATATTTATCTCCAGTAAATTAATGGATGATCTTAAGAGTAGCTATAGAGATGTCATCATACTAGGGGAGGGCCAATGGACTACCTCCATTTAAGGGAACAAAGATATAATTTATATGAGTAAGCATGAATGGGATAGGGTATAATCTTCCTCTAGGCATAGGTAATCTACCAAATGGGGGAGTAGATTGATATTTAAGGGAAGATTATCTTAAATGCTAGATATCTTGACATGGTATAATTATGTTTTAATTCTTCTTCTTCTTTTAGGTATAGGTAATTTAATAAAACTAAAATTAGTACCTCTCAAGAAAGATCTTGTTTGTCCTAGCATATAGATGAAGAATTGATCTTTGGAAATTAGAGATGCATGGAGTTGTTAGGTTCTCTATAGAGTGTCTTCAATAGTATTGAATAACAATTACACCAAGTAATTATTTAAATATTTTAAATGGGTCCTACCAAGTTTACAAAAAAAAATTATCACTTGAAACATGCACCCATAGTTATAATGACTCTCATACACACAACCATGAAACACTTCTTCATCGAGTGTCTTAGACCTCAATGCCTAAGAGTTTGATTCTTTGATGTAATAGTGGGATCATCACATAAGGTGTGGGACTCTTTCAATTCATGGTATGAACCTATATATAAGTCTTTATTCCTTCTAATCCAAGTACACCTAGTTTAGGAATAGTGCATAAATATACAAAAATAATAAGGGAAATTTATGACTAATGCTAAACATAATCTTGATAAAGGAAATGGGTAAGAGAGGGTAAAATATTTGATGAAAGGGAAAGTGCTGATGAACCAATAATATAATTATCATCTCACCCTCTTGAAGACATAATGAAACTAAGGAACTGAATACACATAGTCTTCAACTAGACACGAACTGCATAAGTGGTTTAGATGGATGTATGGGAACACAATGTAGTTTTAAGTGGGATGAAAAATTGTCCATAGATAAGACCTAAATATACCCATTCATATATATAATGTGATCTATAGAGCATTATGATTCCACATAGAGGTTTAAAGGGAAGATGACAATAAAAGGGATGAACATCCATAAACAAACATCAACAACTAGAAATACACATAAAATACAAAGTAGGAATAAAGTTAATTCAATTATTATTAATTTTAAGGCCTAATCCAATATTATAACTTGAATTGTAATAGATTTTTTATACCAAGTAGAGGGTTCCTCTTCATAATGAAAATTAGGGTTTATATAGAGTTGCACTAGATATTACATAATTAATCAAACATTTATGATGGTAGATAGGATGTTGAATTTAAAATTTGCCACTCATAACTCAAGATAATAAAAATATTACACAATAGATATTACAAACCATACTCATTTAATTTGGGTTGACAATTTTATCATACAAGTAGCTAGAAGGTCATTCTTAGATCTTCTAACAAACTACATGTGCATTAAGGACATAAGTATAATTATACAATTAGAGGAGATGCATGTGAATTTTTTTTCAACCTTATTATCACCTTTTCATATAATTATGATATAACTTAGCTTCTTTTTATGTCTATTTGACCCTAGTTACCAACTTTACCTATTGCTTCCAACTGTCAATCTATCTGGACTACTCTTTGTCAAGAAAATAGTGCAACTTTTCTTTATATTTCCCATGTCATTATTTTATGGGTAGATTTATAATATTGTACCTATTGGGGATCATGTGCATGATAAACCTTATTAATTATATAATTTGTTGAGTTTGTGCTAGATGCACAAATAAGGCTATGCATGGGGAATGTGCACCTTTCATAATTATTAAAGCCTAACTGACCTATGTGCACGGTCCATGTATACATATATTTGGCACTCTTAATACCTAAATGAACTAAAACTTCTAAGTGTGTGGTTTCTTCATCTTTATCCTATGTGATACTTGATACTTTAATACATCTTATGTAAAGGGTGTGCATGAAAAGGTGCATAGAAGGATGGACACTATAATATAGTGACACAGTGGTGTAGAGAAGATATGAACCCATTCCATGTAGTGGATGGAAATATTCTAAGAAAATAATAAGGTATTAATTCCCCTTACACCTAATCCATTTTATTATTTTTTCAAGTTTATGTCATTTAGTTAGGAGAATACGTAGGTGTGTAATGGGAGTATTGCATAACACATCATAGCTTCTGGGTCATGAGAGCACATGTGTATATATTTGTGATTAGGAATGTAACTTTATAATTTACACATGGATATCCTCACAGATATTAATGTGAAATAAGGATGAAAATATTAGGTGTGTGTTTATAATTGGAAACTATACATAACACATTCCACCCTATGTGGTATAAATTATGGGAACCCTTATTGCTTTAATTATGTGACAAAAATTTTGTGTGATGGAAGGTGTGAATATATTATACATATGGAACACATTAAGAGTTTTTCATAATCATGAATTGGAAGTTAGTTGATATGTAGATATAT
>JARHVA010004543.1:695000-725000 GCA_037957365.1 Torreya grandis | reverse complement strand
ACATGAAAATTTAATTTACTAACACTAACAATGATACATATGGTTCATAAATACTAGTATCATATTCACTATGCTTATTTTTAAGTTCTTACTTCACTACATGATATATTAGAACTTGTCTCATTATTATGTGTGACCCCTGACCTTGTGTGTGAAACACACACACACACACACACACACACACACACACACACACACACACACACACACACACACACACACACACACACACACACACACAATTCCATGATCATTAAATTTGAATTTGGCCTTTGGCTTAGTTATTTTGTGTAACATTCAAATGCACCTCATATGTGGCCTGATGTGTGACATATTATATAAACTATGTGACATTATGTGAAATTAATTGTATGTTTATTTTTTAACACTATGGTTCCATGATTATTATCACACATTTATTTTATTTTATACTTTTTTTTAGTGATAATATCATGCACATCTTACTTATGTGCTCCAATGCTCTATCTATCTAACACATGTTTTATATGCTATTTTATGCCATATTCAATAGTAAATACTATCATGTAATACATTAATAACGTTCACATTATAATACATGATTATATATTTCACATAATATATAGTTTTTTTATTTTATTTATTTTATTTATTTTATTTTATTTTTTATATATATATAATTTTAAATTAGTTAATTTTTATTTACATATCTCATATCAAAAGGCAATAAACATAATGGGCTTACCTTGAGAATTCAATCACTCATGAGAACACATTTTATATTTATGATATAATATAGTTTGTATATTTAAATATGGTTTATATTTTTCCATCTATGGTGGAATAATTAAAACATTTGCATTAATTCCAATAGCTACTCAAGTATTTTTTAGCATATTATTGATGCATATGTATGGGATTGTGCACAAATAGGTACATTTAAAAGTTACAAGTTTCAAATAATAAAAATATCCATTAGCATTATATATCTATTTTGGAAAGATACATAGGGCATGATATTTAATAATGTTAACATTTATACATTATAAAATTCAAATTTACAAAATTTCAAATAAAATATACAAACATCTACACTAACGTGATTCCTCTCATTTTTCATGTGGGCCATGTTACAGTCTAGTGACACTCAATATATATGGTTACACTTTAGTGAGCCACATTTTTTCACTCTACCCATTATTATAACATGTTTTATTCTAGTGAAACTCAACATATATCATTTCATAACAATGAGATACATTTTATGGTTTCATCCTTCAATTATTCTACAAAATAAATCTATGATATTTTGAGAATACAATATTTCCAACTCAAAGGATTTCATAAGTTTTCAAATTGATACTTAATCAATCTCAATTATCTATAGGTTAAACAATTCTCTAAATGCCTCAAAATAGGAGAACACATATGTATCCAATTTGAAGTTACAGGGAAATTATATTACATACTCTTTCAGGTATATTATTTTCTCACTCTCTTTTCAAATTCTAGATTTTGAATTTTTAAATGTGGATAATTACTATTTTTAGTGGCATTGTTGTAGGGTTTAAACTGAGGAATCTTGCACAATGAAGCTTCACATCAAAATAAAAACTATATATCCATAACTAGGTTAACATCTAATTTACTCTAGTAATTTCACTTCATTACATCACTATAATAAAGGGTGGGAAAACATAGACACTCAATTTTTATCATTAAGTTCCTAACAATGTCTGATATTGATGTCCTTACCCTACTTTTTTTGTTTTCCATTCCATTAACCTATAATATCTATGAGATTCTTAACTATTGTACTCATTATCTTTCATTTACTAAATGAAACATGAAAAACAACCTATTACGATTGCATATTATTTTTATCCAAGTTCCAAGTGTCTCTAACATTATAATATAAGACCATGCTAGGTTATATATGGTTTCATCATGGCCTTATCCATTAGTGCATCGACCCACACTTTAATCATTACTATTAAAATTTAACATGCTTCAAATTGGTTCTCCCACACTTTTATAAAATTCATTTAATTTAATAATTTCAGATATTACACAATATAACCACATCAAATAATTTAATAATTTCAGATATTACACAATATAATCACATCAAATTAACCTAGTACATCACTTGATCTCATATATCAATTACTTGGAAATTCTACTACACATTGAGCAAAATGAGAGTAATATTTCAAATTCAAGTTCTAATTTATTACAAGAGTCATAGACTGATTATAAATATATTTCATTTTAGGTCAATGTAATTCACTAAAAAACATTTTATTAAATTTTCTAGTTTCATAAATGCCTTAAATATCAACATTCACCCACTCACTCTAATAGGGATATCTACATTAGCATGAGGCCCTTTTGTTCTATGTAGGCAACACTGAGATTAGACATAGTTTTTTTGGAATAGATCAAACAATACCCTTGTTTAATTTAACCATTTTAATTTTATGTCCACTTATTTTGTGTAAAAACTAGGTTTTCATATTACAATAACTTCATATTGACAAATTAGCACACATAACCATCCATCAGGCCATCTCTAATAGTCGCATGTGCCCCCATAAAAAAATAATTCACACATTCAACACATATGTGACTACAATTTAAATAAAAGGATACAATGTGATCATGTCCATATTAGAATTACCTTATCTAATTACATTGTATAATTATATTTTATAGTATGACATAATTCACAGATCCTCCAAATAAGTTCTATATTAGTGATCTTCTTGCATAATCAAAACAAGTCAATTGTAAGCTACTTTGTACATTTTATTAAAAGATACTATTTATTGTTCATTATATTTTTTTAATTTTAAATTTAGGTTATGTATCTTATTTGTAAATAAATAAAATTCAATATGTTTATGTTTGTAAAATTTCATTCTTAAATCAATATAAAACATTAAACAAGTTCCTTGGTATTTAGTTGTAATGCCTCAAAATTATTTATTACCTAATTATTATATGATAATTAAAATATGGTTTTAATTCAAAATGAATTTAAATATAAATTTATTTATTCCTAATGGATGGTAAAGTGGTTAAGTTATTGTTAATTAAGATATGTAGTATGGCACCTAGTTTGTTTTATGAACTATGTACTTGTAATGATGTAGTAGTTCAGTTCAAAGGATTTGTAAGTATTAATAATGATTTGGGGCCTAGGAGGACACCCGATGGAAAACATAATTATGATATTTTAATATGGTTTTATTTGGAAGTGTGTTAATGAATTACAAATAAAAATAAAGTTTAAAGCATTTAGAATAAAAATTAAATCAATAAATAGATTAAAACCAATGTAGAATAGTAATATCAAAGTTGTATTATGATAAATCATATAAAATATATAAGGGATTATATTTGTAGTGTCAATTAACTTCCTATCTCTATTATTATCTATTATTATTAATTAATGTTTTCATCTATAAAGAATGGAAGTGTACATTATTATAAAATGAAGAAAGATGATGAATCAATTGGACTATTACAACATTTGGTAATAATTTATTCATAACCAAAGATTGTAGTGAGATCATTTATTTTAAATACTTATGAGACGTGACAAAAAATAATGACACTAAAATATATTTACACTAACACAAGATGGTAAGGAAAAAACTAGCAAGTAGTTTTGAAGCATATTACCTAAGTTATTGATGTACAATTGAAGTAATTTATAGTTTGATCTAGTTTTCCATATCCTCATGGAACATTGTCCACTCTTTTAATATAAATAATCCCCAATACATGAATTTGAAAAAGAATATGTGAAAATAAATTTTAAAAATGAAATTTTGTATGCCATTTTCATGGGAAGGCACTTGACCTAATTTGATGATATGGAAGAGAAGAATACCTTGTTGACATGTTTGTTTGTCTTGAGTGTCAATGTTTTGATATGATTCCACTAGAATACTAAAATATAGATTGATCTATATTAATTAATGTATCTATATATTATATAAATTATCTAATATGGATGGAATGTAATTTCAAAATATCTTTGAATTCAATATTGGATGTGACCCAAGATAGGTTTCAATATTAAGCTTGAAAACCTTATATCCAACTTGATTGGTGATGGTGTAGGACCCATGAAAAATTGATTATCTAAAAGTAATGTCCTATCTATATTTCCTTATATATGTGTATCCATAATTGATCACCAACCTAGAAGGTGTAGGATGTTTGATGATTTTCATGGTGTTACTTTTTTTGCACTTATTTTTGTTGTATAATTCTTTTAAATTAATGTTAAAGGTACTAAATTTTCTCAATGAAATGAACAAATTTTTCAAATCACTTTTTAATTTAATGATTTGGTACTATTGATTGTAGAATTTTATATCTATGTTAATTAGTGACAAATGTTGGAAACCAAAACAAATTTGAAAATGAATTTATGTGGTAGAGTTATACAAAACTTTATTCTATATGTGTTTAATGAAAAGAAGGATTTCTTCCCAACTATGTTGCCTATAAAAATTATACACTCTTAAAAGGTATAATATCATCATATTTATTACTTTCACCTATTCATTTGTATGTGGATGAAAGGTGGTAGATTTATTTATCTTTGTGTCTATCATAGACCAAAGTTATTTATATAAATGGATATAAACTATCATATCTATCAAATAAAATGGTTTATATGATTACAAAGTGGATATAGACATATTAAAAGTATAATTGAACTATTTATAGATTTTATATTGCTTTCTTATAGGAAATGAAAATTTCCATATTTTATAATTTATCAACTACTACATAAATGGAATAATTACCTTAAATTTTAGTAGTTTATCTTAAGATAAATTCAATGGAAATTTTTTCCCACTATCTCTTTAGAACGGACATAAGTGTGTAAAGACCTTACTTCTTGTTGACTAGATTTCCAAGTTCACATGTGATACAATACTTGAAATATTTATATACATCAAACCTGAGATGTGCCAAAATATATATCTCTACAACAATTTAAGAGTATTTTAAACTCCAATATTTATTTCAACATTTATTTAATGATCTTGCCATATTAAATTATATCTCTCTATCTCATGAAAAATGTACATGTGCCCAAGATGATATAGATGCCCAAATTGCAAGTAGAAATCTAGAACTAAATTAAAATAGGGAAAATTTTGATAAATATCTAAAAAATACATGTTAGATGGATATGATTATGACCATGTGTTAATTTCATGTCCACATTCATCAAGTTAAAAAAGTATAACTTGAACCAGAAGGTGGCTAAGATAATATTTATCTAGATTGACACTTCCTTTTTTATGTTTAATGTTGACATGGAACTAATGAATATAAGAAAATCAATTTTTATGTCTATATTATTATAAAAAATATTGAGTCATAAATAACTTAATAAAATTTAATATATGTGGATCACATTCTCCTTTCTTAAGATGTAATGGTTCCAATTCTTACATTCTTGAATAAAAGCATAAATCTCGTGATAATTTTGTGTAGTTTCTTATTAGTGTGGTAAAATTTTGGATATGTTAATTAACTATATAAACATGTTAAGTGAGGGTAATCCAAGTGCACAATTAAAGGCATTTTTATTAAGTTCAAATGGTCGTTGAAGGTCTAGTAAAATAAGTAATAATGCAGAAAAAGTTTGCATTTTAGGTCTTCAAATTATTTTTATTGTGTGTAATTCTATATGAAATTTTATTTAGCGCCACCTTGGGTAACCTATTTTATAGGACATTTCACTTGATATAAATCAAGTAAAAATATGTTGTATAAATTTACCAATCCCAAGAAGATGCAAATATCAATGAGATTCTTGGTTATGACCATTCCTAGATGCCTTAAATCTTAGATGGTTCCATGTGCACAAATATTAAATCTACTATATATATCCTAGATATTGCATATATGGCATAAAAAATAAAAATTTCTCCATGTTTTCATATAACTTATGTTTCTTCAACGTTTCAAACACTTTCTCACATATTATGCTAAAGATCAGAATGTCATCAAGGTAGACTACAAAAAATGAATTAGTGGATGGCCTTAGAATATATTTCATCATCCAAATAAATTTATCTCAAGAATTGTTAAAACTAAAAGGCATGAATAACCAAAAATAACCTTATTTGGCCTTGAAGGTTGTCTTCCATACATTTTTAGGATCAATAGGAAGATGATGATACCTAAACTTAAGATCAATTTTGGTGAACTTTTTTTCACTTTAGAGTTTGTACAATAATTTATCAATCCTTGGAATATGATATTAGTTATTCATTTTGATATTATTGAGTGTTTGATTATTGATGTATAGCTTTCATGCATTTTATTTCTTTGGTATAAGCATAGTTAGGCTATCACAGGCTCATGAGATGGGCCTAATATGCATTTTATTCACTATTTCATGGATATGCCACCTAATATATTCAATTTATATAAAGATTATACATTATATAGAAGTAGTATAGTGATAAAATCTTAAGTTTTTTTCACTATATCGCATGTAGGCATTATTTTTGTAGGTGGAAAGGTCCTTAAATTCTTACAACTTGAGCTTCAAGTTTATTGATTATATTATGACTAATAGAGGAATTGCAATTGAAATTAGTGAAATAAATAATTTCATGTGTTAAAATAATACCATGAAAAAGTAAAAAAATAGATGTGACTATATTCTTACATTATTATGCATTAATTAGTCATAGATTTTTAATTACTTATAGTATGTGGTATAATATATGACTAACATTTGAGAACCATTTATAGGATTTGCCTCATATACTACATGTCAATGGCAAATATATGGTTTAAAATGTAGAAAATTACATATCTCTAATAGAGTGACATAATAAATGATAGTATATTTAAAATATTTGATGTTGTACAATGATTGACACTATCGAATGATGTGTTTCTAATATCTTGTAATAAATCATGTGATGTAGTATGGTTATGTGTGAGGAATTTGAGAAATATTGATCTACAAAATTTTTCAAGAGAAATTAAATTATTTTAATTTTCATTATCCATAATTAAGTATATTGGTTGGGCATTTACCCATATTATAAAATAGAATAATATTTATACTTCCTCTTCTTCCATAGGGGAAGTAGAGATGTTTCTTTTACTTACCATGGAACTATGATCAATATCCATGATATTCTTAAATTTAGTTAATGATGTGTTGTTTGTCCCCACTGCTTTAGGTTTTCCAAGTAGAATCTTCCCAGTGTGACATTCATCATTATAATAAATGATGAAATTATGAACTAAACACCACTTGCCAATTTTAGACTAATTAATTTGATTATTTTACAATAATTTCTTATTTTATGGAGGGTTTTTGGATTTATTCTCTTATTTTTAATTCTTCTTGGTATGATAATTCAAATATTTTGTCTTATTCTTGACCTTGGCCTTTGATCCAAAATTTCAAATAAATTTGAAGAACAAGGTTTTCATCTAAATCCTGAATCCCAAATTTAGAAATTGGATAAAGGAAGAAATTTGTGTATTTTTTTCACATGTTACTCTTTGCCTTTAAGAAACTAAGATAACATAATGTACTTATCATCATAGTTTCACACAAGAAAATAGGTTGCTTTCAGTTCCTATATGAAACCATTCAATGTGTCTACAAATGTATATTAATTTCATTCATCTTTATGTGAAGTGAAATATATATCCCACCACTTATTTAATTATAAATAAACTTATAGAATAAAGAACATAATATTTTCTTAGTTAGAGAATTTATTAACTGCATAGTATGAACAAATGGGGTTAAGTTTATTATCTTATACATCTAAATCTCCTTTTTATTCAAATAAAGGGATGCCTATATTGACTTGTAAATTTTATGGTGTTTTATTAATTTTTTGAAGAGAATGAGAGGTGTTGGGAGGAGTGTGTTTCTTGAAAACTAGTAATAAATGATCAATGAAACTTATTTGTTCGTGTGAATGATGTTATTATAAATATTTCCATTGTATTTATAATACATCCTCTTTAAATTTTTTGTGACATTTTTCAAGTTGGAGAAATTTAAAGTTTGTCTCCATTTTGAGAATGTAAAGGTAGGTATAATTAAGGGTCACATTTCTTGATCCCTAGCTTCTTAAAATTAGAATTTGTATGAGTTTGAATAAAAACAATGATAAAATTTAGGAACACCATAATACCACTTAGAAATGATATGAAGTGTGTATGATCTAATATCACTAATTCATGGTAAAAGAGGTGATCTAGTGGATAAAATACTTAAATTAATTGAAGAGGGTTATATATGGAATAAAATTACTAATTCACAAAGAAAATGAATTTGAAAAGCATCCAAAGAACAAATGAATTAAAAATATATATGAAAACCAATGTATATATTCAATAGAAAAATATATTATGATAAACATCATATAATATATGAGGGATCATATGTCTAATGTAAATGAACTCCGTAACTCTATTATTATTATTATTATTATTATTATTATTATTATTATTATTATTATTATTATTATTATTATTATTATTATTATCTAGTTTTGCTAATTAAGAGCTAACCTACAGATTATGGAAGTGTAAATTATTATAAATGAATGAAGATCAAGTGTTAGTTAAACTATTAAAATAGTTGGTAACAACTAATTCATAAATGAAGAGTGTGGTGAAGGAACTTACTATAATTACTAATGAGTTACAATCTAAAATATTGACACTACAAGAGTTGTGTAATAACACCACAAGAGTGGAATTATAAGAAACAAACTGATACATATATTTTGAGCCTACTACATGAATTTTTTGCATTAAAATAAGGTTGGATGTTTAAATTTAGTAATTTTTAGTTTTATCTAGTTCCCTAGATCATCTTAGATCATTCAAATATCTCTTTTTTACCTTCAATCATAAACATTTGAGTGTAATAATATCTAGAGATAGATGTTTTTGATATATGGACTTTATTTTTATTTTGAGGAAAACTATTTGTGTTATTATTTTTTAAAAACAATTTTCTAACATGGTTAATAATATGTGGATGGGATGCTAGGAGACTGGTTAAAGTTTAATTTTGATGGTGATTCAAAAGGCATTCCAAGTCCTATAAGTGGTGGAGGGTTAATCAAAAACTCGTATGGGAAGATGGTTGTTATGTATGTTAACCCCACGGGGACCCAAATTGATCATGTGGTAGAAGATAAAGCAGTGATTTGGGTTATTTAGATTGTTACACAACTCAAAGAGGAAAGGTTAATCATATAAGGTGATTCCTTAAACATCCTTGATGATCTATCTGGTAAGACCATCCCCTCTCACACCATTAATGCTCTCATAGATGATACCAAGGGTATAATCAATCATATTGAGAACCCTCCCATTATTTATACCTATCAAGAAGTAAATAAGGTGGCTGACTTGCTATCTAATACTAGAGTCAATCTACATATTTTATCTATCTGGCATGAAAACAACCACATCCCACTACACATCACAAAAGGCCATTCAAAATGAATCCATCATGTCCTAGGTTGAGGTGGTGTTTGTCTCATGTGTGAAACATATATTCTATTCATCATGTTTCACATATCATGTCAAACCATTATAATTTTTCATGGTATTTTAATTCTTCAAGATAGTTGAAAGAACATTCATTAATCACCAATATTGTCATTAATAACAATCTTAACTAAGAAAAGGTAGACCTTTGTCACCATTTAAATAATCTATTATAAGGCCAACAAATAATATAGGAGATACAGATAGGCTCAAACCACTATCATGTATAAAGTTTCATGCTAATAAGAAGGTTTAGCATAAGTTACACAAGGGAGTTATGATGGAATACATATAGTGGATCATAGGGTATGATGCAAAACCTTGCTAAGGATTTTGTTGTAGTTTGGAATCTAAGAACTATGGAGATAAGAGGTCTTATAATTAGTTTCACCAAGGAGATTATATGAGAGGTAACTAAGATATCATGTAAAAGTTTAAAGGCACTGAAGGACCAATCTAAGAAGATGGAGTTGATTCATAGATATTTTAGGATGAGTGAGGCACTAAAAATAGATAAAAAAGGTTTTCCATGAATGGACCTATTGAGGTACTTGCTAGAGGTGTTCCTTCAGATCATGAAATAACTTATACTAGAAGGTAAGTTCACTCTTATTGTCTTATACCATTTTATACTTATAAACAATTTCCAAAGTTTTAAAATTGTCCTACTATATTACTTATTGAAGTCCATAAAAATTACAGCCCTTGCTTTTCAAAATAATGAAGAAGATGCCATCATCTACTAAGGGATTATCTTTATGCTTGTTAAACATGGTGAAATATTGTGTGTGGAAGAAGTCCCACTAGGAGGATCTTATATGGAGGAGGACTACCCCAAAGGAGACCCAATCATAGACTTCTACAAACCTCGTTCAAGCCCTTCCCCTCCAAGCCCTAATTCTAAAATTCTCATAGGGGATATTCCTCTCTAGCTAATTGTAAACAAACCTAAACCTATTTTCTTTGAAGAGGAATATGTAGAAGAATCTTTGGGAAAGGTAAGGACTTCATGTTAAAATTGGTTAGGAAAAATAAGATACAACTATAGGACTTTAATGGTAAAATTCATGAAGTGGGTTTAGGCCTGGTTAGTCTAATTAAGGAATGGAATTCAATTAAGAGGGAAGCCAAAAAAATGTTACAGTCTTTCACTTAGCTTATAAAAGTAGAGGTTCACCCCTATAGATAAAATGATGAAAAGGTGGAGGTTTATCTCACTCCAAACCCCTTCTCCAAACCCATCACTATGAATAACCCCATTAGAAATATCTTAGAGAAGGAGGCTCATAATAAGTTGAGGATGATTATGCCAAAGGACATCACTAAATGCTTGAGTAGTAGAACTTGAGAAAAATAGTTTCAGTAATAGGCTAAAAGATAAGGTAGATGACATTTACCACAAAAAGGAACTCATGAAGGAAATGTCCCTCAAGTAATGTTTCTCTTTTGTTAAATTCTATTTTGACTTTTACACTAGACTTTTACTAGTTGTTTTTATTACAACTATATTGTGCTTTTCAGCCCTAAGGCTTTCTTTAACATCCCTATAGGGATTTACTAGAATAATGCAATAATTATTTTTCAAACATTTACACCACACTTATTATTTCATTATATTACACCATGGGGATTTACTAGAACAATGTAATAATTATTTTTTAAGCATTTACACCACACTTATTATTTTATTATATTACACCAAGAGAATCTAATTAGTACCTTAGCATAATAACAAAGTATATTAATAAAAGTAAACATGTATCAATAACAGTTTTTGATCACTAACATCTCATCTATCACATATTGCATAAGTAAATCAATCATATTAAAATATATCCATGGCTAGTATAATAATATATCAACTACTATTAATATAAAAATAATATATCAATTACATTTCCAATAGTCATGATGCCTCAACATAAATACAATAATGGATATAATGCTCCACAAATCCCAAGTCACTCTAACTCCTGTATCCCTAATAGTCTCAAGTGTAGTCTCCAAGTAAGTACTGAAGTGGGGAGGGAGAGTATCATCACATCACTTTTCCATAGAAATCATGAACCATCAATCTGCACATAATCCTTCAATTATGGAATGGCCCTCCTTTCATAAATGGATATATAGTGATGATGTAAGAATCTATAGAGACATGCTAGTACTTGTGTGCTACAATATTTATACTATATGATGTGTCCCATAAATAAAAATACATTCTAACATGATATCACACAAGAATGTAAATCATACATATGAAATGAAAATATCTATTTAACATTACTTTGGCCAAAATTTTCAAATAGCTATTGATCTCTAGGATCAATAAAATTCATACACACCACTTGTTCAGATTACCTTCATCTAGAATTGGTGGTGCTAAGTAAGAGAGTGAAGTCTGTATCACTAATTAGTTAGTACCATCAATGTGATATTTGGTTAAACTCTCAATTACCAATGGATTCATATAAATTTATTCCTACTAGAAATAATTATTTTAGATATTAATAATAATAATTTTGTATACATTTAGTCGGTCAAACATATGAATAAATCTAGATCCATATATTTTTTATTGCATATAATAATCATGACAAACAAGTTTTATTTACCAAATGGGTAAGCTATAACTCATAAAATAGAATATACTTTCCATAAGTAAATGTAACATAATAAAACCATCATTCTCACAATATATTCCACATATTGCTTAATTACTACAATAGTCTTAAAGATTTTAAAAGACATAATAAGTTGTAAATCTTAATCATAATCTTTCTTTAAATTATACTTATATGAAGGCTTTATTCATAAATTTTTAAGAACAATATCCTTTATGTTTTGGACATTGATATTTAAAAAAAATGGGAATCATCTAATATATTCATACTTGTTATATATATATATATATATATATATATATATATGTATATAAAACAAGTATGAATATATTAGATGAATATATTATATGTTATAGGTGAACTTTGGTCCACACACACATAAACACACACACACACACACATATATTTTCCATACCATGGAATTTTCCCATTTATTTTAAAGACTTTGATTTAATAATCCTTTATATAAACTAGATAATAAATTTAAAAATAATCTCATTATCTTATTTTAGCATCTACTAGATTCACAGAAATCTCCATATTAGAATTGGTATGATTTTTATTCCAAAATCATTCAAATATAATGGCCTGTCCTTTTTAAAATTTCTCAATGATGTTCACACTTTTGGAAAACATAGTATTATAACCATAAGTCATGTAATGTGCTTATCTTAACCATAAAGAATTTATATATCATTTTAGAATTTTCATATTAGAACTCAAGATTCAAATTTATTTTTGATACATCCATAATCAAAACATTCCAAAGGAGGTAAATTTCATTCACAGACATCTATCCATACCAATATGTAGGTGTCTTAATTCCTAATTGAATTCAAAGGACATTTTTGTTATAAAATTCCTCCTTAGTTCAATTTTATATTATCTAATAAATGATATTATCTTCATTTCTATTTTTTTAATTGAAATAAAATCTGTTCCTTATGTTCCTTAATGACACTACCCTATTCCATATGTTCCTTAATACACATCCCCTATTCCATATTTATTTCCATCCTGATATTATAATAGATGTCAAAATTTTAAATGAAAACTTGCCTTAAGGTTATGCTAAACAATCCATTCACAAGGTATAAGTATATATTCATTTTGGAATATATTATACAATTCATCCATTTTTCCATTTTGTATTTTTAAACATAAATTCACATGTTTATCTCACTTAATATGTCATGTAATATGTAAATACATATTATTGTCTATATATATATATATATATATTTCACATGGACTATATTATCTTTCCTGAATATCCAAACCATTGTTTACAAATATTCTAATTCTATTCACAATTTCTTGAATTTTACACAGTCATTTATCAAGTGGATTGGGTATTTATCAACTTCTAGGATAATAAATTGAAACAATAGAATATGATATTCAATAATGAATCATTTACAAATCATCTTAACTTAGACCTAATTTATATTAAAAATCTAGTTCTGTGTATATCCATACACACAATATATGTATGTGTGTGTGTATACTTAACAAATCATATCTATTAACTGAGTTTATATAAATATGTATTTAAATAATAAAAATTTCTTTCAAATTATGGCATCGATGTAAAAGGCTCAAAAACTCAAATATATATGTGTATTCTAACATATCATTTTCCTAGGTTTTTTATTCAAACTAGTGCATAATAATTTAATAAATTAAATTTGTTTTACCCTAATGGCCAAAAAAATGAAACTAAATAGTTTGTAATCTTAGGAATTTAGATGTATTTTGGATCCATTTTATGCATGGTTAAGCCATCCAGAAGGCTAAGCTTATGTTTTTAATAAAACCTCTTTACATTCATAAACCCAAAGAATTTAAACCATAATAGTAATCATATAAGCATATGAAAGTAATTTCATCATAGACTTGGTAAGTTGATTCCAAGATTGAGGCAAAATTGCACTTGTATTTTTTTTCCTCTTTTCTCTGTATTTATATTCACTTCTTCATTGTCCCCTATTCTCTTCTTAGATCACCTCTTATTCTATCCAACTCATCCATTTTATCTTTGAATGAAGTTTAAACCAAATTGTAATCATCATGTAATAATCATGTTTTTTTCCATTTAAACGGTGACTCATAAATATGTAACTACCATTAACAAGATATAAGAAATCCCTAATTTTACTCATTCATTCTTCCCCATTTTCAAAATAATTATTATACTCATTTAAAATATATTCATGTTAAAACTATGTGTATTTCACTTTAAAAAAGACCACTTAGCACATTATTAATAATGATAAGTATTACTTCCACTGCAATGTAGTCTATGCATGAGCACAAGATTAGGCGTAGATATTTAGGATGAAATAATATAATATAATAAATAATAAGGTAATTATATCCTCCCATTTATATGTTAAATCTAATAACACAACATCAATTATTTTCCTATATCAAAATGATAGGCCAATCAATCATTTATTTTAATCATAACAAGATAATTATTTGTGTTATTAGTAATCTATATAGGCTAACTATGTCTTTTTCTATATTAATAGATTGGCATATATTGATATTCTCGAATACCAATATTAAAAAATTTAATATTATAAAATGTTTCTAAGACATCTTGTTAGTCTATATAGTAATTAGATATCATCTACCTGATTTACATTCTCATAATCATAACAAATATAAGTAAAGTAATCTTATAAAATCATATTGTAACATTAAGCACTAATTCTATGTAAGTATACATGTGTTGAAGAGTTTTAATTGATGTCATGGTAATGTAATGGAGGTGTCCTAGTGAGTGGATGAATTTTTTTGATAGCCTAAGTGATAATGAATATGTGTGCAATGTGCTTGTCCTAGTGTGCTTAAAGTTGGCTTGGTTAATCTTTAGATTTGACATGGTTAAATATGGTCAAGGATGATTATGGTGATTTGAGAATGTGTAAGGGGTCATATAATATGTTTTATAATTTTTTTATAGATTGTGTGCATAATTATAATTCATCTTGTAGTCCATAGTTTTCATCTAGATAATTTGGGTCTAGTGGCAAAAAATCTGAGTAGGCAATTTGATAATGTCACAATTGACACTATGGATGATTCAATGTGAGTTGGTCATATGGTTTTGATAAAATTAGTCCTTATTTATTATGTAAAATATCTCAAGTCATGCATCAAAGTGTGGTCAAAGATATGAGGGTGCAAAATTGGCTTCTCAGATAGAATTCACTAAGTTCTCATAGCCAAATTTGTAAAGTAGTAAGAAGAGCTGAGTAAGCATTTTAATGATGGCATATATCACACATATGGACATTTAAATAGAATTTTATCATGTGGTTTTGTTTAATTTTGAGCCTAGTTTATTTTCACTAAATTTTAGATCATGCATTGAAGCACGTTAAAATATATGCATGTTCAAAGTTGGTCTCCTAGACAAGTTCTAAGCATAGTTGGCTCTGTGATAGAAGATTTTAAGAGGGATTTTTAATGGTGATATATCTCACATGCATGAAGGTTTAAAGAGTAGTTTTTTATATGGATGGATTATCCTCTATGAGGATCACATATGGTCCAAATTTTAGATCATGTATCTAAGCATAGAAGAAGTTATTAAGGTTCAACGTAGGCTTTCCAAGCATATTATAGTTGGTACTCATAGTCATTTTGAATTATGTTAAAGATGTCAACCTAGTGGAGATATAAAATTTTAAAAAAAATCATATAATGAAGATATGCATCATGTGTATAGTCAAAGAGGTCAATATGATAGATGTTTAGTAGAATTAAAGATCAGGACCAAATGAAGATCTAATGGTGCATGAGAAATTGTACGAAATTGGTTTATCAATGTGTATTGATCAAGTTGGTAAGAAGTTTTTGAGGTTTGATGATTAAGGAAAGGTATAATATAAGGATATAATCACTCATGGGAATTATATAGATTGATTAAATGATGCATGATGCTTGACGAAGACCTAACTGATCCATAGAGATTGATGGAGCATGTGAAGTCAACATGATAAGATTATATGAGATGAGGTCAAAGTGACAGAGGTTTAATTCTTGAGCATTGGTGCCTATGCATTGAAATTTATACAATATCGATGGTGTGATATTGATCAAAATATGAGAGGACATGAAATTCAAGTAAAGTGGTCAAAATTTAACTATTACCATTGTCATTTAAATATTCATATTTAACAAGGGAAAACTAGTGTCTATTCTTTGGGCCAGATCTTTTGATAGAAGATGAATTTGGTCATGCAATAAAACTCAAATTGGTGGATGAATTCATGGAACATATAATGATCCTAATTTTAAAATCTATAAGTCTGTACAGACAAAGATATTGAGCTTCAAAGTTGACTATGGTTTTGTGTTTGTTCTACATATGACCCAAGAAGAGTATTTGAGCTTATGTAGATGTTTTTTCGATGTTCCATGGTGAATTGGCTATTGGGAAGTGTATTAGATTCCATAAATATGCTTTTTGTGCATTATTAATATTTTATCAATAATTTAAACTATGAACAATGGTTTATAAGTTGACTATGTTTTCATTCATAATGATTATGTGTATAGAGAAGTATTTGAGAAATTTGGGCTTAAGATAAAGGGTACTGTGAAGATTATTGGAACTTAAGGGGGACCTAGACCATGTAGAATGGGTCCATGCTTTTGGAAAGTGTTCTTATGTTCTTTGTTTATTTAGAGATGTATCAAAAAGGTGAATAGGTCTTTATATGACTGAAAGTGACTTAGGCCTATTTGAAAGTGGTTTATGCTTAAGTGTGACCCATGTGAGATGCTTTAAGAGTGAAGACATGTATTATGATCAAAAATATAATTGTGGACTTGATAATTCATGATTTATCTATAATTTATGGAACTAAATGAGATGGTTTATAGACTAGTAAGACTTTAGTGAGGGAGTACGAGTGTGGAGCCAAGAAAAGTAGATAACCTTTAAAAGAGAAGGTACAAGTTAGTGAGGACCAGAAAAGAGTGAAGAGGATCAAACATGTTAGTCTAAGACCATGTAGAATGGGTCCATGCTTTTGGAAAGTGTTCTTATGTTCTTTGTTTATTTGGAGATGTATCAAAAAGGTGAATAGGTCTTTATATGACTGAAAGTGACTTAGGCCTATTTGAAAGTGGTTTATGCTTAAGTGTGACCCATGTGAGATGATTTAATAGTGAAGACATGTATTATGATCAAAAATATAATTGTGGACTTGATAATTCATGATTTATCTATAAATTATGGAACTAAATGAGATGGTTTCTAGACTAGTAAGACTTTAGTGAGGGAGTACGAGTGTGGAGCCAAGAAAAGTAGATAACCTTTAAAAGAGAAGGTACAAGTCAGTGAGGACCAAAAAAGAGTGAAGAGGATCAAACATGTTAGTCTAAGAAAGGTAATTAAGGTGATCACATAGGTCATTGGGCCTAATAATACTAGAAGAGGCATAATGAGTATGTTTAAGAGGCTATTTTAAAGATACTTGAGAGAGATTTGTAGAGAGGCTTATGTATGTGAATTATGGTGTGAAAAAGGTGTCGAGTTCCATGCAGATGAGTTGATGAGAATATCAATTTGAAGATTATTTTTATGACTTATTGGTCATAATTCTATTAAGAGAATTATGCTATTACTATTTAAGTATGAGTGAAGGTGTAGAGTGATAATCAGAGGTCTATCATTAGGTGTTGAAGACATCAATGCAAAGGTGAATGTGTTCAAAGGTGTTTTTTTGGTAGCTTAGAATATAAGGTGGTTATAGCCTCCTTGCAATGTGAAACTTACTAAACTAACTCATTGTTGTTGTAGCTTATCTAGATAATTATGGTAGCACCTAGTGGGATTTTAGTCTCACTAAATAGGGATTATAGTTCCTTGATCATTTGTAGATGGTCTCAATTGGTTCTTATTTTAGAGGATAGTATTCTAAATGTAGGTCCAAGTGGGTTTTATTCCATAAGAGTTTTTCCCATGTATGTCATGTGTTATGTGATTGATCTTGAATTGTCTCTCTTGCTCATTGTTATGAATTATGTGTATGGTTCATGAATGCTTATGATAATTGATTAAGTGTTTTTAAATATCAAAATTTACATGGGATTACTTAGGCCCACTGATTCACCCCCTCTCTCAGTGGCTTATACCTCTAATAATTGGTATTAGAGTAGGTCCTTTGAAGGAAGCCCAATAGCTTGAAGGTGATCCTAAGTAGGTACAAATATGGCTAAACAATTGAAGAAAGAAAATTAATAGTGGAAGGCTATGATCAATGGACTTAAAGAATAGATATGTACTTTGAATAAAGATTCTATAGAAGATGAGAATGTTATCAGTGATCTCAAGCTTTCATTATTAGAGACCAAGAAAAGTTTGTCTAAAATAAAATGACATTATGTTTGATAAAGAAGCTTACCATGATAGAGAATAAGAAGTTGATCTAGAAGCTGAGCTCATGGGTACACTTGGTGAAATGAAGGAGTAAAAGAAGAGTAATCATAAAATGAGAAATATGATCAAAGATCTTGAAGCACAAGTCAGTTCTTTTGAGGGAAGTTTGATAGAGAAAGCATGTAGAATAAAGGATGGCATGGCTAAAGAAGATAAGAGTGATAAAGAGACTATCCAAGTTTTCATAGGTCAATTAATGGATGCAATATCAAGTATAAGAGCTAAAGAGGGTGAGAGAATTTAATTGGAAACCAAGTTAGGTTCATTGTTGGATGAGCATGAACAATTTGTTGTGAAGATAAGTACCTTTGGAGAAGATCAAAAGAAGTTATATTAGGTCAAGAGCAATGAAAGAGGGTCAGTTAGATAACCAAATGATTCAAGGTATGCTAGTTTATTTCATGGTCTTTGTTATAAATTTAATATGTATGGTCATAGAGATAAGGACTATAGAATGAAATTAGTCAATTTTGGAGATTAATAGAGATATGATAGAAGGAGTTTTTGGCCAAAAATTGATCATAGTTAAAATTTCTCAAAAGGTGTGAATGATGTTATTTGTTTCAGGTGTCATAAGAGTGGACATATTGTTAGATTTTATCCAAATAATTTTAAGAGGTCTTCAAGTTATGTCAAAGGATATATAACTCCTTGAAGGTTTGAGAAGGGACAAACTCAATTATGGAAACCAAAGATAATCATTACCAATTGTTCTAGCCATAAGGTTGATGAGAAAGTTACTTTAGAATATTATGTTGTGAATTAGGATAAGCTCAAGGATTAAGTAGGTAAGATAGTTGTAGAATAAAAGAAGGATCAAAATATGGTATGGAGACCTAATGCATTAAATACTAAGATGACTAAACCTATTTAGTCTAAGAGTCTTGATGGATTGTTTGCCAAGGTAAAAAAGGATAAACAATAAAGGAGAATCAAGAGTTTTTATTGACAACATTTATTGACAAATATAAATAAAAGAATGAAATCAAGGATTCAGTTAAAGTTAAGGATGACTACAAGTCAGAGAAAGATATAGAGATATGGGAGTCTCCTAATTTTTGGGACTTTTAGTGTCTCTATGTCAAAAGGGTATCTCTATCTAGGATTTAAAGAGACACTTTTTAGTTAGAAAAATCTTGGTGGTTGTCATATTTTGTTTGATGAGCTGGTATGAAAACAAGTATTTGAAGACTTGTTGAAGATATCATATTCTTGATGAAGCATGAAGTTAAGGAGAGCTTTGTAATTGGTTAGGTCTTAGGATCAGAGGATTGGGTAGTTAATTCTGAGAAAGAAGGTCTAGAGAAGCAATTTTGTGTTCTCAAGATGATAATTCCAATTAGATAATGTCTTTGGTGAAAGAGGAGCAACAAGTTCATGAGTTTGATTTAGAGTTTTGTGAAGGCACTGTAGTACAAGACCAGAATGGGTGGTTCTAGGTGGCTTAATGAGAATGATGAAAATTTCAAGAAGTGTGTGGTGCTTAGAAAGGTCTATACATTTATTTTAGTGTGCTCTAGGTGTTTTTTAAGTTTAAAGGTATGTTTGTGCTAATTGAAGATTTTTTTTGAGTGATCTTGCTTTTATCAATTTTTGAATTAAGGGTAAACATGCCTAAAATGGGTTATATTAAGTATATTTTTGTAACATTATGGTGGCTAAATATTTGGTCCAAAAGTGTGTGATGGGTGTCTCTAGGTCTGCAATAAGTTTTACAGTGTGCATTAACTAGAAGGTGTTGTGTTAACCTCTTTTGTTTTGAGATTATAGGGTTTTGAGATTATAATTCCAAGTAAGCAGTTTGATGACATCATAATTGCCACATATGGATGAGTCAAGGGGAGTTGGCCATATTTTTTGAGTGGTGTGAATTTTTTTTGGTGTTCCTTATGGTAGCTTTAAAGAGAATGTTAGTAAGCATGTGTGGTAGTTTTTCACTGTGTGTGGAGATCTAAACATGCTCAAGTGGTACAATGGCTTATAAATCTTAGGGGGAGTCCATCTAAATTTTGTTTTTGTGATTTCCCTCAATTTTAGTGGTTTACATGTTCTTTATTCATTGGTTACAATGCTTGGTTGAAGAGAGAGTTGGCATGGAGTAAGAGGAAGTTGTCAAGGAAAGAAGAGGTGGGCTCAAGGTAAGGGGGAGTGTGTACTATATTTATAATATGGTATACTTCTATTGGTTTATTTTTAGGTCTATAGGATCAGTTGGTGCCCAATTTTTCATTATGTTAAAGGGGGAAAAAGTTCCTATTGTGGGAGTGCTTACAAAAAGAGAAGGTGAGTTGTATATTACTATATATGATGGGTGTTGACATCAATGACAAAGGGGGAGATTATTGGAGATTTTTTAATGATGTCATGGTAATGTCATGGAGGTATCCTTATGGGTTGATGAAGATGTTTGATAACCTAAGTGATAATTACAAAGTGTGTAATGTGCTTGTCCTAGTGCACTTAAATTTGGCTTGATTGATCTTCATATTTGACATGGTTAGAGATGGTCAGGGATGAGTATGGTGATTTTATCATGTGAAAGGGGTCTCATAAGATGTTTTATAAGATTTGAGATAATTTTAAAAAAAATTAAATTTGTTTTTTATTCCATATTTTTCATCTATATAGTTTGGGTCTAGTGGTAAAAATTCCGAATAGGCAGTTTGATGACATCATAATTGCCACATATGGATGAGTCAAAGGGAGTTGGCCATATGGTTATGATCACATTAGTACCTAATTGTATTTTATACATATATTTTCATGAATCAAAGTGTTTTCAAATATATGAGGGTGAAATTTTGGATTATTAGATACAATTCACTAAGTTCCCATACTTAGACAAATTTACAAAGTGGCAAAAAGTACTGACGAAGCATTTTGATGATGGCATATCTCACACATGTCGATATTTCAAGAGAATGTGATCATATGGTTTTGTTTATAATTTATCCTAGTTTTTTTTAATTAAATTTTATATCATGAGCTAAAGTGCATCAAAATATATGCATGTTCAAAGTTAGTCTCCCAGACAAGTTCTTAGCATAGTTGGATTTGTGATAGAAGATTTTGAGAAGACATTTTAATGGTGATATATCTAACATGAACAAAGGTTCCAAGAGTAATATATTATATGGATGGATTATCCTATGTGAGGATATCACATGGTCCATATTTTAGATAATGCATCTAAATGTAGAAGAAGTTATTAAGGTCCAAAGTAGGCTTTCCAGGCATATTATAGTTGGTCCCCATACAGTCATTTTGCATGATGTTAAACATATGGACCTAGTGGAGATCCAATCATTAATATGATTTAATATAGTGAATATATATGATGTATTTAGATTTAAATGGGTCAATATGATAGTTATTTATCAAATGTAAATATCAAGACCAAATAAAGATCCAACAATGCATGAGTGATCATACAAAATTGATGTATCAATACGTATTGATCGAGACGGTAAGAAATGTTTAAGGTTAATGAATGATAAAATTTATAGGATAAGCATATAATGTATTTAAGGTAATTATAAATATTGATTTAATGATGAGTGGTTCTTGATAAGGACCTAATTAATCCATGAAGATTGATGGAGTGTGTGAAGTCAACATGAGAAGATTGCATGAGATGAGGTCAAAATGATAGATGTTTAACTTTTGAGAATTTGTGATTATGAATTAAATTTAAAAATATATATATATGGTTTTATCTTGATCAAAATATAAGAGTAAATAGGATGCGAGCAAATTTTTATATGTTTAACTGTGATCGTTGTCATTTAAATATTCAAATTTAATAAGGGAAAAACTAGTGTCTAGTCTTTGAGCCATATATTTTGATAAAAGACAAATTTTCTCATGTAATAAAATAAAAGTGGTAGAGGAATTTATGGCACATATAATTAACCTAATTTGAAAATATGGAAATTTGTGTAGACAAATATATTGAGCTTTAAAGTTGACTATGGTTTTGTGTTTATTTTGCATGTGACCAAAGAAGAGTATTTGAGCTTATGTAGATGTTGTTTCAATGTTACATGGTGAATTTTATATTGGGGAGTGTCTTAAATTCCATAAATATTATTTGTGTTTATTATGAATATATTATCAATAATTTAAACTATGAATAATGGTTTATAAGTTTACTATGTTTTCATTCATAATGACTATGTGTATAGAGAAGTATTTGAACAATTTAGGCTTAAGTTAAATGGTACTATGATGATTATTAGCACTTAAGGGGGACTATAGATAATTTATAATGGGTTCATGCTTTTTAAAAGTGTTCTTATGTTCTTTGTTTATTCAGAGATGTATCATAGGGCCTAAAAGTGATTTAAGCATATTTAAAAGTGGTTTATGCTTAAGCATGTCCCATGTGAGATGACATAAGGGTGAATGCATGTATTTTGGTTGAAAAGGATTATTGTGGAATTGATAATTCATGATTTATCTATAAATTATGGAACCAAATGAAATGGATTCTAGGCTAGTAAGATTTGAATGAGGGAGTGCGAGTGTGGTGCCAAGTGAAGGAGATAACCTTTGAAAGAGAAGGTATAGGTTAGTGAGGAATATCAAAGATTGAAGAGGATCAAACATGATATTTTGAGTAAGTTTATAAAGGTGATCACATGGGTAATTGGACCTAATAATCATAGAAGAGGTAGAATGGGTGAGTATGTTCAAGAGGCTATTTGAGAGAGACTTGGGAAAGATTTGAAGAGAGCCTTGTGTGTATGAATTATGGAGAGAAGGAGGGGTAGAGTGCCCTATGGATGAGTTGCTGAGAAGATAAATTAGAGGATTGTTTATATGACCTATTATTCATAATTATGTTGGTAGAATTTGATCTTGTTATTTGAGTATGAGTGAAGGTGTAGAGTGATAATCAGAGGTCCATAACTAGGTGTTGAAAGCATCGGTGCAAAGGTGAGGATGTTCATAGGTTTTTTTGTGGTGGCTTATCATATAAGGTGGTTATATCCTCCTTGTAAGGTAAAAATTGCTAAAAGGTCTAGTTATTATTGTAGCTCAGCTAAATAGGTGTGGTAGCACCTTGTGGGATTGTAGTCTCACTAAATAGGGATTGTAGTTCCTTTATCATTTTTAGATGGTCTAAATTGGTTTTTTATTTTATAATATAGTATTTGAAATGCATTTTCCAATGGGTTTTATTCCATAATAGGGTTTTCCACGTATGACATGTGTTATGTGATTTATTTTACATTGTCTCTCTTGCTCATTACTATGGATGATGTGTATGCTGCATGAATTATTATGATAAATAATTAAGTGTTTGTAAAAATTAGAATTTAAGTGGGATTATTTGGGCCCACTGATTCACCCCACTCTTAGTGGCTTGTACCTCTAATAACATGATACAATCACATACAATTTTGTTTTTATATCTATAAACTAACTATAAATTAACATACAAAACATAGTAACTCTAACAATTTAAACACATAATGTGTATAAGATATTAAATCTAATGTGGCTTGTGAATGGGTCTAGTAGTTCCTTTTTAATCCTTCACCATATACATATATGTCACCCTCTCTAATGATGCTTTCAATTAGTCATGATCTAAAGGATGAGCTCTCCTACATCCAACTCATGAAAAGAAGGTAGTTATTCAAATACATCATGATACATATATCACAAAATAATACTATAATAATAAATGAAACATAATAATTATTTACTGAATTCATAATTACCCAACTCATAATCATAAAATCTAAGTATGATACATCTATCCCATTACAACATATAATTTAAAATTTAGTTAAAAATTAATAAATCATTCTAAAAATGATATTAATCCATGGATAATTCGGTAAATCAACTTAGTGAGAGAATCAGGATGTAACATCCTCCCCCCTAAAGCTGGTCATCATCTCAATGAAACTCATTCAAAAAATAGTTTTGATTAATGAATAGAGTTTAACAATAAATAACATAATATATAGCATTAAATAATGAAAAAAAATATGGAAATAGATTGTAGAATTCATCATAGTCCTCTCAAGTAGCACTATTCTTAGATTATTGGTCTTATAAGACCTTGGACTATGATAATTCTCTATTACAAAAATAGATTTTTTGAGTGTTAAGTATTTTGATTAGTTCTACTATCACCACCCTAGGATCTAAAACCTACAAACAATTCCAATCCAAAACATGCAAAGGATCAACTATATAATTTTTAAGATAAGATACATGAAAGACATTATGCAATAGAGCTAGGGCTAGTGGTAATACAAGCCTATACACTATAATATTGACCACTTATAAAACCTTTAAGGGTACCAAATATCTTAATGAAAGTTTTGTTGACTTCTCAAATTTAATCAAGCACTTTTACAACTTAACATGCAAGAATACTTTATCACCTATTGCAAACTACCTAGGTATTCTCTTTAGATCAACATATATCTTATACCTATCATTGGCCTCAACCAATATTTTATTCATTATTCTAACTTACTCCTCCATTTTTGAAGGAATCTTAGGTCCAAAGTCTACCCTATCATCCAACTTATCCTAATTTATTGGTGTCGTACACCTTCTCCCATAAAGTACTTCAAATGGTGTCATCTTTAAGGTAGATTTTTATGATTTGTTATATGTAAACTCAAAAAATGGAAGGTATTCTTCCCAATTATATTGATTATTCATGAAATACATACAAATAATATCCTCTAACATATAATTAGCTCATTTTATTTGACTGTTAGTCTATACGTGATATGCAGTATAAAAGTTTAGTTGTATACCCAAAGTTAACCAAAATAGAGAAGTCATTCTTATATCATGATATGATATGATATTATGTATAAATCCATCAAATCAATACACTTCCTTTATGAGTCTCTTTTCAAGATTTAGTGAATTGTTAGTCAAAATACCTAAGATAAAATGTGCTACCTTGGTTAGTTTATCAACTACAACCAAGATCATGTTATATTTGTTTCATGATAATGGAATTCATTAGACAAAGTCCATTTTATCACTTGAAATTTAAACTCTATTATATCACGTTGATATAACAATCTTGTTGGATATATGTGTTCAAATTTCACTCACTAACATTCTAGATAATGTGACATAAAATATGTTACATCTTTCTTGATTCCTTTCTAGAAATAAAGTGACCTAAGCTATGACCTAAGATTTTTTACTCCTAGATGTACTAAATAAGGGTATTTTGAAATTATTTAAGTAATATACGCTTCAAATTTTCCCAATATAACACATACATCCTTTTGTTGTATTGTAGAAGACCATCACTCTCAAAGTTGTATACTTTATATCTAGGATTTTTAGATGTTTTAGATAAGGATTTCATAGAATGATCATAGAATTCATTTCCTAGTGAAAACTAGATCATATGATCTCTAAAAGTACTCATGATAGTGTGTGTGTGTGTGTGTGTGTGTGTGTGTGCGCGCGTGTGCTCTTAAAATTTTCCCAATCTAAGACATACACCCTTTTTTTGTATTTTAGAAGACCATCACTCTCAAATTTGTATACTTTATATCTAGGATTTTTAGAATTTTTAGATAAATCTTTCATAGATTGATCATAGAATTCATTTCCTAGTGAAAAATAGATCATATGATCTCTAAAAGTACTCATGATAGTGTGTGTGTGTGTGTGTGTGTGTGTGTGTGTGTGTGTGTGTGCTCTTCAAATTTTCCCAATCTAACACATACATCCTTTTGTTGTATTGTAGAAGACCGCCACTCTCAAAGTTGTATACTTTATATCTAGGATTTTTAGAAGTTTTAGATAAAGATTTCATATATTGATCATAGAATTCATTTCCTAGTGAAAACCAGATCATATGATCTCTAAAAGTACTGATTATTGTGTGTGTGTGTGTGTGTGTGTGTGTGTGTGTGTGTGTGTGTGTGTGTGTGTCTATATATATATATATATATATATATATATATATATATATGCTCTTCAAATTTTCCCAATCTAACATATACATCCTTTTGTTGTATTGTAGAAGACCATCACTCTCAAAGTTGTATACTTTATATCTAGGATTTTTAGAATTTTTAGATAAAGCTTTCATAGATTCATCATATAATTCATTTCCTAGTGAAAAATAGATCATATGATCTCTAAAAGTACTCATGAGATCAAGAATGATAACTTGGGACTCAAATACATTTTCACCCAACCAAATTTGAATGCCCATCAGATGTGATAGTTAGAGTTTTTTTCTAACTATGACTTTGATATCAGTTATATCAAAGGCAAGGAGAATAGAGTAGATGATGCCTTGAGTTGTAGAAGGTATACACACACACACACACACACACACACACACATATACATACATATATATATATACACACACATATATATATATATATATACATATACATATACATATATATATATACATATATATACATATATATACATATATATATATATATATATATATATACACACACACACATATATATATATACAACTCAAGGCATCATCTACTCTATTCTCCTTGCCTTTGATATAACTGATATCAAAGTCATAGTTAGAAAAAAACTCTAACTATCACATCTGATGGGCATTCAAATTTGGTTGGGTGAGAATGTATTTGAGTCCCAAGTTATCATTATTGATCTGAAATAGTTTTCCCAACAAATAATATCTCCAAACATGCAAATTGTGAATAATCACTTAATATTCAATATCATGAGAGGCATAATTCACTTTATAAGGCTTCATCTTCCTTGACTCATAAGCTACTACTACATCATCATCAATAAGGAATCCTCTCAATCCATCCCCAGATGCATTTGTGACCTCTTAAAATTTACCATTGGGATCAACAAATCATAACACTAGTGTCAAAGTAAGCCTTCATTTCAATTCTTGAAAATCTACTTCCCACTTTGCTAACTAGATAAAACTTTGATTCTTATGTTGTAGAGATGTAATCAAATTAGCTATATTGTAAAAATTCAAAATGAATTTACTATAATAACTAACTAATCCCATGAAACTCCTTACTTCATGAACATTTATTAGTGATAAATACTCCATAATGGATATAATATTTGTTATATCAACATAAATGCCATCTTATAAGTTAATATGTCCTAGATATTACACTTCATTTTGAAAAAATGCATAGTTGAACAATTTGCCATGAAGTTTGTGCTTTTATATATGTTATATAACCAACTCTAGATGTTGAAAATGTTCTTATTCATCCTTGGAATAAATTAGAATGTCATATAATAATACCAAACCAAAATAATCTAAGTAATCTCTGAACACACTATTCATGAGATTAATGAATTCTGCATGTGTATTCATTAACCCAAATGGAAACACTATAAAATTGTAATGCCCATAACAAGTTCTAATTTTTATTTTGGAATATCCTCATATTTTATCCTTAATTTATGATATCCATCTATAAGATCAATCTTAGAAAATATCATTTCTCCCTGCATCTAATCGAAAAGATCATCTATTCAAGTTAATGGATACATATTCTTGAAGGTCACTTTATTAAACATTATATAATCAATAAAAAAGTTAAAGAGTGTCATTTTTATTCTTAATAAAGATAACTAGTGCACCCCATGGTGACACACTTGGTCTGATCAACACTTTGGATAATAATTCTTGAATTTGTGCCTTCAATTTGACTGATTCAATGATTTTAATTTTACATGGAGCCTTAGATTGAGGTTAAGTTCCTAGTTTGATATCAATAAAGAAATCAAACTCTCGTTTAGGAGGCAATCCTAGAAATTCAACTAGAAATACATCATGAAAATTCCTAAGCAAAGGATAATCTTCAATTGATGGTTCTATACTTTCTTATATTTTATTTTCTTGATGATAAATGCTTGACATCATTTACCTTGGGCCTTTTTTATTTACATTACAAAAATATACCTAATCTTTAACTCCCTTTTCTCATCCTAAATTAATGTCTAATTTCTAGAATCATCAAGACACTCAACCCTTTTTAGATAATAGTCAGTCTTGGCCTTATGATTTGCAATCTAGTTAACTCCTAAGATCACATCATATGACCCTAGTGGTGATACATAAAGATCCACAACCATTGTGAATCCTTATAATCTAATTTATTCTATTACTAAACACTTGTCAACCTAAATTTTAGAATCACTCCCATATTGTACTAACCATGCCTTTTCTATTACACCTACTTTCCTAGATAATTTATTTAGAATCTTAAGATCTATAAAATATTCCACATCCTCTATAATTATCAAAATGGAAATTGGATGTTCAAACAAAATACCTGATAGTTCTATGGGTGAATCTTAGAATCTAGCTTGTTGATTATCTACTGCCGCATGAATACATTTTTTAAAAGTTCCTTCCTGAGGGGTATAATCTTTGTTCCTTGATTTATCATGGGTACATTCATGTTTAAAAATGGTCACCTCTATAGATGAAGCAACCTCTTGGTGGTCCCTTTCTATTTGACTATTGATTTCCCTTAAAACCATATTTGGAAACATTACCTACTTTCTTACTACCTAAATCACTATTAAATCTAGTAATTGGATTTTGGAACTAACACTTGGAGACTCCACTCCTCTACTTCTATCTCTTCCTCTTCTTTAAAGTTATCTCTAAAATTCCAAACTTTTTCCTAAACTTATCCCTAACTTGAGAAAGCGATTTAAACTTTTTTTCCTATTTAAATAATTTATCAAAAACTTGGTCCATGGTAGATGGTTCATGAACATCCACTTCTCCACCAATCTAGGGTTTTAATCCCATGATGAACTTCCTAATCTTGAACCTCTTATCTTCTTGATGCTAAGGTACATATTTTATAAGTTTGGTGAACTATTACCAGTAATCATTCATGGATAAGTCTCCTTGTTTAAAATTTTAAAAATATGTAATATTTTGATTAAAATAAAATTGTGGAATCCACCATGATATAAATAATGTTACAAATTGCTCCCAAGTGGTAGTTGTTGAATTTAGATTTATTTAAAACTTCTTATTAGCCCACCATGTAGTTATTTCTACAACCAATTGATAATCTCCCCAAATAGTTTTTGTGACCTCATATTAGTTTTGAATCTACAAATAATTATCCATTTCATTCAACCATGGTTCATGTCCATCCCACATAATTTTTCCATCAAACACAGGTGGATTCACCTTTTTCATATCCCTTGCCAATTCTATGACTATAGGTGCTCTCACATCTTGAGGCACTTCCTCATGTCTCTAATATTGAAGAATTTCCTAATCAATAGAATCTTCTTCAATATCATCCTAATGGTATTATTCCCCTTGTCCAATAATTTAATTTTCTAT
>JARHVA010004543.1:415000-685000 GCA_037957365.1 Torreya grandis | reverse complement strand
CATCTACTTGAGCCTCCTTGATGTTTTTCATTGAACCTATATACTTTAGAATACATCCATACCGATTAAGTTATAGTTTTTTCTAGGATTTATGCACATAATAAACTTTTTCCTCTAAGTGTATCGCTGAAACATAAAAATGTAACTCTCTCTTAAACTACATAAACCATCATCCTTGACATATCCTTCCTCATTATGAACCTCTACCTCTCCTTATCATTATCTTTAGCCTTGTCATCATCATCATCATCATTAATGACTCTGCTTTTCCTTTTTCATCATCTACATTTATTCCTCATTACCATATCATCATAACCTTATGCCTCTTATTTTTAATTTTTTTCACTTATTTTTCAATTTGTTTTCCCATCTATATAAGAAATTATATTGTATTTCTTCCCATAAAAATTATTCACCCAACTAACCCTATATACACAATGTAGGACCTTTGAAATAAATTTATAAACTTATTTTACATGAATGTATATGAAAATAACTAAATTTAATAAAGACACAACATCATATATTATCAGTATAATCCTATTTAGATATTTTTTTAAACTTTGTGATCCAAAAAACTAGGTTTTATAGGAAACTATTATTTAATAGATCTCATTTTTTAACCCCAAATATAATAATAAAAACTTATAGATGAGTATGTACAAACATCTTCTTTGACTAAACTTTTACCAAATGAATTTGGATGGAGGATGGCCTCAAAAAAAAAAATTCAAAGAACTAACCCCATAATATTTTTCCATGATTTAAAAAAAAGTATATAAATGATAATAATTCCCAAAAATGGCTTATCTAGCGAGTTTATGAAAATAAAAAATAAAAAATCAATAAAAAATGAAAAAATAAACCTAAATTTTATATTTTATCTTTATTTAATGATTTTTAAAATTTATTATAAAAATTATAAGATAAATCCTTATATTATAGTTAATAGAGTGAATTTAGTAACATCTTTAAATAGACATAAGTCGCACCAATTTTAGAAAAAATCCTTAATTTTTTTATCATATATTCCTTTACTAATACTCTAACTCTAGTAAACATTTATACAAAAATTCAAAATAGTTTGTGAGATATATTAAATTCCTAATAATTATGTTTCAACCACATGTTTTCCCAATTTAAAACTCTAATACGACATATAATGCTACAATAAATTAAAAATTGTGCATTATATCCAAAAATATAATAATGCCATTAGGATATGAAAACACTATATGATAATAATTTATTAAAAAATAACTCCATGAGATTTCCCAATATGGGAATGTCACTTAAAGGGGGTAACTTCTAATATCCTTATACCAAATTAAAGGATATACAATTTCATAATATCCTTTCAAATGATAATCATGTATTTTATATATACCTATATTACTAATAATGGATAGGTAAACACTTAATACCAATGTAGGTCTAAATTCCTACCCATTGTAACTAATTCCATAGGTTACTCATTTGACCCTATATATTTGACCAATACAACTAACTAGTGGGGATGTGTGCCACATGTCATAATATTAAAATAATATGTATTATAATATAATATCCCCATGTAAATAAAAACAAAGACCAAATTTACATTTCTATAAATAGTTATATGTGTTTTATGTTATTTCAAAACTCATATTGGCTATATGCAATCTTATTACATATGATGTTTGTATGTATATTCATTTGAGATTAATGATTTAAATAATAAACTATTCAATCCCTCACCTCAAAAGGGAGGCATATATGAAATTATTTTTAAAGAGATTATCAAATTATATACAATATATGTTAATAATAAATTTTTTTGGTGTTTTACTTGGGTAAAAGCCTATTTACTTCCTTGATCAAGAAGTGGGTTGGGTTGACAAAAATCTGAAATAAGTGATTTCTTTGACCAACACTTATAAGGAAAATTTTTATGTGGGATAAATACAATGGAATAAATAGTGTGCAATTTTTTTCAAGTTGAAAAGGCATTATGTTTAATAAAAATTATGTGTACTCATTCATATGCTTAGTTCAATTTTAATTTTAATTTTTTCATTGTTACGACATTTACTAATTATGGAAATTAGAAATTATTTTTAGGTATGATAGAAAATTCATTTAGATAGAGATTGTCTCAACAAATATATGATCCATCCACCTTTCCATAAGAAAGAAAAAGTACATTATTTAATTATTTGTATTTATTAATTTATGTATGCATGTATTTACTCACATATGCACATGAAAGTAGGGGGATTATGTAGACAAATAAATTTGTCATAGTCCCCTTTTCCATAATTTAGTTTCCCTATTTTATCGTGCTTAATATACTTTTATTTGATTATTTGTCTATTTGAATTATCATACATCTCTTTCAAACTTCACTTAAGAACAATTGATAAACTAATAACATATGTCATCATCATATGATAAATCAATAAAAATAAGATTTAGACTTGTCATAAATGTGTTAAAAATAGTAAACATGTAAAAAATTGATAAATTTACAATTGAAATTGTAAATATAAAAAATAAGATGGACTAGTAAGAACTTTATGAATTATATAACAAATTTTAAGTGTTTATTAGGTATGGTTAGGATTGTTTCTTATGTTGTTTGTGCCCTAGGTGAGATCAATACTCAAATATTATGATCACCATTTGTATACTACGATCAATACTCAAATATTATAATTTTGTATGTGTTTCTCTGTAACTAGATTCCATCCCTATGTATACGTCCACTTATTTATTATGATGGATAGAAGTGTAGAAATGATGTTTCTTAATTTTTATTGACCTAGATTACATCAACTCAGAAAAAGGGTGATGGGTTTGTAAAACCTTACATGAGTTTCACTACATATCATGCATGTTGGAATCAAACCTCAAATATTTATATCATTGTGAGTTTAAATATTGTGAATGGAATGGACATCCTCTACCATAGATGTGAAGATTAAACTACATGCAATTTTATTGTGACTTTATTTATTTACAAGAGGGTGATGTACATTGGATGATTTATTTTCAATTGTAGCAATATATATGATAAGTGTTCTCCTAAAACTAATTTTTGGATCAGATGATAGGTACTTCATTCCTTATATATTTTTCATATATGTCTTATCTCTATTTTTTTATATCAAATGGGTTGGAATGAATAAATATAAATAGAATTTTATAAGATATAATTTACATTTTAATAGACATTGAAAATAATAAGTAATAATAGTTGACCAAATTTGACTTGTAGGTCAAATTTGGACCCTTATAAGTAAAAAACATGGTTTTTAAGATGTTTATGGGTCTAAATATTTTTCATAGCCTATATTATAGTTCATTTGATGTTATCTAATTCATTTTTATCCTTAGTCATGGTCTAATAGGTTTATTTGTCATTTTGAGTCATTTAAAGGGCTTTTAAAGGTCATAAATGCAAGTGGCACAATTAAAAAGGTGTATAGATGTCCTTTTTTCCTTCAAAACATCAATTAGGTTATATTACTTATCAGGTATGTAATTTATATCATATTCTTGTGGGTTATTTATCTTAAATTCAAGAAACCAACTAAAAAAGGGAGCATTTAGCTCTTGTACAACCTATAGGGGAAGGTGACACATGGGAAAAGATCATGGAAGGCCTTTTCATCTTCCTCACACTCATATAAATCTTTTAAATTATTTTAAATTTCCATTTTTAATACAAAACCATTATGCTTCTTTTTTCTCCTTTTTAGACATATAGAAGTGACCAATAGGTTTATACTTAGTACAAATATCTCAATGGGTTTTAGGGAAAATGATATTGGGATGTGATATTACACTTATATACCTTAATTTAAAAATCAAGAGTGTAATTATTTATCAATATTTCTTTATGAATCATCTTTTATAAATTGACTATGTTTTTCTACTCACTATTTCTTGCACCATATAAGTTTTGCTCCATTTTGATAAATTCACGTGAACAAGTTGGTGATGATGAATCCAAAGGATTTTTTATACCTTATTATATTATATACATTCTTATTTTCATGTTTCATGGTTTTTTATGGGCATGGTGTATCATTTTGCATGAAGGTGTCACCATTGCAAAGTTTTAATCAATTCTACCTTATTCCAGAATGTTGGTCTTCTATAGAGGTTTCATGTGAATGTAAAATGATATACCATAGGTCTCAATTCCATATGAATATCTATTCCCATGTTTGGTTTCATAATATCATGCTTGTGAAACTTTTAGTCTTACCATTCATCTCAGTTAACTCTTTGCTCAAATGTCATGTTGAAACACACAAGTGTAAAGCTTGTTTAACTTGACCATGGAGTTGTACTTAGGGTGTATCATTTGTATAAGTCATAAATATTTTATGGGATTTAATTTGGTTTTTAATATGACATAATTCTAGTTACAAACTCTTTCCCCATACCAAGTAGTCATTCTAAAGACCCATGTCTGCTTTGTTCTTGACTTTTGGAGGAGTTTTCCACATTGGGATAGATGTTATTCACCTTACCTTCAGACCTCCTTCATAAAAATCATGCATTTGGAAGGTTGGTAATGGGTTTTATTTATTTTTAGGACATTCATAAACATATTATTTCTCCATTCCATACCCCTGCCTACATACATCCCATATGCACTTATAAGAGCCTTTTGTTGACATCATGTTGAAGGTGAAAGAGTTGAGAGATGTGTCAATATTTCAAGATTACTAAGGTGATTTTTAATACATAGTGAAATAATATAAGTTTTTTATAAGGATAGGTACATTGTGTACTACCCAATCTACTTCACTACCTATGGTGAGAAGGCACATCTACAGGTGTATCATATAATTTTGATAATTCTTCTATGCGGATTTGAAACATGGAAGGAGCCTTATTTTGGATTATAGTATGTGAATTGAACATTATAGACCTTATTGTAGTTTTTTATGGACAAATATAAATGTAAACCATGTTCAAGGGGAAAATGATTGAGTTTTGAGACAAAATCCCTAAAATGAGAAAGCAAAGGTCCAAGGGCTTTTGCAGATATCCTAAAACATGTTTTTAAAGGGTTACAAAGCATATAGTTTTCATTAATTTATTACGTCTAGTATATATAAGAGAAATTAAAAATATGGGATTAAAAAATTAAGTGGAGGATAGAAGTTGAAGGCCTTAAATTTGCCCTAAAAACATTGAAACACTACACTAACATCTACAAGTTTGGAGTTGTGAATGGACTTTGACATCCTAGGAAGCAAATTGAACACATTCTCATCGATAAGATGATTAAATTTATGTAATGGTATAAAAATTTCATAAATATAATTATTATGGTGTTGATGATGGTATTTTAAGCTCCATATATGCCTAAAAGTGTCCCTTCTCATGAAAAATGAGCACCTACAATAAGGTATGAAAATAGTGAACCAAAATTGATGCCCAATTGGTGTTTTAAGACTTTAAATTTGAATTAAGTTAAAATACATAATTTTTGGCCTAAAGGGATCAATAATATGGCTCTAAACATTAGAACCAAGGTTCATGTAAGCAGATGCTCACCTATAGGAGTCATTAAGGTAGGGTTTTACAATCAGTTAGATAAAACTTAGTTTGTAGCTCTTAAGGTTCATATGAAAGGGGTAAATGAATTTAAAATGATTAAATAACCTATAAAAGCTAAATAAAATAAATTATGACTTTAATGAACTCTTGGCATGATGAAATATGCCTATACAGACCTCTTATAACCCTATATGCACCTCCAGCTGAAGGTACAATCTTGACAATGAGATGCAAGTAAGAGTTAAATGTGCTTACAAAGAGAGGTAAGGTTAATAAAAAAAATTAATGTTCCATAATTTATTTTTTTAATTTATTTAAAAATATGTATCCTTCAATATTAACATCTAATCTTCCTATTAGCCCAAATGTTGTAGTTTGTATAGTTGCACTAGGACTCTTTGCTCAATAGGTGAGAATGAAGAATCCAAAGAGAGAGAGTGTTTTTGGGATAATTTAAATATTAATTATCATTAATTTTATATGATTAAAATTTTTGTAAATCCTAAGATCATTGAGGTTAGCCTTGAGGAGTCATTCTTAGGTGGAAGGGAAAAGTGTAGGAAACAGTCCTTTTTAGGCCTTTTTGGGAATTTTGAGTTGGTTAGGTGCCTAAAAGAGTGAATAAAGAAAAAATATTTGGAGAAAATTTCTCATTATGTCCTTAAAAACTAATAAAATCTTATCTTTGACTTGGGGAAGATGGATATACTTCACTTTTTTGTCTTAGAGGTCAGCCAATCAAGAAAAATTAAGTTTTGGCAAAACAAGTTAATGAGGTCAAAATGGGAAAAGGGTTTTATGGAAATACTTGGAAACCTAAATAAAACTATTTTGAAGTTTATTAAATACAAATATGTGCTAGGGATAACTAGGTCAGGATAATACCTCTCAAAATGATCAAAATACCCTTACATATAGTCTAATTAGACAAGCTTCCATTAGGCCTAGTTGGTGAATGAGAGGAAGGAATGAAAAGGAGTGGTGGGAAAGTTGTTTGGTGACCTTGTGATATTTAATTGTGTGAAAATTCATAATATACCAACCCAACCATGATTATTAGTCCCATTTTCCTAAACTAGCAAGGTGCATGCTAAGCCCATTAGGCCTTGAGGAGACCTAGAGCCAATTGGGGGTCCAACCTCACTTCTAGTTATTGGTGAGTTATATAGTTGATTTGAGAATGTTTATGAGATGTATTTAGAAATTTATGGGATTTTTTATGTAAATAAAATTAAAATAAGGCTAAGTTTAGATCAAACATAGTATAAACATATAGGAAAGTTGGAAACAAGTTTGATATGGTGATTTGAAGTGCTCATATCTCCTCTAAAACTATGCATGGATACCAAATAAGTTTAGAGGGGTTATTATGGTCTCTTAAAATAATGTTTTTGGAATATTTTTTTAGTTATAATGTTAGATATTTATGAATAAAGCTTAAGAATGAAAACTTCCTAAAACCCTTGAAAACCCTCAGTCAAGACCCAATGGAGAAAAAATATTATATATATATATATATATATATATATATATATATGACATATTTTGACCATAAAATTTATTGTAAATTATAAATGACTCAATCAAGCTCCCTCCCATACTTTCGATCTATATGGAATTGTACAAACATTGTGCAAAATAGGGTAATTTTGACCATTTTGTGTGTTTTTTAAGTTATATAAGAGGTATGAAAATGAAATAAAGTTTTGAATGAATATTTTGACTTAATATAACTAAATATGAAAAATTATAAGTATTCAAACAATATCTCTCATCTTAGCCTATCAAAACTGGCATAGTGAACATAATGGTGAGAAGGGTAAAAACTTCAAGTGTGAGCCTTTCTAAGGTGTACATGATAATTATAAGGCCATGAAGATTCTTTAAAAGTTTAATAAACTCCATCAAATTGACTTTCATGGAAAAATGAAGCCAATTTTTAGGCCCAGTGTGAGGGGTGACTTAAAGAGGAGTTTTTTAGACTACATGCAGTGATGGCTTACTTCCAAGAGATTATAGATGAATGTGATTATAACCAATGCTTGTAGATACATGTATGAAATAATTCCATCTCATTTAAATCATCATACCTATCCCTATTTAGTTTTGAGATGTTCAAATGAGTCCAAATCATGCAGGCAATTTTTTGAGCCAAGACAAGGAGTTTCATGCCACTTTTCATAAGTTTCATGACTCGTATGGACACTTAGGCATCCTAAAATTGTATTATTTTTTTCATACATATTTATCATGAATATGTAGCCTTTTATTTTAGCTTTAAAAGTTTTCAAGTGACCTTTAGACTTCGTTTGTCTCACCCCTCTTCCAAATGTTATAAATAGTGACTCTTTTGGCTCTTTTGGTAGCCTTCATTGGTTGATGGTGAAACCCTAGCCAATTTTTTAAGTGAATGTCTCTTGAGTAAATAAATAAGTGAATGTTCCTACTTACATGTTATATAATTTAGTCTTTTTGCAATCTTATTAGTCTTATCTAGTAGAAGATGATCTTTTTAGCATGTTATCCTTGATTATGTTGACGCAGTGGATTGCACCCTTGACAAGAGGTTGAGCTCATAAATTCCACATGCAATAATGGAAACTCCCCTCTTATATATGGGACTAGAAAAAATAGGGGTAGATTCTATAGATAAGGGCTATCTCCCTTCGATGTATCTTTTAGGTACTAGATTCCCTACTGCTAACAAATAAATGAAAATGGGTGGGGGATGAAAAGGGAGAAGGAATTCTAAGGGGTGATGGGCCCAAAGATGTCAAAATAAAATGCTCAGTGGCAGGTGCATAGACATCAAATTTAAGGTGGTGAAATAGCCATTGATTTTTAAAAGCTTAAAGAAAAGCCTAAGGAACTCAATGACCCGCTAAGAAGATAGCCTCGAGGGCTAAAGGAGCTAGAAAGAGACAAAACCAGGAAGAGATAAAGTGAAAAAGTAGACAAATAGTCTAGGTGGAAAAGAGAGGTGTCAACTCAAGGATTTACTCTTGCAATTGGAGCAGTGCTTGCCAAGTGGTCATCAAACAGTGCAAATAGTAAGTGGTGTAACTCATTTTTTCCACTTTACATTAATGAGTAGACAAACTGCATGAATATCTTGAAAGAGTAGTCTTGTTTGTAGAAAAAGAGGCATGGATTTTTCTTCCACATTAATGTTTGAATGTTAAAGTCAAGATCAGTGATTACAAAACATGGTTCTAGCAGGCTTCTTCTAGAAGAATGACATCAGCAACAGTGACTTCCTCTTCTCTATGGTCACAAATGCACATGGGCTAGCTTGTCAAGGGTGCCAAAAAGTCTTTTTCAAAAGGGGAATATTTACTTCTTCTCCTCTTTCTATATATTGAAAACTTCTCATTTTTAAGAGGAATCTCTTAACATATAAGGCAAAGCTCTACCCAAAAATCTCTGGGTTTGTAAGGTAGGACTCTGCCAGATTTTACCTTACATCAAGACTTAGAAATTTTTACCTCTATTTGAACTTGCACTCATGCATATGTCTATGTTTTATTTTTGTGTTAAGTCATTTTATTTTAGGCTTTTCACATAATGATTCTAGCATGTCTAGTGCATTATGAAGTTTCTTCTTCTGTAGGTCTGCCAGAAGTGTCTACAACAGGAATATAGGCACATGTGAATAGGCTACCAAAGTGTGTCTCAAAGCACCTTTGATAGTTCTTCCTCCCTGTATCTCTACAGACCCCTGACTCACTGATATAGAAGAGTTTCCCACATTAGATGAAGTGTATGATAGCTTCTTCTTGGTGAAGAGTGTATGTTTGAGCTGAGTGTATCAACTTTTTTGGTGTATCACCTTTTAGTTTAGGTTTAGGTTATATTTTTAGCATCCTTCTCCCTTTTCATCCCCACCCTTTTTCATTTGTTTGTTAGTAGTAGCAAATCTAGGACCTAAGAGATACATCAAAGGGAGCTAGTCCTTATCTAGAGACTCTCCCCCCAGTTTTGTTAGGCCCACAAGCAAGAGGGAGTTTCCATTGTTGTGTGTGGAAGGCAGGAGCTCAGCCTCCTTTCAAGGGTGCAATCCACTGTGTCAATTGTTTTTGGCACACCTAGTGGGACTAACTAGGACAAGTTATGTCTAAATAGTTGAATAATTTTTGGTGTGTTCTTCAACCAACCAGCTTTTAGAGGCTTTTTTCATCAACACCAATGGCAACTCTGAGTTAAATCAACTGGTTAAGTAGTTCTAGTGCCATCAAGAAATCACATTTTTGTATGTATTACTTTGCTCAGCATAATGGGCCTTTTCTTCCTTCATATAGTTTTAATCAAGCTCAAAATCTTTATGGAATCACCCCAAGCAGTGCTCCTAATTTCCCTTCAATAATAAGGGAAGCAGCACTGGAGTTTGAGAAGTAGGTAATGGAGATTGGCAGGCTAGATGAGTAGTATGGATATCAGTAGGAGCTGATGTATGAAGAGGAGTGTTTGTTTAGGCAAGCTCAGGCCTTGTAATCCATGGGGGAAGAGGTAGCAAAATGGAGTCCATTCATTCAAGGCAGTCAGCCTTGTGTGCCCCCTCCTATTCTAAATAAAGCCCAATATTGTGCACCAAATCCTTTCTATTAGATATCAATTGGTCATTATAGCTCATCTAATGCATTAATCAATCCTACTCTTAACCCCATGCACCTAGCCTTCAAACATCAAAGGGAACTAGAGCGACCTCCCATGGAGATGAACCTTCTCAATTCCTTAGATTGTGAATCTTCCTTTGGAGGGAACATCATGAACCAGCACATCTCTCTTGAAGCAACTCTTCTTGTACATTATAGTAGGCCCTCCCTAACCTTCCCCAACTTCCTCAGGTCTCTCGATATGATCTCTAAATCCCATGCTGGAAGAAGGAACATCATGAACCAACTCAGGACCGTAAAGAGGATAAAGTTGCTACCTATTCACAAGAGTAAAATTCCAATCCCAAGGTCATTAGTTGGAAGAAAATAGTGGGATCTTGGGGTAGGAAGGAGGAGGAGAAAGGTTTTTCTCAAAACCTTGAAGAAGATGAAGCTACTCCTACTCATCATGATGATGCTAGTGACCTCCAAGAAAGGATCTTCCAAGAAGACATAGCCAGGAGAATTACAAAGATAGAATCCAAAGAGAGATTCCTCAGCCAATGAGTGATGTACATGTCTAAACACACCCCATCTATGCTCCTCCAAGAGAGCTATCAGGCCACACTTGATATAGATGAAGTGATGGTCAAATGGAAGGAGGAGAATCATTTGATTTTAGCTCAAGGACTACCTCCTCTTCCACATGGTTTTTCCACTTCACCCCTTCTCAAAGAGGAACCTATTTTGTAGGAGGTGAGTGAGGAGTAAAAGATCCAATTTATAGTTTCCAAAGAGGCTATCATGAGTAAAAATGAAGAGAAAGCATCATCAATGCTCCTTGTGAAGACATCAGTGACAATGGAGAAGACACAGGGCATGCATACATGCAGATGTTCCAGCAATATGAGGAGGAATGTAAACATGGTGAGCTCTCTTCCCTTTTATTTGATGAACTTCCTTGTTGCTTTGATGAGGAGGATGACTATGTTGAGGAGCTTGAATTGGAGGAGGATCAGAAGAATGTCTTTGAACAAATATAGACTCTGATCCTTGAGTAAGAAAAGGAGAAGCTAGTCCATCATGAGGAAAGCCTTGAAGAAGAGAGCTTTGAACAAAAGGATGATATTCTATGGGATGAGCAATTAGTTTGTGATTCCATTTCAGACATCACAATAGTCACCCTTCTTCAAGAAAGCCTTGAGGGAGTAGAGGATGAGTTTGATAGGGTCTTCAATGAAGCAGAAGGGAACAAGTCAAACCATGATGCACTGTAAGGGGACTTTGCATATCAAATGGCTTATGGTGATGAGCCAGTAGCCATCAATTTATTGGTGAAATGCACCAGCATGAAGGACCAACATTCAACAAGCTTCCAAGGATAAGAAAAGTACATATATGTTGGGAGCATGTTTGATTATGATCCACTCATATGTAGGCCAATCGAGGTGACACGCAAGAGGAACAAGTCACCAAATCTCCATTCCATTTAGCCACTTGTCTGGCACCATACGTTTTCTAGCTAGGAATGGGACTTAATAAATTTTCCTTTTGATCTAGGAGGGAGACAAATATACCTAGTTAGCTATACATAGTAGTTTGCTTTTAGTTTTTTTTCCTATTTTCCCTAAGTTCAGTTTGCACAAGTAGCATTTTTTAGCCTTGTGTGTGTTTTCCTTTGTGTGTGGCATAAAAGCTCATGATTGATTCTTGGATCTCTCAAGGCTATTGTTAACCTTTTTTCAAAGCTACATTTTGACTCTATGCCCAATGGATTTTAAGGCAACTAGTTTCTAAGCATAGCAAGCATGCTTCGCTTGGGAGTCACCAATTTGTTGACCATTTTGGTCTTACAGGTCAAAATCGGTCCCCCCTTTTTTCCATGCTATTTTGAGCCAGTACATTTTTTGATTTTTCACAAGTTTTGGAAGTTTCTACAGACTCTACAGGTGTTTCTATGGACTCTGTAGGAATTTTTATAGACTCTATAGGCCTATTTCTATGGACTCTACAGGGATTTCTATGGACTCTGCAAGTATTTCTACGGACTATGCAGGTAGAGACAAGTTCCCACTTAGGTGCAAAATGGACCATTCCAAGTGCCCTTATAGAGGGCAGTTCTAGACTCAAGTGCCCTTACGAAGGGTAGGGAACATTTGCAAAGAGGCCACAGAGAAATCCAAAAAGGTAAGTTTCCTTTGGAAAATTGTTTAAGGCAAAGAAGAGAATTTATTTAGACAAAATGTCTGAAGGAATTCCTTCAAACATTTTTTTTGAAGAAATTCTTCACAAGAAAACCCCACCGTGGAAAAGATAAGGCTAAGGCATAAATTAATTTCTTTTGAACTTTTGTTCAAAGGAATTCCTTCAGAAAAAAAGTTTGAAGAAAATCAGGAGAAGCTGTGAGACAAAAAAGACTGTAAGGGAAAGGAATGAGCAAGGCAATTCTTGTGAACTTTTTTTCTATAGGAAAAGTAGCCAAGAGAAAATCCACAGGAAAAGTGGCTGAGTGAAAGAACCTAGGGAAATAAGAGAAAATTAAAGGAAGAAATCCTTTGAACAAAATGTCTAAAGGAATTCCTTCATACATTTTGTCTGAAGGATTTCAAGACCAAGGAGCCGAAGGACCCTGAAGGGCAGGTGCCCTTATAGGGGACTCTCAGCCAAAATGAAGGACACTTCTCCAATGCTAAAGGGTCACCTTCCCTTTGGAAGGGTTCAAAACAAGAAGCCTAAAATAAAGGGAAGCAACAAGAAGCCGAAGGAAAGGAAAAGGCCAAAGAAATTCCAAGGGGTGATGGGCTTGAAGACATCAAAATCAAGCATGGTGAACTAGCTTTTGGAAGTTCAAACACCCAATGATGGGTGTGTAGATGTAAAATTTAAGGTGGTGAAATAGATGTTGATTTTGAAAATCTTAAAGAAAAGCCCAAGGAACTCAATGACTCACCAAGAAGATAGTCCCGAGGGCTGAAGGAGCCAAAAAGAGACAAAACTAGGAAGAGATAAAGTGCAAAAGTAGACAAATAGTCTAGGAGGCAAAGAGAGGTGTCAACTCAAGGATTTACTCCTATAGTTGGAATAGTGCTTGCCAAGTGGTCATCAAATGGTGTAAATAGTAACATGGCCTATTTTCTCCACTTTACATTAATGAGAAGACAAATTACATGAATATCTAGAAAGAGCAGTCTTGTTTACAAAAAAGGTGTGGCCCATGCTTCCACATTAATGTTTGAATGCCAAAGTCAAGACTGGTGATTACACAACATGGTTCTAGTAAGCCTCTTCTAGAAGAATGACATCAGCAACAGTGACTTCCTCTTCTTGATGCTCATAAATGCACATGGGACAGCTTGTCAAGGGCGCAAAAAAGTCTTTCTCAAAAGGGGTGCCTTTACTTCTTATCCTCTTTCTATATATTGAGAACTTCTCATTTTTAAGAGTAACCTCTTAGCCTATAAGGTGAAACTCTACCCAAAAATCTCTGGGTTTGTAAGGCAGGACTCTACCGGATTTTACCTTAAATCAAAACTTAGTAATTTTTACCTCCATTTGAACTTGCACTCACGCATATGTCTATGTTTTATTTTTATGTTAAGTAATTTTATTTTAGGCTTTTCACTAAATGATTCCATCATGTCTAGTACATTGTGAAGTTTCTTCTTCTGTAGGTCTGCTAGAAGTGTCTACAACAGGAATATAGGTGCATGTGAATAGGCTGCCAAAGTGTGTCTCAGAACACCTTTGATAGTTCTTCCTCACTGTATCTCTATGGACCCCTAACTCACTAATACAAAAGATTTTCCCACATCAGATGAAGTTTATGGCAGCTTCTTCTTAGTGAAGAGTGTATGTTCAGGCTAAGTGTATCAACTTTTTTGGTGTATCACCTTTTAGTTTAGGTTTAGGTTCTACTTTTAGCATCCTTCTCCCTTTTCATCCCCCACCCTTATTGATTTATTTATTATTAGTAGGGAATCCAGGACCTAAAAGATACATCATAGGGAGATAACCCTTATCTAGAGACTCTCCCCCCAATTTTTCTAGGCCCATAGGCAAGAGGGTAGTTTCCATTATTGCGTGTGGAAGGCAGGAACTCAGCCTCCGGTCAAGGGTACAATCCATTGTGTCAATAGTTTTTGGCACACCCAGTGGACCAACTAGGATAATTTATGTCCAAAGAGTTGAAGAATTTTTGGTGTGTTCTTCAACCAACTAACCTTTGGAGGCTTTTTCATCAACACCAATGGTGACTCTAAGTTGAATCAACTGGTTAAGCAGTTTTGGTGCCATCAAGAAATCACATTTTTTTATGTATAAATTTGCTCAGCATAATGGGCCTTTTTTTCCTTCATATAGTTTTAATCAAGCTCAAAATCTTTATGGAATCACCCCAAGTAGCCCTCCTAGTTTCCCTTCAAAGGGAAGTAGCACTAGAGTTTGAGAATCAGGTAATGGAAATCGATAGACTGGATGAGCAGTATGGATATCAGTAGAAGCTGGTGTATAAAGAGGAGTGTTTGTTCAGGCAAGCTCAAGCCTTGCAATCCATGGAGGAGGAGGTAGTAAAATGGATTCCATTCATTCAAGGTAGTCAGCCTTGTATGCCCCCTCTTATTTTAAAGAAAGCCCCCTCTTGTGTAGCAAATCCTTTCTATCAGATATCACTTGCTCATTCTAGCTCATCTAATGCATCAATCAATCATGCTCTTAACCCCGTGCACCTATTAGAGTTGTTTCCAAAATTTGGATAATGTGAGTGTAATGGAGATGTGATCACACGAGATGAAACAAGTACACACCACATAGATGCTAAAATAGTTTGAAAATAACACAAGAAGATAAATTGCACAAGACAAAATGGAGAAAACCAAAATCTGATTAACATGAGCTGGCCAAAGTGAGGACTACAAATAGGAGAGTACGTAAGTAACTCCTCCAAAAAAAGTGGACAAGGTACCCAAAGAATAGACTGTAACTCCTCCATGAAAGGTGGTGACAAGGTGCTAAGAATAGAGAAGTAACTCCCATCAAGGGAGTTACTTATGACACGTATGACACATCTATGACACACACCTCCACATAAGCTAGCCTATCCCACAAATGTAGGAAAACTCCATGTATGCACTAGAAATACAATTTCCCTAATTGAAAAATAAGGAAAAATAAAAACCTACACTAATACCCCCCATAAGCACAGCTTAGGTGGGCAGTGTGGAAATATAAAATGGGTCCTGGTAACTAGGCCTGATAAGGTACCCATGTACAAATGCAATCTCCCATAAGATAGAGAAAAGGAGAAAACCCATAGGAAAAAACTCCCCCCCCCAAAAAGAGACATAAAATAAAAGAAGAGGTTAGAAGGCCCCCCTAAAGATGATGCTACTACAAATGTGGACCACACCTCAAGAAGAGCTCGTAGATGAATGAAATTGCTCTCAGTGAAAGGTTTGGTGAAGATGTCTGCAACCTACTCTGAAGACTAGAAAAATATCAAGTCAATGACCTGACTAAGAATAAGCTCCCAAATGAAATGCATGTGAATCTCTATGTGCTTGGTCCACTAGTGCTAAACTGGATTCCTGCAAATTTGAATGGTACTTAGTTGTCACAATAAATGATGGTGGGTTACCTGATAAGAATGCCAAATTCAAAAAGTATCCCTTAAAGCCAAATAGCCTTAGTAGCTACATTAACAACTCCCCTATACTCTGCCTCTATGGATGATATAACAATAGCATTTTGCTTCTTACTAGACCAACTGATAGGACTAGAACCTAGAGAGAAACTGTAACTAGAAGTGGACTTTCAAGTCCATGAATCACTAGCCCAATTTGAATCTATATTTCCAACCAAGTCAACCTCTATGACAAATCTGTAATTATGTGAACCCTGTATCTATGTGAACCCTGTATGTAATGCAAGATCCTCTTATCTTCTTTCCAATGCAGCTCATGAGGTTCCTGCATGAATCTAGAGACAAGTCCCACTGTATATGATATGTCGGGCCTAGTGTGAATCAAGTATATGAGACTAACAATAAGTTTTTGATATTGAGTGGCATCAACCAATGGTGAAGAGCAATCAGCCATGTGAAACCGAGCCAATAAGTCAAGAGCATACTTAAGTTGTGCAAGAGAAATCCCTGAATCTGACTGTGATATCACAATGCCAAAGCAGTAGTGCAACAAACCCAAGTTTTTCATGTCAAATCTATCCTGAAGAGATGCCTTCACCACTACAATAGTTGATGAATAACTCTCAGTGATCAAAATGTCATCAACATATAGAACCAAAATTAGGAGAGAATCATCCTATCACAAGAAGTAGACATTGGGGTCAAAATGGCACCTAGTGAAACCCACTATGAGAAGGAAGGAATCCATCTTGGCGTACCATGCCTGAGGGGCCTATTTGAGGCCATAGATAGATTTCCTAAGTCTGCATATTAAGGAAGAATCTTGAACAAATATTGGTGACTGCTCCATATAGATCTCCTCCACTAGGTCTCTGTGAAAACAGGCAATCTTCACATCCATCTAGTGCACATCCCAACCATGTGTTGCAAAAATAACCAAGGTGAGTCAGATAGAATTCATATTTGCAACAGGTGCAAAGGTCTCTAAGTAGTCAATCCCTGTCACCTATGAGAAACACTTGGTGACTAGTCGCACCTTATACTTATCAATCAACCCATCTGTAATAAACTTGGTCTGATATATCCACTTACATCAAACCATCTTTCTTCCCTTAGGAAGTGAAGTCAAATCCCAAGTGTGATTTTTGATTAAGGAAGAATATTCTTCCTCCATAGCACTATCCCACTCAGGTACCCCTGATTCCTCTCAAAAAGTCTATGGATCTAAAATTGAAGCAAAGAAGGCATGTGGATCTCTCTGAAAATCCCCCTAGTACATCTATCATCTATAGGATCTCCTACCCAAGTGCTAGCACTCTCAAGTGTCTGTTTGGCCCAAAGTGGCCCGAAAGTGGGTGAGTCAGGTGATAACTCCTCATCTTTTGACTAACTAGAGGTGGATGACTCTACATTACTCTCCTCACTGTCTGAACTCGAAGAAGAAGAAGAAGAAGAAGATGTCTCTGGCTCAAGAACCTATTATGGTGGATCTAAATCTAATGAGGAGTCATCATGAAGAATTAGATCCGACGAGGGAGAAGAAGTGTCAAGTGTTGAGTCTCTATGACTCTCCTAAAAATGGACACTTCTCTCGATGAACAACTCATGAGTGACTGGATCTAGAAGATGATACCCCTTAATACCATTCAGATATCCTACAAAGATGCAAGGCTTGGACTGACATTTCATAGATTTACATTTCTTTTTCAGAATGTGGGCCATGGCTAGGGATCTAAAAACCCTAAGGTGCTCAACATCAGGTTTCCTTTTATGCCAAGCTTCAAAGGGTGTTATCCCTTTCAAAGCTTTGTGAGGAACCCTATTTTGAATGTAGAAAGCACAATTGATGGCTTCAGCCTAGTACTATGGTGCTAAGGATTTAGAGTGAATCATACAAGTAACCATCTCTTTCAAGAACCTATTTTTGCATTCTGTAAACCCATTCTGTGAAGGACTTTAAGTGACTGTGTGCTTCAAATCAATCCCCTCTATGGTACAAAACTACTCAAACCTGTTGTTGACATACTCCCCTCCATTATCAATTTGAAGAACCTTGATGTATTTCTCACTCTATTTCTCAACAAGAGCCTTGAAGTCTCAAAAATTTTCAAACACTTCAAACTTTTGTTTGAGAAAATACATCCAAGTGTACCTAGATAAATCATCAATGAAAGTGAGGATGTACTTGGCCCTTGTGAAAGATGGTTTTAGAAAGGGTCCCGATACATCACTGTGGACTAACTCCAAAGGTTGTGAAGCCCTCCAAGCTTTTCCTTTGTCAAATTTTTCTTTGGGATGCTTTTGAAGGGAGCACCCCTCATAAAGTCCTTTTGAGAATTGGACACAAGGCAAGCCAATGACCATGTCATGTTTACAAAGTTGCTCAAGGTAGCGATAGTTAAGGTGGCCAAACTGCTCATGCCACAATTTACTAACTCCATCTGAATGAGTCAGCAATGCTATTGGAGAAGAATTTTTTGAAAAATGTGAGAAGGTTTATAACCTTGCTTAGTGATCTGCCCTATCCACTGCCACTATAGTATCACTATGCAACTCCCTGATAGCCACTGAATCTGGTGAAAACTCAACTCTCATGCCCTGACTAATGTGAGTGATTTGGTACACTGATAGGAGATTGGTTGAAAGAGAAGGAACACGTAGAACATTATTGAATGTTCCTCCTTCCATTTCAACTAACCCTCTCCCTACAACAGAAACTGATGTGTCATCACCCAAACTAATTGAAGTCATGCTACAAGGCTCTAAAGATGAAAACTCAACTAGTGAAGAGCCCATGTGGTGAGAAGCACCTAGATCAATGACCCATGATGATGTAGAAGCTGTAGTAGCTACAAGGGCCTTACCCTTTTCTTTCTCCTTACCCTTTCCTTTTTCCTTGGTAGAATCTTGGGTAGATGAATTCTGCTTGATGGACTCAAGAATGCCTATGTTGTGCTTCTCTAGAAGATGAGTTAGGTGATATATTTGTTTTTTCATGCATTTGTGTTCATCATGCCCTGTCTTTTTACAATAGGCACACTTAACCTTCTCCTTCTTAGGTTTAGCATTGGAAGAGGAAGACTCAGTGTTGTTTTTGGTAGGATTGTTGTTTTCTTTCTTCTTCTCCTAGTCCTTGTTATTATTCTTCTTCTCCTTTGTTAAAGTCTTATCCTTACCATTTCTAGATATCAAAGCTTGGGGCTGAGTAGACTTCATTGTGCCCATTTGAATTAGCTTATCTTGCTCCCTAGTCAAGTCAGCAATGAATGAATCCAGAGAAGGCATTTTCCATGTAGTGCCAAGGGCACTTTTTATGGCATCGAAAGTGGAGACAATGACTAAATAGCTTGGTCCTAACTTTGCGAGAATATAAAGTATGAGTTGATCATCTTTCTTCTCTATCCCACATTCTTTCAATTGCAATCTAAGGGCCTTAAACTTAGTGAAGAAGTCCTGTAGAGTGTCAAAGTTGCTAGGACTTAGACTTATGAGTTCTTTTTCGAGATCATGACCTCTCATCTCATCAAGCTTCCTAAATAAGAGTTCTAAGGTGTCACATATGTCTTTGGTAGTCTTGGTAGTTTCTAAATGGAAGATAAGTTTTGGAGACATGGACAAGCTCAGTAATCCATAGGCTTCATCACTATGGTTGTACCACTTGACCTTTTCAGCATCAGTGTTAGGTTCTACTTTAGTACCCATGGTAATCCTATACAACCCTTTACTTCTAAGAATGATTGACATTTTAACCTTCTATTCATGATAGTTGAAGGGTGTTAGGGGTTTAAGTTGAAAAGAGTCCATTTTAAGCTGAATTTAGGTGAAGTTATGTTGATTGCAAGTTGTGAATTTATGCAAAAAGGAGAATGAAAGCAAAGATTTACAAGTTATGAAAAGCAATCACACCCCCCTCAAAATGTTGAGCCCCCCCCCCAAATATGCAAGTGCACACTCAAGATATGTCGAGCTTAGCTGAGAATACATCTTAGAGAAATCAGTACAAGACTTAAATCAAATAGGACGTCAGCCTCAGCTGAAAATATGTCCTGGGAGACCCAAATTTTTTTGGCACTTTATAAACTAGTGCATTTTTAACAAATAAAAAACCTACATTATGGATAATTAAATTAAAAACACTTTTACAAAAAATGGCACCCAAAATTGAGCTACTGTTTGCAAGATATTAAACGTTCAATTTTCTCGTAAACTAGTGTTTTTGCAAAAAAAAGCACTAAAACATTAAAAAAGGCATGTTTTAAGAGAGAAAGTGGCATTCCAACCACTCGTTAGATTTAGCATAGAGTGAGGAATCCAAAGGAGGTCTTTATGAGGTGGAATTGGCCTCCTGTCAACCTGAGCCTCACCCTTCATCTTCATAGGTTGAAGATACAAGTTTAAAAAAACTCTAAATTGCTCTTTTTAAAAATGTTTTCAACTTACTTGTTTTCTAGCATACTAAATGACATTTTAAAGTCATTAAAGTCAGAAAACATAAAAAAAACAATTACCAATGCTCAGTTCAAGTCACCATGGACTTATTTTAGCTTTTCTCCACCCTCTACATGGTTGCAACTTTCAAATCCATGACTAGAAGCTCAGGATACGACTAGAAGAATGCTTGACTAGTTTGTGTGGCATTACAAAAGGATGCTTGACCAGTTTGCATGGCATTGTAGAATAGTCTACATGGAGTGCTATGCCTGGATTGACTACATAGAGTGTTACACCTAGACTAACTGCATGGAGTGTTGTGCCTCCCTACACACAACAATGGCACCCAATAGCTTGCAACAAAGTCAGCAACTCTAATGTCCAAGAAACAAAACCAAATTGCAGAGATCTATCTTTTTCCTATAGAGTGACCAGAAAAAAAAAGAAATTCCACTACCTTGCTGAAGCCACAACATATCTAAACAAGATGTCTTGGAAATTTCTAACTCAGAATTAATTTTTTGAACAAGTTTTCGTATGGAATTGCATGAGTTTTAAAAAAAACTCTACCAAAACTCTCAAATGAAATGGAGTTAAACAAAAAAAACTACTAAGGAAGCAAAGTAAGAATTTTAGAATAAACTAATAGCATAACCAAACACATGATTACTGGGTTTACTCTGATACCATATCAGAGTTGTTGCCAGAATTTAGATAATGCAAGTGCAATGGAGATGTGATCACACAAGATGAATCAAGTGCACACCACATAAATGCTAAAGCAATTTGAAAATAACACAAGAAGATAAATTACACAAGACAAAATGGAGAAAACCAAAATCTGATTAACATGAGATGGCCAAAGTGAGGACTACAAATAGGAGAGTATGTAAGTAACTCCTCCACAAAATGTGGACAAGGCACCCCAAGAATAGACTATAACTCCTCCATGAAAGGTGGTGACAAGGTGCTAAGAATAGAGATGTAACTCCCATCAAGGGAGTTACTTATGACACCTATGACACATCTATGACACACAGCTCCACATAAGCTAGCCTATCCCACAAATGTAGGAAAACTCCATGTATGCACAAGAAATACAATTTCCCTAATTAAAAAATAGGGAAAATAAAAACATACACTAATATAGCCTTCAAACATCAAAGGGAACTAGAGCAACCTCCCATGGAGATGAACCTTCTCAATTCCTTAGATTAGGAATATTCCTTTGGAGGGAACATCATGAACTAGCACATCTCTCTTGAATCAACTCTTCCTATGCACCAACAGACCCTTCCTAACCTTCCCCAACTTCTTTAGGTCTGTCAATATGATCTCCAGATTCCAAGTTGGAAGAGGGAAAATCATGAACCAGTTTAGGACCTTAAGGAAAACAATGTTGCTACCTATTCACAAGAGCAAAATTCCAATCCCAAGGTCATGAGTTAGAAGCAAATAGTGGAATCTTGGGGTAGGAAGGAAGAGGAGAAGAAAGGTTTTGCTCAAAACCTTGAATAAGTCAAGGCTGCTCCTACTCCTCATGATGATGATTGTGACCTCCAAGAAATGCTCTTCTAGGAAGATATAGCTAGGAGAACTATAGAGTTGGAATCCAGAGCAAGATTCCTTAGCCAACGTGTGATAGACATGTCTAAACACACCCCATCTACACACCTCCAAGAGAGATATTAGGTCACACCTGATAAATATGAATTGCTAGCTAAATGGAAAGAGGAGAATCATTTAATTCTAGCTCAAGGATTGCCTCCTCTTCCACATGGTTTTTCCACTTCATCCCTTCTCAAGGAGGAACCTATTTTGTAGGAGGTGAGTGAGGAGTAAAAGATCCAATCTGTAGTTGTCCAAAAGGATATCATGAGTGACAAAGAAGATTAAATCATCATGGAGGCTACTTTTAAAGACATCATCGATAATGAAGAAGAAGCAGGTCATGCATACATGTAAATGTTCCACAATATGAAGAGGAACGGAAGCATGGTGAGCTCTCTCCTCCTTTGTTTGATGAACTTCCTTGTTGCTTTGATGAGGAGGATGACTATGCTGAGAAGCCTAAGTTGAAGGAGGATTAGATGGATGTCTTTGAACAACTAGAGACTCTGATCCTTGAGTGGGAAAAGGAGAGGCTTTCTCATCTTGAGGAAAGCCTTGAAGAAGAGAACCTTGAACAAGAAGGTGATGTTCTATGGGATGAGCAATCCATTTGTGATTCCATTTCAGACATCACAATAGTCACCCTTCTTCAAGAAAGCCTTGAGGGAGTAGAGGATGAGTTTGATAGGATCTTTAATGGAGCAGAAGGGAACAGGTCAAACCATGATGCATTGTAAAGGGACTATGCACATCAAAGGGCTTATGGTGATGAACCAGTAGCCATTGATTTCTTGGTAAAATGTGCTAGCATGAAGAGTCAACATTTAATAATCTTCTAAGAACAAGAAGAGTACATATATGTTGGAAGCATGTTTGACTATGATCCACTCAGATGCAAGCCATTCAAGGTGGCAGGCAAGAGGAGCAGGTCACCAAGTCTCCATTTTATTCAGCCACTTGTCTGGCACCATAAGTTTCCTAGCTAAGGAGGGGACTTAAGAAGTTATCCCTTTAAACTAGGAGGGAAGCAAATATACCTGGTTAGCTATATATAGTAGTTTGCTTTCATTTTCTTTTCCTATTTTCCCTAAGTATGTTTGCACAAGTAGTGTTTTTTAGCCTTGTGTGTGTTTTCCTTTTTGTTTGGGGTAAAATTTTCATGATTGATTCTTGGATCTATCAGGTCTATTGCTAACTTTTCAAGTTACATCTCAACTCTGTGCCTAATGGATTTAAAGGCAATTGGTTTCTAAGCATAGTAGGCATGCTTCCCCTGGGAGTCACCAATTTGTTGACCATTTTTGTCTTATAGGCCAAAATTGGTCCCCCCTTTCCCCTGCTATTCTGAGCCAGTACATTTTTTGATTTTACACAAGTCTTGGAAATTTCTACATACTCTATAGGCCTATTTCTATAGACTCTATAGAGAATCTCTATGGACTCTGCAAGTGTTTTTCTATGACCTCTGTAGGTGTTTTTCTATGAACTCTACAGGGAAATTTTCTACACACTCTGCAGGTAGAGACAAGTTCCCACTTAGGCACAAAATGGACCATTCCAAGTGCCCTTGTAGAGGGTGGTTTCTAGACTCAAGTGCCCTTATGGAGGGCAGAGAACATTTGCAAAGAGGCCAAAGAGAAATCTAAAAAGATAAGTTTCCTTTAGATTTTTGTTTAAGGCAAAGAAGAGAATTTCTTTGGACAAAATGTCTGAAGAAATTCCTTTAGAATTTTTGTCTGAAGAAATCCTTCAAAAAAGATCCATGAAAATAAACAAGGGCCAAGGCAAAAGACATAAGTGATTTCTTTTGAACTTTTTTCTGAAGGAATTCCTTCAGACAAAAAAGTCAAAAGAAATTTGGGAAAAGCCACAGGAGAAAAAGGCTTGAGAAAAAAAAATCTAAAGAAGTGAGTAAGGTAATTCTTGCAGACTTTTTGTCCATGGGAAACGTAGTTGAGAGAAAATCCATAGAAAAGTTGCTGAGTGAAAAGAGATGAGGAAATAAGCATAAAAATCAAAGGAAGATATCCTTTAGACAAAATGTCTGAGGGAATTCCTTCAGACATTTTGTCCAAAGGATTTCATGACCAAGGGAGCTGAAGGACCCTGAAGGGTAGGTGCTCTTGCGAGGGACTCTCAGCCAAAATAAAGGACACTTCTCCAAAAGATGAAGGGTCATCTTCCCTTCAAGAGGGTTAAAACAATAAGTTGAAAGAAAGGAAAATGTTGAAGAAAGTCCAAGGGGTGACGGGCCCGAAGATGTCAAAATCTAGCATGGTGAACTAGCCGTTGGAAGTTCAAACACAATGACAGGTGTGTAGATGTCAAATTTAAGGTGGTGAAATAGAAATTGATTTTTAAAAGCTTAAATAAGATCCCAAGGAACTTAGAAACCTACCAAGTAGATAGCCTCAAGGGCTGAAGGAGCCAAAAAGAGACAAAACCAAGAAGAGACAAAGTGTAGAAGTGGAAAAATAGTCTAGGTGGCAAAGAGAGGTGTCAACTCAAGGATTTACTCCTGTAGTTGGAACAATGCTTTCCAAGTGGTCATCAAATGGTGCAAATAGTAAGCGACGTAGCCTATTTTCTCCACTTTACATTAATGAGTAGATAAACTACGTGAGTATCTAGAAAGAGTTGTCTTGTTTGTAGAAAAAGAGGCATAACTTGTGCTTCCACATTAATGTTTAAACACCAAAGTCAAGACCAGTGATTACACAACATGGTTCTAGTAGGCCTCTTCTAGAATAATGACATCAACAATAGTGACTTCCTCTTCCTAATGCTCATAAACGCACATGGGCCAGCTTGTCAAGGGTGCCAAAAAGTCTTTTTCAAAAGGGGCACCTTTACTTCTTCTCCTCTTTCTATATATTGAAAACTTCTCATTTTTAAGAGGGATCTCTTAGCCTATAAGGCAAAGCTCTACCCAAAAATATCTAGGTTTGTAAGGTAGGACTCTACCAAATTTTACCTTGAATCAAGACTTAGTAATTTTTACCTCCATTTGAACTTGCACTCATGCATATGTCTATGTTTTCTTTTTGTGTTAAGTCATTTTATTTTAGGCTTTTCACAGAATGATTCTAGCATGTCTAGTGCATTGTGAAGTTTCTTCTTCTGTAGGTCTGCTAAAAGTGTCTAGAATAGGAATATAGGGGCATGAGATTAGGCTACCAAAGTGTGTCTTAGAACACCTTTGATATTTCTTCCTCCTTGTATCTCTACAAAACCCTAACACATAAATACATAAGAGTTTCCCACATCAGATGAAGTGTATGACTGCTTCTTCTTGGTGAAGAGTGTATGTTTAGGTTGAGTGTATCAACTTTTTTGGTGTATCACCTTTTAGTTTAGGTTTAGGTTTTATTTTTAGCATCCTTCTCCCTTTTCATCCCCCCTTTTTTCATTTATTTTTTAGCATTAGGGAATCTATGACCTAAAAGATACATCGAAGGGAGCTAGCCCTTATCTAGAGACTCTCCCCCTAGTTTTTCTAGGCCCATAGGCAAGAGGGGAGTTTCCATTGTTGCGTGTGGAAGGTAGGAGCTTAGTCTCTTGTCAAGGGCACAATCCACTGGGTCAATAGATTATTCACCAAGTGTGTAGAAGAGTAATTTTTACACATCTTTGTTAGTGTTATATTTTAGTGTATAGGTGTTTATAAGTGGTTCATGATTGTATTCTCCTAATAAACCATTCATTACCCTCTTAAGCATCAAAATACTTATTAAACCTAGCATATGAAACATTGATGTAAAAATCTATCCCTTCTAAAGATTCATCTCAAAAAATTATTTACCCATAATAAGTGAGATGTTTATATTGTGCCACTTGGATGAGAAGAGCTGATACATCTCTTCAAGGGGTGAAAATCCAAGTGACAATAGTTTTTCTCACACTCAGTGGGACTCTAAGTCCTATAATATTATCCAATATTGGTATTGGTCTTGGCATACTTGTAGCAACAAGAACATATACATTCAGTACCTGAAAACTCCACTAAGTTTTCAAATCTTGTGTTGTTAATCAATACTTAATTTCTATGCCAAAGGTGACCACTAGTTCTACTTTTAAATGTATACCCTTTGATTTTTTGTAATTTCCTTTGTATTTTGCCAAAATATTTAGGTTTGTGAATACTCATCCTTATTCAAGGGATTTGGTGTTTAAAAATTCCAAGTTATTACTTATTTAAACCCTTAAACCCATAGTATACATTCCAATATGGCTAGGAGGCAACCTTTTGTAGCCATCACTAGATCATCTCCTTTGCATCTTGCCCAATATGACCAAATTCCTAGATCAGCCCTTAAGAGTGTTCCATATTTTAGTGGAGAAGGTCCTACTACTCCCATTCAACACATCAAAAACATAGTAAACTTATTTAATATCCATTAAATCACTCATGATAATGTATCCATTAGGTTATTAACATTGTCTTTCAAAGGAAAAACTTTAGATTGGTATGGAACTTTACCTCATAATTTAATTGCTTCATGGGATGAACTAAGAGATATATTATCTAAGAGGTTTGAAGATAAGATTGATCATCTATCACTAGCTAAGCAATTGACCACTATCAACAAGGATTTGCAAGAGTTCATACATGATTTTAACTCTAGGTTTCAAAAAATATGGGATAGGATCCCAACCCTTATGAGACATACTACAAATTATGACTTCTTGTAATACCTTAAATCATTTAATAGTTATGTAGCCATGATTCTCCAATATATGGGTGAAAATACACTTCTTACTACTTATGATATAGCTATTAATGATAATAATTATCTTGTTTAAGTAAGTAATATTTATCCTAGACAGCCAATACCATTGTTCCCTAATTTGTAGCCTCCTAGTAAAGCTACATTACCTACCTTTGCTCCTTTGCCTAATAGTTAATAAAAGTCTACTCTTACCCCTACCAATGAGATCCATGAAGTTAAGAGTTTTCTCCAAAGTGTTACCAATAAATTAATTTATCTTAAAAGATAACAAGCTCAAAATTATTGACCTTATCATCCCTATAATTTATTTGGACAAGTAAGTATCCCTCCTTTTCAAGGTAATGCTCAATAACCAGGCCAAATAACTCAATATATACCTTACCAAAGTTTCAATATAAATTCTCCATCATCATATTCTAGAGATCTTATTCCCACTCAAAACAATTTTTTTCAAGAATAATCATGATATCCTCCCTATAACCAAGATCAAGGCCAAGTTACATATGCAAATGAAATGCCTAGTCAAGCCATGACAATGCAAGGTAGTGAAGTATCTCAAATTCCTAGTTTTGAGGTGCCAATGCAAAGTGGGGTAGATAATGGACAAACACAATCTAATTTTACCCTTTTTAATAATTTAGAGGGAGAATTTTGTGCCATAAATTATGTGGGAAGCTCAAATAATGTGAATGTTATTGTATATTCTAACACTAGATCTAAGAAGAGGGTTGTTAAAGAGGCATAATTAGTAACTCAAGGACCTGTTTTGAATCCTAAATCATATACAATGGTGGGTCAGTATAAATCATCTCCTAAGGTATAGGATAGTCATAAATTCTAGAATTCAAGGCCACCTCCTACAAACCCATCTTCACATGCTACAACACAAGGTACTAGTGCTTCCAAAGAGACTTCCAAGATGAAAAACCATTCTATAAATGTTGTGGATTATATGAATAAATCACACGTGAATATTTCATTATGGGATTCACTAACACTACTATCACAAAATAATATTCTCCAAAAGGAATTGATTAGACTAGGTAAATAAGTTGGTACCTATTTTGATGAATGGAACTCATCCCATTGATGGATAAGTGAAGAAAACTAATAAGAATCCTCCATTTTACCTATTCTTGATCATTTTTGATTTATTAGTTCACAATTATATCATATATAGTAGGGCTAGTACTTCATTTATGCCCAAGTCAATAGAAGATAAATTAGGCATCAAGTATGAACCAATAACTAAAGGAGTTCTACAATTAGATGGGTCACCAACAAATACCTTAGGAGTGGTCAAAGATTTGATTTTGATTTTACATTCTTGTCCTAATTTTTCCATCCCTCATGATTTGGTTATTGTATATTTACCTCCATACTTTACTCTTTGTTTATCAAGATAGTTTACAGCCAAGATAGGTGGATACTTGTTAGCTAATTAGTCCTATATGGTTTTAAATACAAAGTATGATACCAAGTTAAATATTTTATTAGAGCCTATTAATCACAATAATTTAGATCCCTACATGCCTAAGGTTTCAAATTTTAATTATGCTATTATTGATGAGGAAGATCTTCACATGGATCAATCTCCAACCTTTTCTCTTGAAGGAGTTTTTAATTTATATTTAGAAGAATGGGGAGATGAGTACTATGAGCATGATCCTTAAAACTTCATATAATAAGTTGGTCTTGGAGTGTATTTCATTCATGAGGAGGCCTCTTTCATGCCAAAATTGATGAATCCAAGTGAGAACATGGATGGTTTATGGCAACTATTGTTTGATGGATCTAGAAGCAAGGTTAGAGTAAGTGGTGGAGTAATGTTAGTTTCTCCATCCAAGGAAAGGTACTACTATACTTTCATATTTCACTTGTACTTGTAATGTGCAATAATATGAGGCCCTCATTCATGTCCTTGAGTGATCTAGGAAAAGAGGTGTGAAAGAGTTACAATTGTATGGTGATAGTGAGTTAGTTGTGAACCAAGTAAGAGGCCAAAATATGACTAATAACTATTTAATTAAGTCCTATAAGCATATAGTGTGAGATATTGTGAAATAATTTCAAGCCTTCAACATCAAATTTATCCCAAGAGAAGAAAATAAACACGTTGATAGATTGGTAGCAATTAGAGCTCACTTTAATGTTCCAAAGGGGATAAGAGAGGACAAGAACCAAGCTTATCTCAAGGTGATAGTAAGGCCTTATATACCTGATAATGTCACTAATTATTAATTTTTTGATAGTGACCAAAAAATATCTCATTTCTTATAATATGAGGTTGAGTTTTCCTTAAGGATTCAGTCTAAACTATAGTATAAATATGGAGGGTTGATTGTACAACTAAAGACAAACAAGCTCCCTAAAGTCTTAGTCACACATGAGAGTATCTTCAATGATGATGATCAGTTAAACAAGGAAAACGTAATCATGTCTACTGAGAAATAAAATTATGAAAGACTAAAAATTTTCAAGCATAAGTTTATTGTTCTTGGGAAGGTATGTACTAATGAAGAGAAACATTCCTTCATTGAGTTATGCACGGAATTTTATGATGTCTTTACATGGGAATATAGTGATTTATAGGAATTTGATCAAAATTGAGATAAAAAACCATAGGTTTAGATGATAATGCTAAGCCTATAAAGCAAAGAGAAAGGCCAATCAATCCTAAGATTGAGCCTCTCATGAGAAAGGATCTTACAAAATTGATTGAGTCTAAGATCATTTTTCCTATTAAGCATTCATCTTGGTTGGAAAACTTAGTCTTGATAAGGAATAAGAATGGGAAAATCAGGTTATGTGTTCACTTTATAGACTTGAATAGAGTTTCTTTGAAGTACCATTATCCTCTTCCTTCCATGGATAAAATTGTTCAAGTTGTGATAGGTAGTGAAAGGTTCTCACTCCTTGATGGATACTTAGGGTATCATCATATTTTGGTAAAGGAGAGTGACTAATATAAGATATCCTTTACTAATAAATGGGGTACGTGTGATTATATTCAAATGTATTTTGGTTTGTCTAATGTTGGTGTAACATTTAAACATGCAATGGATATGGATTTTCAAGGTCTAATAAATGATATAGTACCGGTTTATCTTGATGATATCATAGTTTTATCTAAATATGCAAACGATCATTTGAATCACCTTACATAGATTTTTGAGAGATGTATAAGATTGGAATCTCTCTTAACCCAAAAAAGTATGTGTTTTCTATCCATGAAGGCAAACTCTTATGACACATTGTCTCAAAGAAAGACATATCTATAAATCTTGAAAGGGTGAGTGTAATCTTGGCATTTTCTTTGCCAAAACACAAAAAAGGTTTACAAAGTTTATTTGGAAAAATAAATTTCATAAGGAGGTTTATTCCTGATTTTGCTAATTTAGTCAAGCCTCTAGCCTTATGCAAAGGAAAGATGAAGTGTTTACTTGGACAATAAGAAGGAAGGAGAGTTTTGAATAGATCAAACAAGCTATTGATCAAGCCCCAACTATTGCAAGTCCTAATTTATCAAGGGAATTAAAATTTTAGACATTTTTAAATGAAGAGTCAATCTCTAACATGCTCACTCAATTAAATGAATAAAACTTGGAGCAACCTATTGCCTTCTTTAGTCAGGGATTGGAAGGCTATGAGGTAAGATACACTTATGTAGAGAAGTAAGTAATTTTAGTTATTATAAGTTTAAAAACGTTTAGGAATATGTTATATAAAAACAATATTCATATATTGATACCTCATACTAGTTTCAAAGACTTCCTTTTGAGCAGAGATTTGAATGAAAAAAGGGTTGGTTGGATCACAAAAGTGATGGAGTATGATTTAGAAATCAAGACAACCAAGCTAGTGAAAGGGAAGGGATTATGTGAGCACCTTGATTCAAATATAAAAAAAAAATAAGTTGTTTTATCCCTCCATGATGGTCCATTATATCTATATCTTCATCAATGAGGAGTTGGACATAATAAATGACCCATTTTTTTCAAATTGATGAGTGTCTACAAGGTCTAGATAGAGCTAAAAGAAGGTAATTCAGATTATAATCTATTACTTATGTACTTGTTTATGGAGTGTTTTTTAGGAAGGAATATTTAGGTGTGATTTTAAGATGTGTTGAATAGATCAGGTTGATAAAATATTGCTTGAGTTTCATGATGGACTAGCTGGTGGTCACTTTGCTCCAAGAACCATAGTTGCTAAGATTATGAGAGATGGATATTTTTAGCATAGTTTTTTCAAATACACCCTTGTTTAGGTAAGAAAGTGTCAAAAAATTTCTCTCTTTGATGGTATGAAAAATCTTTTAGCCTTTCCTCTTCATCCAATATAAGGAGACCAACCTTTTATGTAATGGGGTCTAGATTTCATAGGACTAATCAACCCACCTTATAGTGCTGGCCAGAAGTAGGTGTTGACAACTAAAAATTACTTTACAAGGTGGGTGGAGGATATATCTCTAAAGGAAGTAAATTAAATTTCAATGTTAGGCTTCGTGTGAAGGTGTAGTGACAAGGTTTGGGGATCCTTCAACAATAATTCCAGATAATGCATTCACTTTCCTTGGAATGAAGATAAGTGAGTGGGGTTTGAAACATGGTATTTATCTTAGTACTTCCTCTAGTTATTATCCAAAAGGGAATGGAATATATAATTCCACCAATAAGAATCTAGATCATAAAGAGGACAATAGATGAAAACCAAGGAACTTGGCATTCCAAGTTGAAGATAGCTCTTTGGGTTGATAGGATCACCCTAAAAAGAACCATTAAAAACTCACCATATACACTTGTTTATGGGAGAGAAGATATATTTCCTATTTCACTTGAGTTACCATCCTTGGATCTCATGTACCAGCTAGAATTAATGGAAAATGAAAGCATGGAGGTCAGATTATGTGAATTGATGGAGATATAAGAAATAAGAGATGAAGCTATGCAAACTATGAGGGCTCATAAAAATAAAATAAAGAGATATTTTGATAGGAAAACCATGCCAAGAAGCTTCCAAGAGGGGGAAATTATTCTAAAGTGGGATGAAGATAGGGATAATCTTAGAAAACACATAAAGTTTGATATTTTGTGGAGTGGCCCTTATGTCATCAATCAATGCAAGCAACACAATGATTTCCAACTTTCAAATTTAGATGGAGAGGAGATTCATATCCCAGTAAATGGGATATATCTCAAACATTGCTACTAAAGTTATGCTCCTCCCTTTTACATAGTTATTGTTTTCCCTAAGTGATTATGCACATGTGTGAGTCTTGTTGGTGTCTTTCTTTGTTTTATTTTTGCTTGGTGTGTTGAGGTTATTTTATGTGTGTTTTAGTCAATTCCTTCTATTTATTTTCAATAAAAATTTACTCCCTTGGCCCATGATGGGATAAGGCTATTGAACTTAGTATAGTAGGCATACTACCCCTATGAGTCACCATTTTGTTGACCAAATTTGACTTTTAGATCAAATTTGGACCCTTATCGGTTAAAAAAATGGGTTTTTAGATGTTTAAGGGTCTAAATATTTGTCATAGGCTATATTATAATTCATTTTATGTTATCTAATTCATTTTAAGCCTTAGTCATGGTATAATAGGTTTATTTGTCAATTTAAGTCATTTAGTGGGCTTTTAAAGGTCATAAATACAAGTGGCATGGTTCCCAAAGTTTCCAAGTGTCCTTTTTTTCCTTTCAAATGTTAAGGTCAGATTACCTATCATAGATGTCAGTTATATTATAATCTTATAAGTTGTTTAATTAAAATTTAAGAAACCAACTTAAAAAGGGAACATTTGGCATTTGTATAGCCTATGGGGGAAGAAAAAAGTGGTTAAAGATAATGGAAGGAATATTCATCTTACAACACACATCTCAATGCTTGACATGCTCTAAAAGTGTCATTTTTAAGCCAAAACCATTTTTCTTCTTTTTCACCTTTTTAGACATATATAAGTGACCAATAGGTTTTTACTTAGTATGGAAAACACAAGAGGTTTCAAGGTAAATACTTTTGGGAGGTAATATTACACACAGATAACTTCATTCAATATAAATATTAAAAATATTTATGAAATAGGATGTATGAATCATACTTTAAAAGCTGACTGTGTTTTTCTTATCATTGTTTCTTACACCCTATAGGTTTTGCTAAATTTTGGTCAAGTTTGTATGAACCATTTGGTGATGTTGACTCTACAGGATTTTGGCTACCTTCTCAAAAGATCTCCATACTTAATTTCATGGTTCATGGTGTTTCATGGGCAATTTGTCTCATGTTGCATGAAGGTGTCACCAATATGAAGTTTTAGTCAATTCTACCTTGTTCCAGTATGTTATTATTCTATAGAGGTTTCATGTGAATGGGAAATGATGTTCCAAAAGTCTCAGGTCCATATGACTATCTCTTCCCATGTTTGGTTTCACCATATCATGCTTGGGAAACTTTAAGTCCTACCATTCATCTCAGTCAACTCTTTACTCAAATGTCATGTTGAAGCACACAGGTGTAAAGCTTGTTTAACTTACCCATGGAGTTTTACTCAAGGTGTACTATTTTTATAATTAATCAAGAGTTTATGGGAGTTCATTTTTTTGTTAAGTAGGACATCAGACTGATTACAATCTCTTTCCCCACACCTACCAGTCATTATAGAGACCCCTGCCTACTTTATTCTAGATGATTGGAAGAGTTTTTCATGTTGGTATAGATGTTATTCACCTTGAATTAAGACATATTGAATAAAAATAATTAATTTGTATGTTTTATAGTGGGTTTTATTTGTTTTGAGGCCATTCACTAATAAATTTTTGCTCCATTCCATACCCTTGCCTGCATACAACCCATATGCACCTACAAGAGCCTTTTGTTGACATCATGCTGAAGGTGAAAGAGTTAAGAGATGTGTAAATATTTTAATATTAATAAGGTGTATTTTAATAATTATTGAAATAATATAAGGTGTTAATAAGGATAGGTATCTTGTGTACTGCCCAGTCTACTTCACTGCCTATGGTGAGAAGGCCCATCTATAGGTGTATTATATAATTTTTATAATGCTTGTATGGGGATTTGAAACATGGAAAGAGCCTTATTTTGGATTATAGTATGTGACATGAAAACTATATAAATTATTGGAGTTTTTAATGCAAAAATAGAAATGTAACCCATGTTTAAGAGGCAAATGATTGAGTTTTGAGACTAAATCCCTAAAATGAGAAATCAAAGGTCCAGGGGGTTTGTAGATATCCTAAAACATATTTGAAAAGGGATAAAAAGCATATATATTATATGAATTTATTGCCTCTATTATATATAAATGACATGACAAAGATGAGAGTCATAAATTAAGTGGAGGATAGAAGTTGAATGCCTTAAAGTTGCCCTAAAAAACACTGAAACACTACACTAACATCTACAAGTTTGGAGTTATGAATGGACTTTTGACATCATAGAAACAAAATTGAACACACTATCATGCATAATATTATTAAATTGATGGAATGGTATAAAAAATGGAATAAATATCATCATTATGGTGTTGATGATGGTATTTCAAGCTCCATATACACTTACAGGTGTCCCTTCTCATGGAAAATGAGCACCTACATTAGGGTATGAAAATAATGAACCAAGTTTGATCCCCAAGTGGTTTTTTAAGACTTTAAAGTTGAATAAAATTTAAAAAAAATACTTTTTTACCTCAAGGGATTAATAAAAGGCCTATAAAAATTATAACCATGGTTCAAGTAAGTAGATGCTCACCTACAAGAGTTATTAAGGCATTGTTTTGTAGTCAGTCAGAGAAAAATCAATTTATAGGTATCAATGTACATATGAAATTGGTAAGTGAAGTTAACATGATAAATAACATATGAAAACTAATTAAATCCATTATTACTTTAATTAACTCTTGGCCTGATGAAATAAGCTTATACAAACCTCTTACAACCCTGTATGCACCTTCATCTAAAGATGCAGTCTTGAGCATGAGATGGAGGTAATAGGTAAATGTGCCTAGAGAGAGAGGGAAGGTTAATAAAAAAATTTAATGGAATATAATTTATTGGTTAATTTATTTCAAAATATATATGTCTCCTTCAATATTAACATCTACTCTTCTTATTATCCCAAAAGTTGTAGTCCATACATTTGCACTAGGACTCTTTGCTCAATAGGTGAGAATGAAGAATGCAAAAAAGAAAAGTGTTTTTTGGATAATTAAAAAATTAATTATAATTAATTATAGATGATTAAAATCTTATTAAATATTAATATCATCAGATTTATCCTTGAGGAGTCATTCTTAGGTGGAAGGAAAAAATGCAAGAAACGGTCCTTTTGGAGGCCTTTTTTGGGCATTTTGAGTTGGTTAGGTGCCTAAATTAGTGAATCAATATAAAAAAATTTGTTAAAAATTATAATTAGGACCATAAAAAATCCTAAAATATTTAATTTTCCTTGGAAAAGAGGGATATACCTCATATTTTTGTCTCAAAGGTCGGTTAGTCAAGAAAAATTAGGTTTTGGCAAAATAAGCTAATGAGGTAAAAATGGGAAAAGAGCTTGATTTAAATATTTTTGAACCTATATAAAAATATTTTGATGTGTATGAAATATAAAAATGTGATATGGATAATTAGGTCAGTCTCATACCTCTTTAAATGATGAAAATACCCTTACACATAATCCAATTAGACAAGCTTCCATTAGGCCTAGTTGGTGAATGAGAGGAAGGAATGAAAAGGAGTGTTGGTAAAGTTGTGTGATTAAATTTTGAGATTTAATTAGGTGTGAACATGCGTAAAAAACAAAACCAATCATTTTTATTAGTCCAATTTTCCCAAACTAGCATGGTGCATGCTAAGCCCATTAGGCCTTGAGGAGACCTAGAGCCAATTGGGGGTCCAACCTCACTTATAGTTCTTGGTAAGATATATATTTTATTGGATAATTTTTATGATATTTATTTATACATGTATGGGCTTTTGGTATTCAAATAAACTTACAAGAAGGCTTATTTTAGCTTAGAGACAGTCCAAACATGCAGAAAAGGTGGAAATAAGCTCGATGGGGTGATTTCAAGTGCTCATATATCCTCTAAAACTATTTAAGGATACAATATGATTTTATATGGGTTATTATGGTCTACTAAAATAATTTTTTTGGTATTCTTCGTAAGCTCCAATGTCATATCTTTATAAACAAAGCTTAAGAAGGAAAAGTAAGTAAAACCCTTGAAAACCCTCAGTCAAGACTTGATGGAGAAAAAAAGATTGGAGATATGTCAAAATGACATATTTTTACCATTAAATTGATTTTAACTTGTAAAGGACTCACTCAGGCTCCCTCCCATACTTTATATATGTACGAAATTGTATACACAAGGTGAAAATAGGGTACTTTTGACCATTTTATGTGTTTTACAGGTTTTAAAAGAGGTTTGAAGATGCAATAAAGTTTGGGAGGAATATATTGATTTCATATAACTCCTTATTTTCATATTATTATTTTTAAAAACTTCTAAATGTTTAAACAATAGCTCTCATCTTAGTTAGTCAAAATTGGCATAGTGAACATAATAGTGAGAAGGGTGAAATTTTCAAGAGTGAGACTTGTTAACGTGTGCCTGAGTAGTATAAGGCCATGGAAAGTCTTAAAAAGTTTAATTTAATCCATTACATGAATTTTCATGGAAAACTAAATCCAATTTTGAGGCCAAGTGTGAGGGGTTACTGAAAGAGGAGATTTTTAGATTATAGGTAGTGATGGCTTACTTTTAGGAGATTCCAAATGAGTAAGACTACAACCAATGTGTGAAAGTTCATGTTTTAAATCCTTCCCTCTCATTATAATAATTATACCTACTCTTGGTTAGTTTTTTGATGTTCAAATAGGTCCAAATCATGAATGCAATTTTATAAGTTAAGACAAGGAGTTTCATGCCACTTTTCATAAGTTTCATGACTTGTATGGGCACTTGGGCCTAATAAAATTACATGGTTAGTTTAAAACCTATTTATAATGATTATTTAACCTCTTTTATTATCTTTAAAAATTTTTAAGTGACCATTGGACTTCCTTTGTCTTTTCCCTCTTCTAAATGTTATAAATAATCACTCTTTTGGCTCTTTTAGTAGCCTTCACTGGTTAATGGTAAAACCCTAGAAAATTTTGTACTTGAATGTCTTTTAAAGAAATAAAGAAGTTAATTTTACTATTTACATGATTTAAAATCGATTCTTATTTAAATATTATTGGTTTTATCTAGTAGATGATGATTTTCTTTAGCATGTTATCCTTGATTGGTCACCAAGTGTGCAGAAGAGTAATTATTGTAGGTCTTTGTTAGTGTTCTCTTTTAATTTATAGGTGTTTATAAGTGGTTCATGACTATATTATCATAATAAACCATTAATTACCCTCTTAATCATCAAAATACCTCTTGAACCTAGCATATGAAATGTTAATGTAATAATATGTCTTTAGTTGTGAGTTTTGTGTGAAAGAAGCTTTTTTTTTCTCTAAGTAGTATAATTTAAGTTAATAGGAGTAAATTCATCATTTTTGAATCACATTTTAGTTTTATTAGTTTTTTTTCTTATCTTTTTTCATGAAAAATTGATAGGTAAGAAATTACTTCAAATAGTGCATCAAGGGAACTAGCCCTTCTAGAGATTCATCTCAGCAAATTATTTACCCACAACAAGTGAGATGTTTCCATTGTGCCATTTGGATGAGGATAGATGATACATATACTCAAGGGGTGAAATTTTAAGTGACAACAATAATCAAGGTATACTAAGAATAAAAATAAATTTGGTCATAAAAATGATGAAGGAAATGATCGATGGGCTTGCAATTCCCACCTAGTGTATAATAGGGAGTATAACTATTCCAAACCCAATATAATTCATTATACAAGTTTTTAGTTTTAACATAGTAAGGAATTGAATTAGCCTTAGGGATAAAAATTTATATATTTATGTAACTAACAATTTTTTTTAGATGGATTTAAAACCAAATCAAGAGTAGTGTGGGCTAGGATAAACATAGAAATAAAAAACTGCACACAAGTGTATAAAACATGAATACATCATGAAAATATACTATTTAAATGGGTCTTATAATAGATTAGATGTATCAAAAATTATCATATTTTTATTTGAATATGTTTAATGCATGTGTGCATCAATGTACACTAAGCAATTAATCAAACACATACCTTCACATACTAAGGAAGAGTATAGGGATTAAATGCTACTCAATATAGGTTAATTTATAATTATTTCTATGACATATATTAAATCAATTTACAATTGTTACATAATTTTTTAGTAAAAAAATTTAACTTTTAAACTTTTTAAGTTGAGAAGAGCATGACAACAATACACATATTCTATATCTAAAAAGAAATGTTGTATTTTGATTAACAATGGGGAGGAAAAATTGGGGTGGAAAATATTCATTTTGTGTGTGTGTGTGTGTGTGAATGTGTGTGTGTGTGTTTGTGTGTACATATACATATATATACAGATATACATACATATAAACATATCTCTATATGTATATGTATGTATATATGTGTGTATATATATATATATATACATATACATATACATATATGTATGTATGTATTCATTTATGTATCTATATGTATATGTATATATAGGTGTGTGTGTGTGTGTGTGTGTGTGTGTGTAGAGAGAGAGAGAGTACTAAAAAATTGGATATTTTTTTTGTGTTGACCTATACAACACTTCATTAAAAACATCATATATGTTATAATTTCCTATGAAAATATCTGAATGATTAATGGACCCAATTATATTTATTTTATATATTGCCAAATATTTTATGGTTTCTAGTTTTAAATTATGTTTAGATCACTGAAAAAATTATGGCCCCTTATATTCCATTCACTAAAAATTAATATTCAAACTTTGAATGATTTTCATAACATGTGATGATTTTATAAACCTATTATGCTTTTCTAGGTCCATGATTATTTTTCAATATTTTGATGATTTTCAAATCTAGAGATGATTTTATAGGAAGTCAATGATTTTTTAATCCCATGATCCTTTCCACTATGGTGATGATTTTATATTATATTTTTGCATTTGTATGCTTGTGATCATTTTCAAATCTTATGTTAATTTTATAGGCTTGTGATGCTTCTCTAGGTTGATGGTGTATTTATAGACTTTTAATACTTTTATAGGATTTATATACAATTATAGTATTGCAATGATTTTATAATACTACAATTATTTTCATAATATGAAATTAATTTATAGACTCATGATGTTTTTTAAGGTTGAAATGTTTTTTCATGCCTACAATATTTTTCTAAGGCTGGAATTTTGTGTTTCCCTACATAGATTTTTTTCTTGCAGTGTTTCCTATTTTTTTGGAGATATAAGTACTAGATTCACTAATGTTTTCACTATATTTAAAATATTTCTCAATTACAAAATATTTCAAAAAGAATAATTTTCATTGTATTAATGTTTGTCAATTTCATACGATTTACCTAGTTTATAGATATATTCACCACTGATTATATAAAATTATAAGGTGGGTTACTTAAAATTTTATATTATAATGTAAACCATTATTCTTATTATAATTAAATTATTTCTTATATGTTATGAACATAACCCAAAATTTTACAAGGTTTTTTTGAACCCTCTTCTTATTTTTTAATGAAAGAAATTTATAATGTTTCTCCATACAAAACTATCTAAATTTTTATTTAGTATCTCTTACTCAATAGAAACTAAAAACCTATTTTATGCATACCTTTTTTTTGAGGTGACTAATTAAATAACATGTGATTGAGATATCTCATCTCAAAATAATATACTTAATATGACCATGTGAAATTCTATTATGTATAATATGTGCATTTATATACATACACATATATGTGTCTATATATTAGTATGCCCCAAGTGTCTTGTAAAAATGGGAAAAATAAAATCATGAAATTCTAAATGAAAAATGGTACCATTCCCCTTATGCAAAATTAAAGTAAGAACTATATACACACAATAATTGTAAAATTTAAAATTTACTGGCACTTTCTCTCTATTTATAACCTAATGAGTTTTAATCTCTCAAATTAAATTCCTTAAAGGGTGCACTATGAAAGTGGTGTGTAGACCATTGACACTCTATAAGATTATTGTGGCTTTATATCATTCCTACAATTAGTCCAACTTATTTAAACTATCAATCCATTAACCTCCTATTATGTCTCCCAGAAATACTAAAATCTGGAAATTTGGCTAAGTTTAAAATCCTAAAACCCTAAAATATGGCTAATTCTAAAATATAGTGGGACCCTCCATAATCTATAATTTGCATTATAGATCCTAGAAGTTTGAAACCACTCTCAAACATCTTGAAAGTATAAATATAAAATATAAATGAAGGTATAAGTTTGCATTTAGACATGGATATAGTATAATAAATTATATGTCCATGTATAAATGTCAACTTATACTTAAATGTTTATTTTATATTTATATTGCCTATTTCAACACATTTCATGCCTTTATCAAACTCCCTAATCACTCTCCCTTCTAAAATAAATCCTAACGAATAAAAACCCCACTTTTCCAACTACATCAATTAATAGATACATGGTCAACCAATTTACACCTATTTTAATACTAAGTTGGCTTGGTTGATCTATTGTGAAAGATTTAAGTTGAACATTATAGAACTAGGTCTACCTGACTGACCTAGTTCAAAGCTTAATGACTACTTTTCCCACAAATCAAGATCAAGTTGGCCAACCTTGTTAGATAAATTTATGGAAGGGTTTAGGGTTAATACTCTTATATAAATACCACCTTCACTTTAATTTAATATAGATGGAGATTAATTTTCACAATATTATAGCTCGTAATTCTATAAATTCTACACTTGAGGAGTTATTGGTTATGGTTTTGCCTTGTTGGAAAGACTTGAATGAAAATAATGAGTCTTTTAGCCTAAATCTTATTTATATATTGTTATCATTGCAAATCTAGAAAAACCTCTTTCAAGGAACCATTGGCCTAGGGTGAGATTGAGGCATAATAGGTTTCATCCTAAGGTAACTATTCCTAATTTTTACTCTATCATTTTTTAAATATACATTGCACAAAGTAATAGGTTAAATGTTTTACTCTTTAATTTACCTCTAAATTTAATTGGGTAGATTTTTATATGATTTTTTATGTGTTTTTTGTTGTTAATTATCCCCCTTTGTGCCATAAGCTTTAGTGAGCACTAGATTAGTTTCTTTTATTTCATAGATTATAGACCTAAATAGGGTTACTTTTTTGTTTTACTTTACTAGAGGATTTGGAACCCTATTTAGTGGCACTGTGTGATAAGATATCCCTCAAGTATGTTTAGTAGATCTTAATTGGTCGTGTCTTAATATAAATATCTATACAATGAGTTATTAGTAAAATTACCTTTTACGAGCTTGGAATTCACTAAGTAGGAAGTTTTATAGATCCATCCTAATTTTTTTCATACATTATGGCAAACCTAATGGTAATATAACATTTTCATTCTTAATTTTTCAGTCACATTCAACTAGATCGAGTAATCCAATCAAGTTTCATTTTATCAATACATATTTATTTTTTACTAAGTACATCAATCTAGTTGATCTAGTCTTTTAATTTATCTAAAATTATAGGGTTTTCATATAGCTAGACCAAGTTAGTCTATCTATTAAATTTAATTATTTAAAAGTTTACTTATTTACAATTGCACTTATTTACAAGTGCAAGGATTTCAATTATCTAGGTCACATTGGTCAACCTAGTTTTATCTTTTATTTACATCTTCCAATTTTGGCCACTTGAATCAACTCGATCGATCGAGTAATTTAATTGGTATTTTGAATATTATTTTATATCTAACTAAATCAATCTAATTTATTGTATTACTTACAACCTTCAATTTCAACTAACAAAATCAAATTGGTCGATCCAATTATTTTTCTTATTTTTTACATTTTATTTACAATTAGCTAGATTGATCTACTCAATTTTTTTTTAGTATTTATATTTATAGTCTTATAAAACAAGATTTATCTAATTTATTATATTTATTAATTATGTTTTCATCTTTATACCTTTATAGGACAAAATCTCACCAAGATGACCTAGTTAATAAAACTTTAACACTCTCAACAATACAAACTAAATTAACCTATTTTTTCTTGTTCTATTTTCCAATTTCACTCTCACCAACTTAGTAATTCAATTTTATTAGTTACCTCAATTTTTCATTTATTTTTATTAGTAATATTAATAACTACTTCAATTTTATATTCTATTTTTACTAGTTTTTCAGTTATGTTAAAATTGTATCACATAATCAACTAGATTGAGATGGCTGATCTAGTTTATATTTGGCCTTTTTGTTATATTTCCTAGAGTTAAAACAGGTCAATTTTGTTGATATAGTTTGTTCTATACTTTTTTAAACTACTATTTTTCTTCCTAAATTTCAACTAGATCGACCTAGCTGATTTTGTATGTCCTAGCCAACCTAGTATAATTTCACACTACTATTTTTCTTCCCATAAATCAATTAGATTAACTTGATCAGCCCTATATGTCCTGGATGAGCTAGCTTAGTTGGTCACTAACCTAGTTTGGTAAGTGGCTAATCTAGTTTAATAACCTAATAATTTCATAATTATGTCTTCTTTTCAACTTCCAATTAGTCAAGAACACTTCATAATCAACTATTTAGATCAGGACCTCACTTATATTATCACTTTGTATGAGACTCTTAAATTTATTTTTTCATCTCTCCCTAAAATCAAATGAATTACATTATGTAATCTAAATTTTTCATACTTAAGGCCACAAAAAAGTTATACAGTTGAGATTACTCACCCTTGTCCTCTTGCTACTACCAATGTTGGGAATCCTCTTCCACCCAAAAATCATACTCTTCCCATTAATAAAACTAAAGTTATTTCTCAAATGGTTTAATAAATGAATGTTATTTAAAAAATTAACAATTCCCACGTAATGCAAATGTAATCTCATATATTAAGAATCACTAGTCAACCACCTCAAGTCATCATGACTCAACCAAGTTAGAATGTTGTCTCTCCTCCTCTTAGATAAGCCAATGATAATATCATCCCTAAAACTCCAGTGCATAACTAAATTCTTCAACATCTTCAATGTGAACCTTTATCTCCATTCATTTCATCCATATATATTGGACACATTTATCCAACTATTACATATGATGTAACTAATGAACCCTCTATCTTTCTTAAATATTTTATTGATCTCTATAAGGAATAGGTCAAAATTAACACTTTTTCCACCAATATCTTATTGTCAAAACATTCATACGAGATGATTTAGAATGATACAATCAACTTCTTAGACATTCCATTACATAACAAGAGGATTTAGTTAATGCCCTAGTGAATGAATTCCAACATCATGACATTCCTAAAAATTACCTTATCTACTTTATAAGTGCTAAGTGACTTCCTAATGAATATGCTCACACTTTCATCAAATTATGGAATTGTCTAGCTCATAAAGTGGACCATAACATGAATGATGCTAATATTTTAAAACTACTTGTTACCACTCTTAACAATCCTCTTCAACACAAAGTTTGTATGTTTTGCCTTAAAACTTAGAAGAAGCCTTAGACTAAGAAAAAATACAAGAATTTCTTATGAGTCAATTTGAATCACCTTAATCAACTACTAAGGAGTATTTCCAATCATTTTATCATAAAATTGATTCATATAAGCCTCCACCAACATCAAAACAAAGAATTTAATTCAACGAATTTTAACCAAACTCACCCTCCCTTGAGTCTCAAAGGACTTAAGATTAAATTACCACCCTATAAACCCATGAGATTTGATCCTACCAAACATTCTCCAAATTGATACAATCAAGATAATTTTCATTGGTGGCATACTACAATAGGTCATTCTCATGAGACTTTTCATAATCTTCTCTAATTTATTATTGCTTATTTACCTATTCCATATTTAAATCTTGATACTCCTACACAACATCCTTATCAAGACTACATTTAATCCTCACAAGCCAAATTTAAAGAATTATAATAACATCAACATTTCTTTCCTAATGATCAACAACAATTACCCCATACCTCAACCTCATCTAATAATGGTGTACAAATAATTGATCATCATTCCTACCCCAATAAGGAGAGGATAAATAAGATGAACAAATTCAAATCGGTGGTTACATCCATCAAACTTTAACCTCTTAGGTCATAAAAACCCAAGGAGTACCTACTTCACATTCCTACTCTAAAAATCATCATAAATGGTATTCCTTTATATTATATATCTCTTCAAACCCATTCTACACATCTTATGTCACTTTAACCATCCTCAAAATTCTAACATATCAACACTTTTACCTATCTCCAACTACATCAAAAATCCCAATGTGGTTCATTCCGATTGTTAAAATTCACCTCAGTCTACATCATATGTTGGGGCATATTTTAATGCAAATCCAAATATCACTTTAGACTTTGTGGAATCTTATAATGCCCATCCCTACATTATATTTCTCATTGGGATATCATATGGTTCCCACCCTTATTATACATTTAATAATAACAAACAAATTTAACTTCAATAAACCTTTTGAGACACATAAGCTTGTATTTCACATGTAAATATTTCATATATACATTATCATAGATCTTGTTCAATATTTATCTCATGTTTTTTATTTGTGTGTGTTTTATATCATTTAGTTTCATTTTATTACACCATTTTTTCCTTTAGGTTATTTGGTTTTATTTTAATTCACTAGCACCATTTCTTACTTTGGGTTATTTGATTTTATTTCACCTTAAACCATTATTTCCTTCTTGGTTTCTTGTTTTGTTGGTTTTAAATCACATTACATTCAACATTTGTTTCCTTTGTGGTTCCAAGGTAGCACCTTCAATTTTTTCATTTATTTTAATTTTATCATATTTATATCATTTTTTACTTAGTATATTTATGATTAGTTTACCATTATTTCACTTCCCCCTCTTTTAGGATGGCCATTTATACCTTCCCCATTTTTTATGATGGATACTACTTTTATTTGGTGCTTGTGTTAGATCCTTTCTAGGTTAGTAAAACTTATTGGTGACATGGCTATCATAATCATAGCCCCATCCATTTCATAGAACTATTTTTACCTCTTTGTGATCAATTATAGGAATATTCATCATTGTTTCACATCTAACATGAATCCCTCATGATTCACATATTTACCATATTTACTCTCATTTGAGGTACACATAGATAAATTTTGAGATTACACACTTACTTGTGGGTAATTTTAAGATTATTTAGACACCATAGTATTTATTTCATCTTCTCTAGTGATCAAGTGTAATATCTCTTGTGTTGGTCACATATTTCACACATGATTATTTCTTTGAATCTATATGGAGGAGGAATACAAAAATATAAAAGAGTTAAAAGAAAAATCATAAAATAAATAAAAGACAATGATTAAAAGGAAAAAGAAATATTAAAATTTAGATGAAAATAAAACACATGATCTATATTTATCATATCTCATATCTTAGTCGAAGATCAAATTCCATAGTTCACCTCACAATAAATCCAAGGTGTATTGGGGTGTAGTAGGCCAGTATAATAGGGCATAAGGTCTCAATGTATCGTATAATATCTAGTGCCACATACTTCCTCACACAAGTAACCAATATATGAATTAGAATAAATATTCTATAAGGGGTCTCGAGAAGTGGGGTACATTGATGGGATTGTAGGGTCTATTTTAACTTCCATGCATATAGCCTTCATGAGATGATATATGTACTTTAAATGTTATCAAAAGTTAAATATTAATTAGTTAGAGTGTTTTAAGTCCTTGACATTAATAGTTCTTATCCATTCTCATTGTCTAGTGTGTCTCATTCCTACTAAATATGTTCACATCACCCATGTGGTGCCTCACATTCCTTATTTACTGTTGATGCTTAGAATTGCATTGTTTCCAACATTGACAATGGGAAGTTTCAGGAATGTGGGCCTTGAGACCTGAAATGACCTTCAAATTTTAAAGAAGCTGTCTCTTCTTTATCTCAAAATTATTGTGGGGAAATTGATAGAAATTAAATAGAAACACCAATGCAATGAAATAAAATTTTAACTATGGTGATGCGCTTGAGTTTAATTTGATCCTTAATACTAAGCATAGTGAAACTATCTTTAGGATTCAATTACATTAAAGAGAAAATAATGCATGATCAATGTAAAAGATGAAAACAAATAGAATCAAAGGCTCACAACTTAGATGATTTTGCAATAACATAGAAAATATCAACAAAGGCACAAAACTCAGTCTTCTTATTAATTTTCTAGTCACATAAAAGGCATAGATAGATGAAAAGTTATACAAACTTTCTAAATCAAGAAAATAGAACAAAGGAAAATGATATTACTAGCCACATCAAGAAAGTCTAAAAGAATTCTTGATAACAATCTCTTGCAAAAAATTCTCTCTCTCTTATGATGATGATATCTGATGATCTCTACACCCATATTTATAACATCAGACTAGCTCTAGATTTCTCACATGTTCCCAACCCAACGGTCTAACAAAAATCTAACTAAATTGGAAGTGTTTAATAAAAGATATCTTTTGGATCTCTAACATTGGCCTCTCTGCAAGTTCAAATCCCAATGGCCTAACCGAACTAGAAGTGTTTAATAGAAGATATTTTCTAGATCTGAAATGTTTAGTCTCCTTGTAAGTTCATTGCCTAAATTAGATACACGTGACACTTTTCACTATGAAATAGGTGAGGACACTTGGCATCTTCCACTTGCCTCACTTGAAAACTATCTCATTATTTAGGAGGCACAAAAAAATGGCACTTGGTAGCTTCTATGGCACTTACAAAAAACACATGGCACTTTCCACGTAACTTATACTCTTTACTATGACTTTGTGTCAGGGTATTCCATCTTTGACATTTTTCATAGTCCGCTGCTTTGAAACTTTATCAACTTACAAAAAATGGGACCCACAACACTTCTTGCCTAAGTAGCTTCAAAAGGGGAATGGGGACAAGTGTCACTTTCTGTGTATCTTTAAAAAATGACACATGTCAGCTTTCTCTTGTCTATAGAAGCTTTTAGATACTTTTTGAGAGTCCTACAGAAGGTGACATGTAGCGATCTCTGTTGAGCTTTAGCTACACTATAGAAACATTTAGGACTTATTTTATATTTACACAAACGGTGACACTTTGTGGCTTCTACTTACTTTAGAAACAAAACCTGGGGCCTACCATAATATTTACTCAACAATGAAACAAAATGAAGAAACTATGGATGTTGACACTTGGCAGCTTCCGTTGATCTTTAGCTAGGGACATGTGGCAGCTTCCACTAATTTTATAAAAACATATTGAAACATTCTACAGTTGCCACTTCATGCCCTCTATGCACACTGAGAAAATATTATCAAAAGAAGCTTTTGAAACTCATAAAAAACTTGAAATGTGGATGTCGACACTTGTCACGCTCTACTGGGTTATAATGGGACACGTAGCACATTCTGTGCAACTTCTAGAAATTATAATGTGTCCTGGCTAATGACACTTGGTAGCTTCCACTCAAATTTAATACTTAGACAAAATTTAGGAAAAAATGAAACTTGTGCCTGCACTCTATGTCAAAAACTTCACTTCCTCAAAACTGAAACGCATAGGGACAAAACTTGGAGCACACAACTGAAACTCAAAAAATAAAATGTAGATTATTTTACTCTACATTTACATAAGATTATTCCTCTTATCCCTTTGTTGGATTTTTATTTAAATTGATCACATATACCTATTTACACCTCTTAGTTTATAGATTGTGAGTTGAATTTAAATACCTAAGATGCAACCATGTTTTTCTCACAAACATCCCTTACACAATTATCTCACCATACCATCTCATTATCATATTATTAATGTCACTACTTGTGGTTATTATTTATTAAATTTTATCTTATAACAAGCACTAAATTTGAGTTTTAATCCTTTATAACTTCTAACTGTTCATTTATCAATCATTTTCTTCTTTGATTTTTGTGGACTTCACTTATCTTATATAGGACATTTGACATCATTACATGCTTTTTTAATTATATATGACTTAACATGATGGTTTTACATCTTGTGATACATTTCATCTTCAGATATATATGATTTATTCATCTTCATTTAACATGCATGCCTTACATTTATATTTGAATTTTTCATTTTTAGACATCTAAGTTTTATTTGTGTTTGATTTAACATGATTATCCTAAATAAGGTTACCTTTCACTTACTTACCTATCTTTTTTATATTTTTCTTGCATTGGTATTTAATTTAATTACAATATTTTACATGATTCCTAACATAATTTAGTATGTTCTACATTATTTTTTAATTTTTATTTCACATGCTTCCCAATTCGATTTAGTATGTTTAACATTTCTTTTCTTCATTTATTTTTTACATGATTCCAAATGTGATTTACTATGTTCTAAATTATTTTTTCATCATTTTATCATTTACATGATTGATCTTTTGGTTCTAACCAAGCCTTAATAATCTTAGATTTCCATTTTATCTAAGTAATTTAACCATTTTTTCTATTTATCCATTGCTATTTTTCCCATCCTACATATGCACACATTTCCTCTATTTTTAGCTTTTTATCCCTACATTTTTAAAATATAGGTAATACACCCTCCATAATAGATAATATGATATTTAAATATAGTCATTCATCATAAAGATAATTCTAGGTATGTATATAGTACTTTCAATTAATTTCATTTCATTTCAACATCAATTTCAGCATTTCAATTTCAATTAGCTTACTTTTGTGTGTTGTTATGTTCTTTCTCCAATCACCATCTCCTGTTACACATTAGTGACATGTGATGAGATTTGAGTGGGGAATATGTATACACAAAATAATTTTAAATATTATAATTTACTAAAAATTTATCTCTTACAATAACTTATTGAGTTTCTATCTCTCTCAGTGCATGCATTAAGGGGTGCACTAGGAAAAAGGGTGAGCAAACCATTAGTGATTCTCTGGATTTTTGTGATTTTATATCATTATAATATTAGTCCAAATTATTTAGTTTCTATCCATTCACCTCCAATGATGTCTCTATAAAATTCTAAAATATGCCTAAGTCTAAAATCTAATAGGACCTCCAAAATCTAGAATTTGGATTATAGCTCCTAGAGGTCCAAAACCACTCTCAAACATCATGAAATTATAAGTATAAAATATAAATTAAATAATGATAAAATATATTTATGTGTCTAAACATTAACTTATACTATATATTACCTATTTTAGTACCTTTTCTTCCTTTACCTAACTCCCTAAGCAATCTCCCTTTTCAAATGTCCCCTAACTAAGGAAAAACCCACTTTTATAAATATGTAAGACAACATGTTTCATTAAAATTTGTCTATTTCAAATATAAATAAAAATAGAGAAGAATAATAGGGATAAGGGATTAAAATGAACTTGGATTACTTTGCACATCATATCCAGACATTGTGAGCACTCCTCTTTGGTTGGGGAGGACTACCTGTAAGTAAGAAAGCACTACCATAAAATTTTAGTTAGTAGATAATTGAGTGGGTTGCCAAGCTATGTGCTTGTTCTAAGAAGTGTTAAACTTCCTTAGAGATTACAGTCCACTTTTGAGAGACAAAAGAGTAATAAATAACTAAAAAGAGGTAAAGAGAGAGAGAGAGAGTAAAAGAGAGATAATGTTATCATTATTTATAACTTGAGTGTAGCAAAAAGTAAGAGAGTGCAGGTGGTGTGTTCTTTTTGTATTTTGGAAGTTGTTTGGGAAAGTTTTGTAAGGGTTAATAAATCCATAGTTGCTGACATCGGCTATACTACCAAGGTTGGTAAGGGTGTGACTAATATCAGTTATACTATCGAGGTTTATGGGGGAAGGTAATTGATGTGGGTTAGTCTACCAAGGTCGATAGGGGAAATAATTTTCTAGGAGCTTGTAGAAGGCTTTTTTGAGTCTAGAAAATAGTTTTGGTCAAATTTAGATGGTTGGGGAGAGTTGTGAGAGAGAGAGAGAGAGTAGGGTTTAAATGGATCTAGTCAGATGTTTGGCATGTCAAGTCAAGGGGAAATAAGTAGGGAAGCCTTATAACTCCCTCAAAGGGGTTTAGTCAAGAATGTGTAAAGTAATGAATAGTAGATGTAAAGTGATAGAAAAGTAACTACTTACAAGTCCTAAAGAATAAGTGATATACTTAGCTATAGTGGTGACTGAATGATAAGTGCCAGATGGATGGATCCTATCAGGTAGTATGAACCAATGCCCTGAATAGAGAAAACAAGTAAATGTTGATGGTCATCAAGAGCTTGGTTTCTGACATAGATTAACTTACGCAAGATAATAGTAGGCTAGGATATTGAAATTTGAATGTCAAGAGCTTAGATGCAAATAAGGAGTTTTCTTGATTTATGCTAACCTAATCATCAGTTTAGAGTTTAGCTTATCTAACTGACATCGGTGATCCCATCGACATCAACCATGGGTTGACCAACATTGAAGGCCTTAGAATAGGTAAAAATACTTTTTTTTCTAACTTTATATTATTTCTCATGCCAATTGTGGCATCCATTACAAAATGGTAAAAATAAGATGTTAAGAAGGATGCAGTGGGTTAGGAATTTAATTTTGAGGTGAGAATAAGTCTTATAGATAAGATGAAGGGACTAGGTATTAAGGTGACTCATCAAGTGAGAATTAGTCTTAGGATTAGGTGGCTAGGTATGGTGGCAAAAGAGGTTTTTAATTAACTTAATTACGTATTTTAAATTAATTAAATGTGTGAAGGGTAAAATCATGGGTTATGAAGGCTAATTATTATTATTGAAAAATGGGCTTAAGGGGGTTTCATCATAGGGAGTTATACACATGTGTGTCACATAATTTTGGTGTCTACATTTACCCCTTTTCTTATTTTAATTTTCATTGACAAGTTACAAGATAAAAATAGGAGTTAGATACTTCAAGTATTAGATGAGGTATCCCCCCTCAAAAATAAAGATGACAAAGGAGAAACTAAAATCAGGTACTGATTTGATAAGAAGTGAATTGTTTTAATGGAGGAGAATGTGGTATCAATGCATGTACATATATTACTATGAGTTATAGTTTAAAAATTCAAGAATAAGTAAGTTTGAGGAGGAATCAAATAGAAATAACCAAAGCATAGCTTGTAAGTGATATCTGAGATGGTCAAAACAATCAAAGTTGTAGCTCCAATGGTGTATATGTCCCAGGTATCCAAGGTAGGAAGTGCCCTTGGGAAACACAAAAAGGTTTTAGGTGATAGGATAAGCTTGGTAACTATTTAAAACACCTAATATACATGCATGTGTATAATATCCAACTATAGTGGAATAACATAAGTGGTCTAGACAAGTGATGCAAGGTTGGTGTAAAAGGGTCAATGGGTGAGGAGATATTCATGATCTCCAAGAAAAGTCATCATGGGGGAGATTTAAGTGATATCTAAGGGTGATTTTCAAGGTTGGGGAGATATATGCGATCTCCAAGTTGGTGGTTGTGCTCAGGGAGATATATGTGATCTCCAAATTTCCCCAATTATGGGTAAAGTATAAAGAATTATGGTTGATGATGGAAACATTAATTCAATGGTGTTGACATCAGTGATGTCATCAATGTCAATAGTAAATATTATAAATTTTAGTTGCCTAGGTCAAAGTTACTAAAATCAGTCGTAATAAGTGCTAACATCAGTGGATTAGGCCAAATATGTTGATGTCAGTGGGAAACTAAACCCAACAAAAAGGGTTTTGATGGCCAACCAAACTCATTTGCAACATTTTATTAGAGAGAAAAAATAGTGCTCTAATTATGATTAAAATGGTCAAGCTAGGAGGGGACCCAATAAGAGGTATGCCACCACAAGAGATAGTTATGCTAGCTTAGAGGAGATGGAGAGATGAGTTAAGAGTCTTTGTGATTTGGTTTTGAATGTAAATTAGTTAATTTGCTTCGGTAGGTTAATTTGAGATTTGGGGGCAAATAATGTTAGTAGAGTGGTAAGAAATTGGGTGGGGTAGGTCTAAGGTAGGTTGGGAGAGATTTGGGGTAGATTTTAGTAAAAAAATTATATTTTTGGGGATCGGTCATTTGGCCCTAGGGCCAAACTAGTCACTAATGTTGATGGGGTCCACCAACATTAGTCGACATGGCATTATGGTTGGTAGGTTTTTATCAACATTAGTTGACACCAAGTTTTGATGTCAACATTAAAACTAATGTTGGTGACTATGAAGAACCATAAAACAAGATAAAGGGTTAGTTTGGATCCCTTATCAAACTAATCCACTAACCTAATGGCTAAGAAGCCTCAAAAGACCCCAGGTCAACTGAGTGTTGGCTACATAGTCTGATTGAGGGCCTCAAGCTAATGTAGCTTTTGTAGAGCCTAGGTAAAAAGATCTATGGTTAAAAGTGTGATAGGGGAAATGGATAAAAAAAGGTAGGTTGAAATAGATCAGGAGTCCTAGGGATTAAAAGATAGGGCATATGGTCAAGGGGTAGGGATATAGGCCATGAGGCCTAGAGTTATGATAGGTAGTTACGCTTAGGGTGTAGAGAGAGAGGTAGTGAAGCCTAGGGTAGAGAGGGGAGATTAGGGTAGATAGTTATGTGGGTATATGGTTTATCTAACCTTAGAATACCCCATGTAAACTAAGAGCTACCTACATATCCTGATGGAGGGTTTTAGACCAATGTAGTTCTCCCAAAGAGAAGGGGAAAATGTGGTGATAGATTATATTAGAAAATATGTGACTTGAGTTGTGTGTGTATAGATGTAAGTGAGGCTAAAGTTAACATTTTGGGATTGCCTACTGAGGCTACTAATGTAGATGAGGAGGTATGTCACCTTAGATGAGTGGGAGCATATGGTAGTTGTGGGGTTAGGAAGAGTGTGATGTAATTACAAAGTCACTTGAGATGTGAGCCTGATGATAGCATTGATCAAGAGGTGGGATCACACCATCAACACCTTCCATCTACTGACTAGAGTGTTGACAGTGATCTAGTAGGATGTATATAAGATATTATAATTGTCACTCTAAATTGGGGAGCTCTTCACATAGTCGAGAGAGGAACATGATATGCACATGGTGGCATTATATGGTGAGCATGTTAGTGAGGTGACCTATCATTTAGTGAGTTTTACCTATGAGCCACTTATATGACTGATGAGGAGTAACATTTATTAAGAATTTTAATGATGATAGGGATCAAAGTATATGCATTACCAGATGTAGATAGTGGGAGATTTTTGATTGCATTGATGGGTGTGTTGGAATAGATGGTTGAGCAATGGAATATTTTTGCATGGGGATTAGTGATTCTGTCATAGTTATATAAATATTTATGGGGTTTGAGACTATGTCAATAATATCATTTATGTGTTTTAAATTTACTCCATTACTGGGCATATGAGCATATTATAGTTACATGACCACTAGGGCTACCTACCACAATTATAGTCATCCTCATGATGGGTTTCAAGTGGTGGAAAGATGGGATGGCACAAACATGAGTAGATGGTGTAGTGCATAACATTGTTAATTATAAGTGCATGATAGAGGGATTGATCTATGTAAACATTTTATGGAAACCCTACATAACATACCCTATATTTAGAGGACACGAACAATAATTGGTTAGATTATAGAGCTCATTATGGGTTAGGGGGAGATGGGCCACTGAGTTAGAGATGGTACCCATGGCATGGGTTAGGATGTAGTTTAACCTAATATAGGATGTACCACCTACCTTCCCTTGATATATGAGGGATGATATAGAGGCACCCTTACCTTTGCCTTAAGAGATAGATGGGCTAGACTTTGAGTAGATACCAGCAAGGCTAGGCATAATTAATCTAAGATGTACAATGGCTTATATGGCTTGGTGGGTATGTTTACATCCCATGATCGAGGTCAAGAGGCCACCACCATATTTTCAAGGTGTAGTGAGGGAGAGAGATGTAGTCGTATAGGCATGGGATGCAATAGTATAGGCTAGAGATATAGCTCAAGCATATGTATTAGCTTTATAAGGATAGGTGGTGATATTGCAAGGCTAGGTTGGGGCACTATAGGTTCATGTTGGGGCAATACAGTACTAGGTTAGGGTGTTACAAGGTTAGGTTAGTGAATCGATAGCAAAGTGGGATAGTTTGAGAACAATAGGTTAGGCTACTCCTCCACCATATGGACCAGTACAAGTTGGGCCATCAGTTAGTGTAATGGGACTATTATATACCATATCTATGGTGAGATATACTACTTCCCTTGATGAGATTACCTATTATAAGAGGGCCATCAAGGAGTTTTCACAAATTTATAAGTATTCTAAGTTTAGAGAGTAGGAGAGATCTATGTCATGTGCCACAACTTCTAGCTCACATAAACACAAATGAGTAGAGAGTGGTGATGACACTTCTTCATGACCATGTGGAGAGCCTCAAGGAATTTGAGTGCTAGAGTTTGCATTTTTTATATATGTTATATGTACACTGGCCTATGATCTGAAGATGAGAGATATATATTTTGAGAGAGAGATGATATTGCAATGATGTATTAGTGTACATGTATTTTAAGCATATATATATATATGGTTATCATTATTTTGAGATTTGTTTATTATGATTATGACTATGTTGATGTTTAGTTTTATGTCATGTTAATTTAAACTAACATTTCCCATATGTGTGATGATATATGCATAGTTGATGTGTTAGCCTAATCTTAATATTTTTCCATATTTGTGATGGTGTATGCATAGTTGATGTGTTAGCTTCATCTTAGCATTTTTCCATATTTGTGATGGTGTATGCTTAAAATAAATGGAGCAAGCACGATATTGTTTATATGACATTTTCATCTTAGTAGAGAGATCGACACATGATTTAGATGGGAAAATAAAGAGGTAGAATTCTCATGTATTGGAAAAGACCATAATCATAACATAAATAGGCTCAAGAATATGAGCCTATTTCATGCTTTGCATCATTTGGCCATTTTGTTTAGAAGAGAAGCATCATGCTCACCTTATGTTAAGTAAATTAAAAGTCCATTGAAAGAGTATGAGGGTAAAAAAGAGTAAATGATTGAAAGTGTTTGGGTAGCATAACCTTCAAAGTGGGAATGATATTCCCCTATTATGGGTGACTCGAGAGCTACTATAGGTAAGTTCATGACTTAAAATTATTTTTTTCATTTGTTGTGTAAGTTGATCAATACAGGAAGCCTACAATGGGATTTTATATGTGTTGAGGTCATATGAAGCTGATCAATACAAGAAAATTTTCATTTGTATTTATCTTTGAGAATAAAGCCTAGCCTAGCCATCCTTTAAGGGAGTGGTCTAAGTATTTATGTTTGAGTTTAAATAGTTGTCCTTCAAGGGAGTAGTATATTGATAGTAGAAAAGAGAAGTTATGTATTTGTCCTTCAAGGGAGTAGTCTATATTGATAAATATGACCTTAGAAATTATAACTTATCTACATATCCCTTTTTTTTTAAGTCATGGACAAGTCTATAGAGGCTTAGGAGTTTTCCACTTTGAGGGAAAAATCATAGCACTTCATAAGTTAACTAATTGAGTAGGAATAAGGGTTAATAGGATGGGAAATGAATGTAATAAGGGTGCTCAAGGGATGATCTCAAGTTAAAACATGAAGTGAAGTGATTCTTATTTTACATAAGAATGAGCATAGGTGTAAGGAATTTAAAGGCTTGAATTCTGGGCCTCCTTTGAGAAAAGACAAGTGATAAGTTCTTAAGCCATACTTGTGAGTTATGATATAGGGTCCAAGAAAATTAGGAGAAAACTTACCCCACTTGATTTTCTCCATGTTGGTCACATGTTGATTTTCTTTTAAGATGAGATCTCTAATATTTAAATCTCACTCTTTGAGATTTTTTTTGTAAGTATGTTTGATATGCTCTTGATAGATCTAGAGGTGGTTGAGAGCTGTGAGATGGAACTCATCAAGAAACTTGATTTGAGCCACATTTTTTGTGAAATTCATTATTAGTATGTCTTTTAGAGAAATCTAAAGAGAAGGAATATGAACCTCAAGAGGCAAAATAGCCTCTGTCCCATATACCAAGATACAAGGTGTAGCACTTGTAGGTGTTTGAATGCTAGTGTGATAAGCCCATAAAGCAAACGGAATATGTGTGTGTGTCAATCCTTACCCGTATCATTGACTACCTTCATCATAATTTTGGTCAATGTTTTGTTAGAAGTTTCTACCTGTCCATTTGATTGTGGATAGTACGGTGATGATAAGCTTAATTTGATTCCAAAGGTATCATAAAAACTTTGGATAGTCTTTTTTTGAAATATTTGCTTTTATCTATTATAATTTTATGTGGAATACCAAAATGATAGATTATGTGATGGTTGATAAAGTCAACAATTTTATCAGCCTTAGTGGAAATGAGAGGAATGGCCTTGACCCACTTGGTGAAGTATTATGGGATACCTCCTAAGTTATAGGGAATGTGATAGGAAGTAGAGGGAGTGTATGACATAGCTTGTTGTGGTTGTGTTGGTACAACAAAAGGATAATGAGTCATAGGTTGGGGGTGGAAAGAAAAGGGGCTTGTCCCATTGGGTTAGAGACTATGCTTTGGTTGGATGTTATTATTATAGGTTGGGTTATTGGCATAGTTAAATGTGATGAAGGGTGAGTCATAACTTAGGTAATTATAGGCACAAGAGTAAATGGAATAGGTACCAACAAATTTTGAAATGGGGTGAGACTTGACTTAACTAGTTATAGTTGTGAATGTAAGGAAGTCACACTAGGATTTAGGTGAGATTGGGTAGTTGGCAATGCTAAACATTGGACATTATTTATAGTTAGGTTACTTGTCAAAGTGGTGGTTTGAGTAACCATGGGGAAAATAGTGGAGGCAACTATAACTGAAGTTGTTTCCATTAGAGAGGTTGGTATACCATATATTGGGTCACAAAAGAATTTTAGGTTCGGCTCATGGCAAGGTAATGTTGAAGGGATGCCACATTGTGATCAAGAAATTTAGAAAAATCTTGATCTCCTTCAAGAACAATGGGAATTGGGTTAGGGATAGGAATATGCTCTATATCTAAAGTATGATCCATGATAGAATCAAAATCAAGAGGGAAAGGTGGAAGTGGTTTCCAGCTTGCATAATTGGCAAGAATTTTGGCTTGAGCTCATGTTAATACCATACAAGGAGTAAGAATAGTTTTAATACTCTATATTAGTGACAGAATAAGGAAAAAATAGGTTTGAGTGCAGGTAAGTGGGTTGTTATAGCTTGTTATTTTGAGAAAATCATAATTACATAGTCATCAATGTTGATCACTTGATCGATGTCAGTAGTAAAAGTTTATCGATGTTCGTGGGATTAATTGATATCCATAGCTAAAGTCTATTGATATTAGTATAGTTAACTGATGTTGGTCACTATGATATCCTGGGAGATGGATAATACAAAGTTTTAGAAACCTAGATGTAGAAACTATGTAAAATAGTAGATGCAAGAAGTCTGTGTAAGAAAGAAGAATACTTAGAAAACCTGATATAATAGGTTATACAAACTGAGTATTAGAAATAGTGTTAATTTTTTGAATCAATATAAAAATAACCTTACTAACTCCATAATACAAAAGTCAATAAAAAAATCAAAAAAAGAACATACAACCACCAACTATTAACTCCTATAGATTAATTTTAGTCTCGTGTTGGCTTATGGCTTAATCAGATAGTGAGAAGAAAATCTAATTGTCAAAAGTACTAGAAAGCAATTTAGAGCTAGTTTTAGGTTAGTTTTACTACTTAAGAGGAAATATATGCTAGACCAGGTACATGGCTTGTTATAGGAGCATATTCCCCATACTTCATCAACCTAAATCTAAGCCATGCTACTTAGCCAAAATATACCTTCTGCCTAGAGTTTATACTCCACCAGAGAATGGAGTGGGTTCTCCCCTTGGTGGTGAAATCCAAGTAGGATAGTTGGGTAGGGTAAGGTAATCCACTAGGTGATGAAATATTGATGGGCCTTATCTCATGTTAGTTTATATATTTGTTTGTATGAGTTTGATTTGGTTGTGTAACATAGGTGCACTATAATTTATTCATAATGCTTATAATTAACTAGGTGAGCTAATATATTCAAAAAGCAAACAATGAAGTGTAGTGAGTTTTAATCCCAAATCTGAAGTGTTTAGATTTAAATGCAAACAAAGATGAAATAGGAGTAGAGAATGAAATTCACTATCCTAATGTGCATTCAAGAAGAAGTAAAGAAGAGATTCTTTCAACTTTTAATAAAAATGGTGAATTAATTTTAAAGGCAAAGAGAAAAGAAGAAAATTTTAGTTTATTGCTTTTAAATAGTAAATAAAATGTTGATTGTTTCATTTTGAGAGATAAAAGAAGGAGAAAGTGCAAAAAATGAAATTTTCACTATAATGCACCTATATGAATGATGAAAACAACTAATGAACCCAAGGAAAATGCTAGGGTCCTATCAAGTATGCCAAAAATGTTTTGCTAAAATTTGTCTATTTCAAGTATAAAGAAAAATAAAGAAGAATGATAGGGATAAGTGATTATAATGAACTAAGAATGGTTTGCGTGACATATCTAGATGTTGTGAGCACTCCTCTTTGGCTGGGGAGGACTACTTACAAGTAAGAAAGCACTATCATAAAATGTTTGTTAGTAGATAATTGAGTGGGTTACCAAGCTACATGCTTGTTTTAGGAAGTGTTAAACTTCTTTAGAGATGACAATCCACTTTTGAGAGACAAAAGAGTAATAAATGACTAAAAGAGAGGTAAAGAGAGAGAGTAAAAGAGATAATGTTACCACTATTCACAACTTGAGTGTAGAAAAAAGTAACAGAGTGTAGGTGATGTGTTCTATTTGTATTTTGGAAGTTGTTTGGGTAGGTTTTAGAAGGTTTAGGAAATCCATAGTTGTCAACATCGATTATGCTACTAAGGTCAGTAAGGGTGTGACTGATATCAGTTATATTACTGAGGTCAATCAAGGAAGACAACTAATGTTAGTTAGTCTATTAAGGTCAATAGGGAAAATAATTTTTTAAGAGCTTGCATAAGGCTTTTTTGGGTCTGGGAAATGGTTTTGGTCAACTCTAAAATGTTGGGGAGATTTGTGAGAGAAAAATCATGGTTTAGATGGATGTAGTTAGAGGTTTAGTGTGTCAAGGGGAAACAAGCAAGGAATCTATATAACTCCCTCACGAGGGTTCAATCAGGAATTTGTAAAGTAATAAATAGTAAATGTAAAGTGATATCAAAGTAACTACTAAAAATACCTATAGAATAAGTGATATACTTAGCTATAATGGTGATTAAATGATAAGTTTTGGATGGATATATCTTATCAGGTAGTCTAAATCGATAACATGAATAGAGAAAATAAGTGGATTATACTAGTACTCAAGAGCTTGGTACCTAATCTGGATTGACTTATATAAGATAATAGTAAGCTAGGATGTCAAAAGTTGAGTGCTGAGAGCTTGAATGAAAATAAGGAGTTTTCTTAGTTTCTACTAACTTGATCATCAGTTTAGAGTTTGGCTTATATAACTGATGTTAATGATCCCACTGACATCAATCATGGTTTAATTGATGTCGGTGACCTTAGAATAGGTAAAAATAATATTTATGGCTAGTTTTCTATTGTTCCTCATTTCAAGTGTGGCACCCATTACAAAAAGGTAAAAATAGGAGGTTAATAAGGATGTAGTTGGTTAGGAATTTAATTTTAAGGTGAGAATAAGTCTTGGGTAGTTAAGATGAGAGGACTAGGTCTTGAGGTGACTCATCAAGTGAGAATTATTATTAGGATGAGGTGGCTAGGTAAGGTGGCAAAAGGTTTTTTTAATTAAATTAATTAAGTATTTTAAATTAATTAAATGTGAGAAGGGTAAAAGCATGGGTTAGGGAGGCTAATTATTATTATTGAAAAATAGGCTTAAGGAGCTTTCATCATAGGTAGTTACACACATGTGTGTGACATAATTTTGGTGTCTATATAACACATAAATAATCACACACTTTACACCCATTTTCAAGTTTTTATAAAAATTTAATCTACATGGTTTATAACTTAGTTGACCTGGCATATCTAGTTTGAGTCTTAATGATTAATTTTATTGCCTAACAAGATCAAGTTGGCTGACCTTATTGGCTAAATTTATTGAATATTTTAGCATAAATCATTTTATATCAATACCACCTTCAATTAAATTGAATATATAAGAACATTCATTTTCACATTATTACTTGTAATTATATAAATTTTGCACTTGTTGAGTCATTGCATAAGGTTTAGCCTTAGAAACTTGTCTTGTGAGAAAAATGTGGATGTAAAGTAGGAGTATTTTACTATAGATATTATTTATATAGTGTGATCCTTAAAAAACCAAAATAAACTTTTTCAAATCACCATTGGCCAAGGGAGAGATTAAGGAATGACAAGTTTCATCCAATGGTAAGTATTCCTAAATTCTACTCTTTCATTGGGTAGATAGATATTTCCAAAATTAATAGATTGAATGTTTTAATATTTCATTAATTTACCTATAAATTTACTTGAGTATATTTTTATTTTCTTTTTATGTGTTTTTTTTAACTATCCCCCTTTGTACCACAAGATTTATTGACAACTAGATTATTATTTTTTATTTCAAGTATTGTACACCTAGATAGGGTTATTGTGTGATTCTACTTAACTAGAGTATTTGTAACCCTCTCTATGGGTTTTGTGTGATAATATATCCATTAGGTATATTTAACATATCCAAATCAATCATGTCCTAATATAAATAGCTTTGTAGTGAGTTATCGGTAACATTACCTTCTATGAACTTGGAATTCACTAAGTATGACAAGTTTTACATCCATCCTAAGTAATTGCATAAAATTACCACTTAAATGCCCAAATATCACAAATATTACCTTATTATTGATATATCAATGACAAACACATATAATTTATATTTCCTATTAATTTTCATGAATAAAATGACACAAATACAATTAAGTTTTTAAAAATATGTATACTACACACATGGTGATGTGTAATACTATAATATTCCACTTAATTGTGTCACATATTACATCATGTGTATTTAAATATATATAGTTTTCACATTTTTGTTACAACACACATTTTGATCTTATTTTAAATAACCAGCCTATTATGGCTTCTATGGCCTACACAGCCTCTACGAACCTATGTAGACACTAAAATATGATATTACACAATTGAAAATGTTATTATTTACCTATAATTACAATAAATTATTGTGTGTATACATATTAATATTTCACACACTTATCTCCTTTCCACATTAATTATATAGCTTTAACCTTACCTATTTTCTATTAATCACCTACATGAATTACCTAGTATGTCCCTAACTTATTCATTATCATACACATATTATATTCATTATCATACTCATATTATCCCTAGATAGTTAAATCAATATTTATGCATTTCATATGAATCCATTACACTATGACACATGAAAAATTCTATAAGATTCCAACCTTGACTGACCTATCCCTACATAATTCAAAAGGCCATTTTTCAAAATCAAACTATCATTTACCCTATATGTTTAACATGTCATAGGAATGAAAAAATATGCAAAAAAATCCCATATAATAAAAAATATTTTTAATTCAATATTATCTTTATATAATTCTCTAGCATTATCAAGCAAGTGGTAAACAAGCTTAATATAACACTTTCACATTCAAAGGGACTATTTTAAACTGTCAAATTTAGAAAGAATTCATTAGGAACATGCCCTAGGTAATTTTTAATAACCTAATATAATATAAGGTTGTCATTATAAGTTTTATAAATCTATATTATATGTTTCATGGATAAAATTATCACTATTTTATATATACATCTAAATGGGAGAATTATGTACATTTTGAATTCACTTTTCGGTATATTAGATACATAGGTCATGCACAAACATTAATTGGTAATTATTTGAGGTCATATTAGCCCATATATTTTCCCCATTTTATAGGTTAACCTATTTTCAAAAGTGGAGATAGTATTTTTTAGTGGACATGTTTTTTAGATTTATACACATAAAGAAAACCTAATATCATTTACGAGGAAAACATTATAGCATGCATAATTGTCTTTGACATAAATAAATTATGCCAAAATGTGATTATAAAATTTTATATCATGTAGTACTTAAGGAAAATATAGACATTCATGTTCTTGATCTGAGAAACTTAATACATTTTCACTCTTTAATTGCCTAAATCCAATCTTAGACCTTTAAAAAACACTAAAACTATATGTATCTAAATCCATATATTTTTTCTATTTTAATGAATTAAATTTTTTAAATCAAACTCTTCTTTTATATTCATATCATTTTATTGTTGTAAAACCTTACGAAATATGAAATAGTATAAAATATCTATTTTATTAGATCATATATATTACAAGTAAGATAAAACATATTGGTGAAACCACTTTTTATGTAGAACCTTGAAAACATTAATTCCCCTAAGGGTTTATTCCTTTTACCAATATAGTTTCATATGTATTTTATTATAAAATATGATTTCTTATTTACCCTTCTACATAGCCTCAATCCTAATGTTTCCATTTTTAAAATCGTAACTTCTTAAGTTTTATTTTCTCTTAAAATTACATTTTTTATTTTTACTTTTTATCATCTTAGGATTTGTTAAATTAAAAAATGAGTGATAAAAAAATATAGATAATATATCTCATGGTATGGATTTTATATTTTCTACCCATTACATATCTTATGTTTATAATAATAAATGAACCAATGGTCAAGCCTGTGTGATTAATAATGTTATTTATGTAGGATGAAGAATATTTGTGTTAAGGAGTTATTTTGAATTTTAATAATATTGGTATGTCTATGATTAATCCATAAAATAATATCATTAAAAATATACGTTTGAAATAAATTCTCTTACTTTTATGCATTCTCTTAATCATATATTTAAACAAGACGAGAGTAAAATATAATTCCATATTACACTTATTGATGCTTCTATCATTTTAATTATTAAATAATATAAAATAGGGCCATAGATATATGATACACAGATTATTATGATGTTTAACCTTGGAATAGTAATTTTAAATGCAATTATGTTTATGGTGATATGGAAAATAATGATAGTCTTTCTTCTAAATTATAATGTGATGCTATCTCTTTTATATAAGTAAAATGCAATGCTATTTTATCTTCCCTTGAATTTTAAATGATATTATTTTTAAAAAAATGATGTTTGTTTCCATTATCATATAATTAAAAATGACAATATTATTACAAATTAATTCCATGTTACTTTTTCTTCTCTTAAAATAAATTGTGATTATATTTTTTCTTAACATGAGACTTATACTAAAACATAATGTGATTCCATTTCAATTATTTCTCTTTAAATAAAATATTATTATAATTCAAAATTATATAATTATGTTTTCTTAAAATTTTCTTCCAAATTATGTAATGATGTCTTCATAAAATTTGAGTCTAAGCAATGATTTTTTCACACAATGCAATTCAAAAAAATGCAATGATTAAAATTTTCATGATAAATATTTTAAACCTATATTTAGTATATATGGTTAACTAAAAACAATCAATTAATATTTATAAACCTCTATTGTTCCTTGTATACATTTAATTTATATTATGGTTACCACCCTAAATAAGTTATTTCTCTCACTTTACTATCGGTATCATGTGATGAAAATATGAATAAAAATGTCATCAATGGATAACTTGTAACATGAATCTTATTTAATTCTATTTATCCCAAATAATTTTTTATTCCTAAGTTCTAGTTTATTTATGGATATGGATACCCTAGTATTCACTTGAGTAAGTATGTGAATTATTTTTTGGAAATCCTAAAATAATTTAATAATATTTCTAAATATTTAGAGAAACATTTATAAGGAGAATCCTTATATTGGTTTTATAATATACATAATAGGTTTTTACCTTACTTTAATAAGTTATATAGGAATTTTAATTCACAAAAAAATAATAAGGAAGTTACTAAAATCAAATTTGAACATGTCAAAATTCTATACCAAGATTATGATGATATTGTTGAATATTAAATCTTAAATTTTAAAAATACACTATAATATTTAGTGTATCAACCCTAGTATTTGTAAATGTACTCTATTTTTAGGAATGGTCTTAGGTCTTTATTAATGAAATACAACTATGTATATATTATCTTTATTTTAATAGAATTTAAATGGATATTTAACCTATTCTTATGATCTCAGTTATGATTTAATAACTTTAAATGAAACACAAACATATTCACCTAATAACAAAATTCAACTTAAGGAAGTTAATCTTAGTACATCAACTTAATGAATTGCAACAAAATATTTAACAACTTGTGGATAGAGGTGATATTACATTTGGTATATTTAAAAATAAGATAAGAATACCCCATTATCAATATTTTACTTATACTTATTTTAGGAAGGTTGAGATATCCTGGGACATTCATCTAAATGATAAAATGGTCCCTCAATCTTATATCAAAATGAAAATACCTTATATTATCTCAAATTATACAAGGATTGATAATACACAAGTATGGGTATAAAAGATAAATCAATAAATATGGGATTAAGAAATGCAAAAATTAAAAAATCTTACACAACAAGATCATGAAAACAATTCCTTCTAAATCATCATGGGACACATACATATGATATATTAAGATATTTATTCAAATGAATATAGTTCACAATTATTTATTTGAGTGATTGGTCAAATAAGTTTTAGATAGATCATACGACCATTTGTGGGGATTTAATGATTAAGTGCATTATAATTTTTCATTTCCATCCAAATATGATATTAAAAAAATTAAAATTAATAAATTAGTTCAATAACATATATACATATTCTCTTGCATGTGACAAATATTTTGGTGATTGGCTAGGTTTTACTTTGATGTTTCCTTTTGATCCTTATTTAGACATCTATGATATTTATCCTAAAATGATACATTGTTCAAAATAACTCCATATTAGTGCACATTATTTATGGAATACTATTGTATCACTCATATATTTTTCATATCTACACTTATTATCACCTACATTAATCTTGCATGATAACATACATTTATGTTTATTTATTATATGTACATATATGATGATTTATCCTCACTCACATCCACCTTCAATATAATATTATGAGATAAAATTTTATTGTTCAAATACACAGTGTGGAATACTTAATTATTAGGTTACATTAACACTCCATTTACATTCTTAATGTATCTTCATATAGTTACACATTATTGAGATATCTTCTATTCTTCTATTTTTTCAAAATATTTCTACTAGGATCATTTGATTAGTTAAATTTATGTAAAAAATATTAAAAAATATTTCAAAACCTAAAATGACTCCATGATTATTACATGGTTTTTATTTTACACATTTTATTTATATTATTTATCACATATTTGGTAGATTACATGTTCTTTCCCATATGCACATGTATTTCATATTATATGAGTGATATGCATGATGTATAAAAATAACATATTATATCTTTATAGATTATTGAGGCTTTACATTGCAATGAATTGTCAAGTGTTGATCTCTCTAATGCACTCTTTAGAGAGTTCATCAAGAAAGGGGTGGGTAGGCTTGTGGTGCTTTGTAATATATATTTCTACTATATAATGATTACACCTTTACTAGTATTATTTTGGTTTCCTCAGATTGTCTATCCATTTGCCTCAACTTATGTCTCCCTAAAATCCTAAAACCTTAAAATATGGCTAACTTTGAAACCTAGTAGGACCCTCCAAAACCTAGATTTTGTATTGTAACTCCTAGAGCTCTAAAACCACTCTAAAACATATTAAAGGTACACATGTAAATAAAATTAAGTATAAGGATAAATTAAGATGTGGAGATATAAATCTCAATTTAGACTAAAATGTTTATATATATATATATATATATATATATATATATGTATGTATATGTATGTATGTATATACATACATACATATACATACATACACACACACACACATATATATACACACACACACACACACATACATATATATATACATATACATATATACATATATGTATACACACACACACACACACACACACACACACACACACACACACACACACACACACACATACATATATATATATATATATATATACATACATATATATATATATATATACATGTATACATATATATATATATATATACATATACATATATATATATGTATACATATATATGTGTATATATATGTATATATGTATATATATGTATATATATATATATATACATACATACATACATACATACATACATACATACATACATACATATATATATATATATATATATATATATATATATATACATATCCTAATTTAGTACCCATCAATATAGGTTACTTATATCCTACAACATTATGCTAGCCTCTACCATATTTTTCGTGCTTATACTATATCATCCATGCCAATACATTTATATGGTATTAACAAAGACAATACCATTCTATGTCAACTAGCATCTAATTGAATTGTATCAGTATGGCTAAAACCATCAAAATAGTATTAAGGTTTTAATTTTGTGTATTGTATTGGTATACATAGGGATCATTCCATTCCAATCATATCATATACACTCGTTTAGCTCTATTTTCACTTGCACATCTATCATAAGTCATATTTGATGGATTTGTTTGGATGTATAACCTTATCCTAAAGGAATCTTATCATGTGGTAGTAGTTGAATCTCACTAGAAGGAGTTGAACAAAAGAGGTGTCATAGTATTTGGAGTAAAAAACTAGTAATATTTAAGTATTGTTATTTAATTTCATGTTTTTAACCCATAAAATCTCCTGAAAATGTCCATTTTTGTTAAGGGTCATATTAATGCTTAATATGTTCATTCTAATGTAAATACTTATATATATATATATATATATACATATATATATACATATATATATATACATATATATATACATATATATATACATATATATATATATATATACATATATATATATATATATATATATATATATATATATATATATATATATATATACGTTTATTATTTCTTAGCGAATGAAATTATGTGTGTCCTTGTCTAGATTATCTCTACACCTGAAATGAGTGTGGCTATAAGATTACTTAGACTTTCAATATTGTATTTTATGTTACCTATCCCCCCATTTCACTAACCATGTCACATTAATAATTATTATCATTATGTTGGGATAAATAACCGGAACCACACAATTGATTACCAAGCAACTTAATATGTGGAAATTAACCAGAATACACAAGTAACTAGAATTCAGAAATAACACATGATATGAGAGACAATACACAACTTGTATTAAAACTCTTTCAGAAGGAAATACAACAAAGAAGGCTGCCACAGTTCTTCTTCCTTACACACCTCTAGGGTTCTCACACCTCTAGGGCATAAACAGTAAATCTTCCCTCAAAGCTCTCTCCCTTAGGTCCCAACACCCAACTCAGACATAGAGTTGGTGTTCACCTTACACCTATGCTCTATGCACTCCACAAGTGCTCTACGCACTCCACAAGTACACACTATACTCTAAGTAAATCCCACCTGATTTTTCTCCCTGTTGTGTTGCTATCCTATCTGATCTTGCACACCTGCAAATCAATCTAGTTCTGCACACCTGTGAACCTTGACCTTGCACACACATACACCTACAAATCAATGACCTTACTTACCATACATATCTCCTATCGTATCCATGCTCACCTAATGACCAAGATCATACATACATGAAGAACCCTACTAATTCTCCAATCCAGCACCCTCACTTGGTACTGTGGCACTAGGAGGAACACACCATTGCTCTCTTCTCTCTAAAGAAGCTTATTTTCTCTCTTACTCTCTAGCACTAGTTTACAATACAACCAATGAGTCTCTTAAATAGATCTCATGCAAAAAAAAATTAGACACCTAATTACAATAATTAGATCCACATCTCTCAGTCTAAAATGGCTCTCAACATGTAAACACTTGGTTCGTTAGCTAACTGCTCGTAAAACACTCAATCTGAACCACACAGGTGACCGATGTCGGTCCCTGTCTACCTAGGGGTGCCGACGCTGACTGACTTTTGACCGACATTGGTTGCCTTCTTGTCTAATCCTACCGACGTCGGTTGGCCTAACTGACACCTGTGTCTGTGACACTCTACAACCCTTCGTAACCTCCTTCCCTACTTGCATCAGTGAAGCTTTTAACTCCACAACCTAATAATCTCCCACTTGGAGATAAACAACTACATTGTACCTGTACCTATATCCCATATAATCTATTTCTTGGCTTATATCCCTCTTTAAGCTCAACCCTGAAGACCACCCACCACATAACCTGTGGTGTACCTCCTATCATCCGAGTACCCTACCACATTCGAACCTAAAAACCCATGTAGTGAAGTCCTAATCCTGCATGTATACCTGTTGCTGGTCCCTTTCAAATACCTGAGAACCCACTTCCCCAAATTAGCTCCTAACTCTCTGACAATACCCACTACTTGGGCAAACTCAGGGCTATACTAGACCTCATGCGATTTCAGACACTGAACTGTTCAGCCCTTAGTGTGCTCCGATTCTACATCCAGAACCTCACCAACACCTAATTCACATCAGCTCCCACTAGAGACAAAATCAACCTGTGATCTCCCATGTCTCCCATGCCAAAGAATTTCGCTACTCCAAATTCTTCATAGTAAACCACTAAACTAATCTTACCCTTAGCTCAACAAAACCTTATGTGTATAAACCTGCTAGCAAACATACCATCCACATATAGTAACAAAATGATGTTGCAATCACCATCCCCCTAGTAAGACAAACCACAATAGTTACCCTGACATTGACTAAAGTCATGATTTGTCATCCCCTTGTCAAAACTTGTACCACTGTCCTGCAACATCCTCAAGACCATATGCCCTAGTCTTCCGTCTCCAATGTATGTTCTCTCTATTATTCAACTAAGGTATCCATTCATCTCTATGCTTTATTTTGGCTGGCAACCCTACCAAATCTCCCACTTGGTTCTACAATCTCTCCATGCCATGCTCCCACTATTTCCTGGATCCTTCCTGCTCTACAGTCAGCAACTAGTATAAAGAAGAGGAACAATGAATTCGAGGCTTACTTACCACCTTTAATCCTCCATATGGGCATTTGAGACTTCTTGACAGCTCGCTGTTCACCCAAAATCCGTTACAGTGACCGACCTCGGTCACCACATAGTCTGCATCTAACTGACGTCAGTTCCATGCTCCTGTCTTGACTACCAACCCTGCCGACATCGCTATACTCCTGCTGCCGACGTCGGTCGTCATGACCGACATCAGTCTTACCTCCTATCGACATCAATTTTCCTACCAATGCTGGTACGTGTGTTCACCTATGAGTGATGACTTTTTCCCCACGAGCTCCTTTGAATTAAGTCCCATGTCCAAATTGCCCTGCCCAAAAGTATCCAGCCCCATCCACTGGTCTCTATCCGCCATCTCCTCCATAAACGCCAAGGCTTTCCAATTCATAAGCCTATCAAATATATCAGTCTTCCTCTTAAGAATGTGCATCTCCTTCCTGCTCATGTGACCAAGCCTACGAAGCCATGTCTCTACAATAGAAGAAGAACCAGTAATATAAACAAGTAGATAAAGAGTACCTATTTTCTTACCACCAGCTAATTCAAGTGCATACACAATGAGAGCTCTCATGCATCTCTCATCACCCAACCTTTCTAAATAAATTAGCCACATCTCCAAACCTGGAACCTGCATGACCTCCTTCAACACCCATGTGTTGGTTGCCTGCAATTTTAGCTTCACTTCCCCTTTGCCAATTATTTGGCAAGGCTCACCAGCTCCTCTCCTTGGGGATGCATGGAAAGAGGCAACATAATCTATTATCCAAGATTCAACTTTATCCAAGAAACCTCCCAGAGCATCTTATGCCACAACCCCTGCAACATCTGCATCCTCAGTTCCTTCATGTTCATCTGCTACCAACCAACAATATTCTTTTCCCTGCTCTTTCTTTCCATAGGACCGTAAGTGACCATTTGTGCTTTTCAACTCCTCCATTCTTAGCTTACTTTGATCTGCCATTGCTCTACTCCCACTCGATCAGAAACCCCTGAGAGTGACCTGTAACCAAACACAAACCCTACTCCCTACAACCTTAGCTCTGATACCACATGTTGGGATAAACAATCAGAAGCACACAATTGATTACCAAGCAACTTAATATGTGGAAACTAACTAGAATACACAAGTAACTAGAATTTAGAAATAACACATGATATGAGAGACAATACACAACTTGTATTAAAACTCTTTCAGAAGGAAATACAACAAAGAAGGCTACCACAGTTCTTCTTCCTTACACACCTCTAGGGCTCCCACACCTCTAGGGCATAAACAGTAAATCTTCCCTTAAATCTCTCTCCCTTAGGTCCCAACACCCAACTCAGACACAGAGTTGGTGTTCACCTTACACCTGTGCTCCACGCACTCCATAAGTGCTCTATGCACTCCACAAGTACACACTGTACTCCAAGTAGATCCCACCTAATTTTGCTCCCTATTGTGTTTCTATCCTATCTAATCTTGCACACCTACAAATCAATCTGGTTCTGCACACCTGTGAACCTTGACCTTGCACACACATACACTTGCAAATCAATGACCTTACTTACCATGTAGATCTCCTATCGTAGCCATGCTCACCTGATGACCAAGATCATACATACATGAATAACCCTGCTGATTCTCTAATCCATCACCCACACTTGGTACTGTGGCACTAGGAGGAACACACCATTGCTCTCTTCTCTCTAAAGAAGCTTATTTGCTCTCTTACTCTCTAGCGCTAGTTTACAATACAACCAATGAGTCTCTTAAATAGATCTCATGCAAACAATAGTTAGACACCTAATTACAATAATTAGATCCACAGATCTCAATCTAAAAATGGCTCTCAACATGCAAACACTTGGTTCATTAGCTAACTACCCATAAAACACTCAGTCTAAACCACACAGGTGACCGACATCAGTCCCTATCTGCCTGAGGGTGCCGATGCTGGCTGACTTTTGACCAATGTTGGTTGCCTTCCTATCTAATCCTGCCGACATCAGTTGGCCTGACTGATGCCAGTGTCTGTGACACTCTGCAACCCTTCGTAACCTCCTTCCCTCCTTGCATCAGTGAAGCTTTTAGCTCCATAACCTAACAATCTCCCACTTAGAAATAAACAACTACACTGTACCTATACCTGTACCCTATCTAATATATTTCTTGGCTTATATCCCTCTTCAAGCTCAACCCTAAAGACTACCCACCACACAACCTATGGTGTACCTCTTACATCTGAGTACCCTATCACATCTGAACCTACAAACCCATGTAGTGAAGTCCTGATCTGGCATGTATACCTGCTACTAGTCCCTCTCAAATACCTGAGAACCCACTTCCCTGAATTGGCTCCTAACTCTCTGACAATACCCACTACTTGGGCAAACTCAGGCCTATACCAGACCTCATGTGATTTCAGACACTAAACTATCTAACCCTTAGTGTGCTTCGATTCTGCATCTTGAACCTCACCAACACCTGATTCACATCAGCTCCCACTGGAGACAAAATCAACCTGTGATCTCCCATGTCTCCCATGCCAAAGAATTTTGGTGCTCCAAATTCTTCATAGCAAACCACTGAACTAATCTTACCCTTAGCTCAGCAAAACCCTATGTGTACAAACTTGCTAGAAAACATACCATCCACATATACTAACAGAATGATGTTGCAATCACCATCCCCTTGGTAAGACAAACCACAGTAGTTACCCTGACATTGACTAAAGTCATGCTTTGTCATCCCCCTATCAAAACCTGTACCACTGTCCTGCAACATCCTCAAGACCATATGCCCTAGTCTTCCATCTCACATGTTTGTTCTCTCTATTCTTCAACTAAGGTATCCATTCTTCTCTATGCTTTCTTTTGGCTGGCAACCCTACCAAATCTCCCACTTGGTTCTGCAATCTCTCCATGCCATGCTCCCACTATTTCTTGGATCCTTCCTGCTCTACAGTCAGTAACTAGTATAAAGAAGAGGAATAATGAATTTGAGGCTTACTTACCACCTTCAGTCCTCCATATGGGCATTTGAGACTCCTTGACAGTTCGTTGTCTGCCCAAAATCTATTACAATGACCGACCTCAGTCACCACATAGTTTGCATCCAACTGACATCGGTTCCATGCTCATGTCCTGACTACCAACCCTATCGACGTCATTATCCTCCTGTTGCCGATGTCAATCCTCATGACTGATGTCGGTCTTACCTCCTGCCGACATCAATTTTCCTATCGATGTTGGTACCTGTGTTTGCCTATGAGTGATGACTTTTTCCCCGTGAGCTCCTTTAAATCAAGTCCTATGTCCAAACTGCCCTGCCCAGAAGTATCCAGCCCCATCCACTAGTCTCTGTCTGTCATCTCCTCCATAAACACCAAGGCTTTCCAGTTCTTAAGCCTGTCAAATATATCAATGTTCCTCTTAAGAATGTGCATCTCCTTCTTGCTCATGTGACCAAGCCTATGAAGCCACGTCTCTGCAACAAAAGAAGAATCAGTAATATAAACAAGTAGATAAAGAGTACCTATTTTCTTACCACCAGCTAATTCAAGTGCATCCACTGTGAGAGCTCTTGTGCATCTCTCATCACCCAACCTTTCTAAAGAAATTAGCCACATCTCCAAACCTGGGACTTGCATGACCTCCTTCAACACCCATGTGTTGGCCGCCTGCAATTTCAGCTTCACTTCCCCTTTGCCAATTCTTTGGCAAGGCTCACCAGCTCCTCTCCTTAGGGCTGCATGAAAAGAGGCAACATAATCTGTTATCCAAGATTCAACTTTATCCAAGAAACCTCCCAGAGCATCTTGTGTAACAATTCCTGCAACATCTGCATCTTCAGTTCCTTCATGCTAATCTACTACCAACCAACAATATTCTTTTCCCTGCTCTTTCTTTCCATAGGACCGTAAGTGACCATCTATGCTTTTCAACTCCTCCATTCTTAGCTTACTTTGATCTGCCATTTCTCTACTCCCACTTGATCAGAAACCCCTGAGAGTGACCTGTAACCAAACACAAACCCTACTCCCTGCAACCTTAGCTCTGATACCACGTGTTGGGATAAATAACCAGAAGCACACAATTGATTACCAAGCAACTTAATATGTGGAAATTAACTAGAATACACAAGTAACTAGAATTTAGAAATAACACATGATATGAGAGACAATACACAACTTGTATTAAAACTCTTTCAGAAGGAAATACAACAAAGAAGGCTACCATAGTTCTTCTTCCTTACACACCTCTAGGGTTCCCACACCTCTAGGGCATAAATAGTAAATCTTCCCTCAAAGCTCTCTCCCTTAGGTCTCAACACCCAACTCAAACACAGATTTGGTGTTCACCTTACACCTGTGTTCCACGCACTCCACAAGTGCTCTATGTACTCCATAAGTACACACTGTACTCCAAGTAGATCCCACCTAATTCTTTTCCCTGTTGTGTTGCTATCATATCTGATCTTGCACACCTTCAAATCAATCTGGTTCTGCACACCTGTGAACCTTGACCTTGCACACACATACACCTACAAATTAATGACCTTAGTTACCATGCAGATCTCCTATTGTAGCCATGCTCACCTGATGACCAAGATCATACATACATGAATAACCCTGCTAATTCTCCAATCTAGCACCCACACTTGGTACTGTGGCACTAAGAGGAACACACCATTGCTCACTTCTCTCTAAAGAAGCTTATTTGCTCTCTTACTCTCTAACACTGGTTTAAAATACAACCAATGAGTCTCTTAAATAGATCTCATGCAAACAATAATTAGACACCTAATTACAATAATTAGATCCACAGCTCTCGGTCTAAAAATGGCTCTCAACATGCAAACACTTGGTTCATTAGCTAACTACCCATAAAACACTCAGTCCGAACCACACAGGTGACTGATGTCGGTCCCTGTTTGCCTGGGGGTGCCGACGCTGGCTGACTTCTTATTGATGTTGGTTGCCTTCCTATCTGATCCTGTCGATGTTGGTTGGCCTGACCAACACTGGTGTCTGTGACACTTCGCAACCCTTTGCAACCTCCTTCCCTACTTGCATCAGTGAAGCTTTTAGCTCCACAACCTAACACATTATAAAAAAATTTATCCCTTATTTTATTTTACTCTAATTTCATAACTTCTTAGATTTCTTAGTTCGAGTCATTTACTATCATAGAATTCTAGTGAGAGTTATTCCCTTATGTCATAAGCTTAGGATTTAGATACTTTCATCTCAGTATTTGTGACATATGAAACCCTCTCTTATATATTTTCAATTCATTTTTCATTACCTAAATATAATAAGTATAATGGGCTACATTTAATTATCCTTATCTAATTCCAAGTCTATTGAGATATGATAATTGTAGGTTAATCATAACAAGTTCATATATTATGGTGAATTCGACATGTAAAGTATTATAAAATTTATACCTTTAGCCCATTGTATCTACCAACACAATAAAATATTTTAACCTATAAACTAAATAATTCAACTCGATACAATTTCATTCTTGTCTATGAATGACATCAATGAGCCTGAGTTCATTCTATGTTTGCATAGACCATATTAACCCACCTAATATAGTTATGTGTTATGTTTTCAGTTATGTTGTCTAGTTTGATTAAAAATATATATATCTAACATCAATAAATTTAATTTATAAATATATCAGTAATACTTGTACCATTTTATTCTTATTTATTTCAATTCAATGAATGTTGTAAATTTGTTTTCAACATTGATTTTCAAAATTTATTTCCTATTTGTTTAGTCTCCCTAGAAACTATGTTTTGATATTTTTAAAACTACAAAGAGAGGTATCATTTTTTCCTAACTAGGTGACATATTAGAATGGAACTATGAAGTGAGGGACATTATCAAAATACCCAAGCCTTAGACAATGTTATACATGGAGTTTAGTTTACACATACCTTAAAATATATCTACAACACATAGAATTCCATTTTTTATTGAAATTATGAAAACATCCATATATTTGATATGGTGGTGAACTTGAGAGGATATTATCACCCAAGGTAATTACTCTCATTCTACCCTTTAAAAGTAGGTTAATGTGATACAAACATTGTTTATCCCTTATAGTTAGTTTGTTAAAACAATGATATGACACTAATTAATGAAAAATAAACTATATTTGAGATCCCACACTATCAATAAAATAATTTTAATATATATCCATGATATTATCTTAAAAAATAAGCTATATTTAATTTATTACTTAATTTTCTTGTTATATTATAGACTACATTATTCATCCTGATACAATTATTTATTATGTTATAAGTGAATCCAAAAACACTATAGAGTCTCATTTTACCAACTTTTAGATAAATGCATCACCTAAATTGACATATTTTAGTTTACCTAGTTCACAACCTATTGCATTGGTCATCCCACCGTAAATTTTTTTTTCATGCCACTAGTAGAATTGCATTTCTCTTATTATTGCATTAACCTACATGATACCATGTTTTTCTACACCCTTAAAATAATTACATATGTTTGGATTATATAATTTTTATTCATATAATCAGTCACATTTTATTATCAACCTTTCATTCCACTTAACATCATGATATAACCTCTTAAGAGCTTTGCTACTAGCCTCAACCCATTCAGATCCTACATGGGTTCATTATTCCTTCCCACCTTCTCCACCATTGAATACAACCCTTCATGGTGCATTTTTCTTAAAAATCTCTCTATATTTTCTCAACCTCAATAATGTTATATAACATAACATAAGGTGGATATAAAGAATCATTGAAGGTAAATCCAAAATCATGAAAACTATACTACCCATATGCCTTGAAATGATTTTACTCATTCAAAACATATAATTCATGAACTCATAAATATATCCACATAAATGGTTGGAACATCACATTATGTTCCACCTATTAAAACCAATGTTCACAATCATCTTTTTAGACTAATAATAAGAACACCAAGTATTAACACAACATAGTTTAACATGGTTTACATCAATCAAACTAATGATATAGATGATCCACCCCCAAACAATTAATAATACTTATAAGAACATTATTTACACTCTAAAAAATAGTAGTGATATTAATAATCCTCCTTCATCTTCTTTCATAGTTGTTACAGCCAACACTAATGTTGGTAATCTTCCCCCCATTACTAATATTGGTAATCTTCCACATTCCAATCCTAATACTTTTCATCAAAATACACTTCAATATATAACCCAAGTTCATGAAAAAATGGTCCAATAAATGAACCTTATACAAGTTTCCAATAACTCTCAAATTATCAAAATGAAAAACCATAATTTTCAATTGGTGAGTCAACCTCAAAAAGTCATTATGACTCAACCAAATCATAATTTTTTTCTTTTTTCTCTTAAATATGCCAATGGGAATATCATCAGTCACATAGTATGAATTAAAAAATGATTAAAATTTATCAAAAATAACCTTTATCTTCATTAATTATGTATATAGACATTGGAAACTTCTCTCCAACTATTACATATGATAGGATTAAACATCATACTATATTTCTTAAATTTTTTAAAAAAGTGTATAAGGATTATGATCAAACTTATATATTTGATAATACCAAAATTATATCCAAAACATTTATTATCCATGTGATATAATGGTTTAATAAAATCCTTGAACATTATATTACACAAATATAATAGTTATTCAATATTCTAGTTAATGAATTCTAACATACTGATCTTTCTAAAAATAGCCTTAGCTATTTCATCAATGATAGCAAACTACCAAATTAATATAATCATACTTTAATCAAATTATGGAAGTATTTAGCTCATAAAAATGACCATAACAAAAATGGTGATAATATGTTCAAACCATTTTTTACTCTTCTTAAATCCCATATTAAATACAAATTTAGTATGTTTTTTCTAAGACTTTAGAAGATACCTTTGATGAAGCAAAAATGTAAGACTTCCTTATGTTTCAATTTAAACCATATCATATATAATAATCAAACAATGTCATAAACATAAAATCATATTAAAAAATTCATCCCCATAAAGTAAATTATGGATCTCCAAAACCAAGTAATAAAATCCCTTCCCACTCTTCCTTTAGTCTTCATGAACTCAAGTGAGAGATTTGACCTTATAAACTCATGATATTTGACTCTTCTAAACGTCATAAAAATGGTATAATGACTATGAATTATGTTGGTGGCATGGTGAGAAATGTCATTATCATTATAATTATCATGATATATATATATATATATATATATATATATATATATATATATATATATATATATATATATATATATATATATATATATATATATATATGCTTGGTCGACATTTCATTCTTGACACTCTAACCCAAAATTGTTATCAAGACTATCTTAAATTCTCTCATGCCCAATATAACCAATTAGAATCAAATAAACATAAAATTCCTAATGACAAATTTAAAACCAATACTAATTCCAAATCATTATCTAATGTTTTACAAACCAAAATTGATCTTCCATCTTGTAGTAATGAGGAAAACACAACTACCATGAAAATTTAAGTGGGTGTTTGCATTTTTTACTTTGAAACCTTTTAGGTCACATGAACTAAGGAACACCTAGTTCAAATTCCCACTACAAAGAACATTTTAAATTTTCCTTATTTATCTTATAGACCTATTTAAAACTCTCCTAGAGGTCTTATTTCAATTTTAACATCCTAAAAATTTGACATATCGATATATTTAACCGTCTCAAACTACATCAACCAACCTGATGTAGTTCATTATAATAGTTTAGTTTTATCAAAATCCATAGACCAACCAAATACAATACATTATAACATTTCAATTTCATGAAAATATACTATCCATCTTAATGTCATTCATTATAATAGTTTAGTTTCATCAAACTACATTATCTAGCCTGATGTAACTCATTTTAATAGTTTACTTTCATCTAATTGTGTTAGATGACATGATGGAGTTAATTATATCTCTAACTTTTCATCTATATCCCATACTTTATAGCATGTTTTATGCTCATCCTTTTATTCATCTAAATTTTGGGCATCTTACACTACCCATCATTTTACTACCTCACATTTTTGGACATCTTATTATACAAACCCCTAACTCATTCAAGGTAAATTTTAAGAGACCTTATTATAAAACCCCTTGGATTTAATTAGTGAATCTATGGAAAACTATTTTTTAGGAATGGTGAATTTGATATGCATGGTGGTGAATCCATTAAAATAAGAGGTAAACATTTTTATTTTTTTATTTTTTTGTACAACTATCTAGATGCATTGGGAAAACACAACTAAATGATATGATTTAATGATGAAATTGGATTGTGTAGACTAACAACCTAGTTGAAAAATGAAGTTGAATAGTGAAACTAGATGGTGTTGCCAAATGGTGCTACCAAATGGTATACTTGGATGGTGCAACCAAATGGTGTTGTCAAATATCTATCTCATAATTTGATGGTATATTACAATTAGTTAACTAGAGCTATCAGTCAGTTTAGTCAGCTAGCATGTTGTTTATTCAATGTAACTAGATGGTGCATGATTATAGTATTCTAGCCAATGTAATCATTCAACTTGATACCCTATAGTTTTATATGTGACCAATTACATTATTATCTAACTTCCAATTATAAATACTACCCTTTCCCCTCATTTTAACCATTTTGTAGATTTTTTTCTCATCCCTTATCATGTTTTCTACAGTGATTAACCTACCACACTAGCCACACATAATAAGTCACCTACTACAATAGCCAGACACATTCACCTACTCCAACACCATGGATTCCACATGAAAATATGTTTTCAATAATTTATTATTCCTTGATATTTTGAAGATACTATAATATCTAGATGCATTCAATGATTGGATTCCCAAATGAATCTTTGGGAGGCTCATGTATATGCCACAATACAAAACCAATAATTCCTTTCTAAAATTTATAATGTCTTTCTATGACAATAGTGAGATGAGATTCAAAGTCAACATTGACTCCAAATTAGTTTCTTTTGGTACCTCAGCTGTTGACATCCATAATTTGACAAGGCTTTTGTTCCATAATGTTAACTTTATAACCCCAAGAATAATGTTGACTAATAAAGACAAGAAATATATAGGGTATATTTTCAACTTATAGATCAATCGAATTGGTATGTATATCCATAATTTCACTAATTCATTGAAATTCAACTTTTGTGTTATTTGTCATTTATTTTACTCATTCATATTTTTTCATTTTCATTATAGATAGTCCTAAAATGGCCCTCCACATTGATAACATATATATGACCCATTTTTTAAAGTGATGGTTCAATTTTTCCTTACAAGTATATTATTATAGGGAATACCAATAAACATTCCATTTTGGGCTATTATTTACATTCTTTATGCTCTTTCATGTTTAAAATATGTCTGGTGTACATTTATTTCCTCTAAGATTACATTAGAATTAAATTATGCTTGTGGAAATCTAAGTTATATAATTTCCTATTCTAATTTTATTCTGACCTTGTACTATGAGGAATTGTATGACCTTTAGAAAAGATCAATTATAATTGTGCTTCATCGAATAATGAGCACAAATTCTTTATATATTGATGATCATGAGGTTAGTTTAGCATTCAAATAAATCACTTGAATGGTTTAGTTTATATTTTTTTACAAATTTCAAGATTAATATTTCTTAATTTGTTATAGGTAAGACTTCATGCATTTATGACACAAAAACAAGCTAATTCAAAAGGGCATCATTCCCATCAAGGTTATGGATATTCTAAGTCTAAAAAATAATTGTTACATTCCTTTGATATTTCCAAATGTCTAAGATTTTATTCTATATCATCTCCACATGTAGGTTTCTGTATTTAAAAATTTCAATAATAAATGCACCATAAAATTTTAACTTTCCATTATCTCACTTATTTGTTTGATTTTGAAATTGACTCAAAATTGATTAACCTTGAACTTAAATAACCTCAACAAACCCAAACATTCCATGTTCTAGTGTCTTATCAACCATATGTTTAAGGTTATTTACATTCCATGTTTTTGTTTTTGATTTCAAGTTTCTTATATTATAGATTTTATTAACTAGATGATTTCCTCTTACATCTAAAACCACCCCTATCACTCTAAATATGACATGTAGATTGGATGATATACTCTAACTACAAGTACTAAATGTATAATTTAAAATTATCATTGATTTTTGTTTTTAAAATTTACCATTTTTATAATATAATTTATTTTTACAAGGCACCTCAACTCTAAGGAAAACTATGCCACCACCACCAAACATAGTTCACACAAGGGGGAATAATATTACATTTCCACACCTAGTAGAGGAACACTACAATTATCAAGTTTTGACTTCCGTAATTTCTCTATCAGAGGTCTATTCAACATGAAAGGATTAACATGTTTATAATAAATAGATCTTTATGAGGAATATTTGGGTATTTAAAGTGGATAACTATTAGAGGATGTATTTCATGTGCATTTATCATGTTTGTTAGTGTCTTAACTAGATTTTTCATCTTGTAGTGAGTTCATCCTATGTGAGTCTTTATCCCACAGGTTAGTTTAGGTAGTTATATGTTTCACCTTTCCTATATAAGCAATTTCCTTAATTTGTACTTTTTATATGGTTTATTTATGAATATCTATGATTTATCTTGTTTTTGCATTTCATATCTACAACTTCATTTATGATGTTTAATTTCCAACACTTTGGATTCTAGGGTTTGAATGCATTTAGCATTCATAAAATGGTACCAAGGCCCTGAAGAAGTTATAACCATCCACTACTTTATAATTCAAATAATTTTATTTCACTTCCCTCTTATCACTACATCTTCCCTTATCGTAGAGAGGAAGCATAAAAGAGATGTGTAAAAGAAGATATTTGTGCCTCTTTTTAGACTTTTCAAATACTTTGATGTTTTTTTGGTTTCTTACTTGTGGATATATACAATTTCCTTTGGAGGAGAGGCTATGGATATTTTCTAAGAGATCAAAATCTGAATGTTATGCATTGGAGAAGATCTAGCCAAGGCATCTTAGATATTAAGGCTAGGTGTTGGATTTGTCTCTTTGTTTACTTCATATATATATGTATATATATATATATATATATATATATATATATATATATATATATATATATATATATATATATATATATATATATATATGTATATATATATATGTGTGTGTGTGTGTGTGTATATATATATATATAGATACACACACACACACACACACACACACACACACACACACACACACACACACACACACACACACACACACACATATATATATATATATGAAGTAAACAAAGAGACAAATCCAACACCTAGCCTTAATATCTAAGATGCCTTGGCTAGATCTTCTCCAATGCATAACATTCAGATTTTGATCTCTTAGAAAATATCCATAGCCTCTCCTCCAAAGGAAATTGTATATATCCACAAGTAAGAAACCAATATATATATATATATATTCTAATTTGTTGCATTTTATATTTTCTACTACAAGATCAAACAAATATTTTACTGAAATGTGGTGTTGAAAAACAATTTTCATAGTGGCATCATTTTTTCCAAGCTTGGTGATTTTATGATAATTCTTGAGAAGAATTTAAATATGATTGATATCAAGGACATGATTATGGCATCCTAAATCTGAGAAAGTAGAATAAATTCATTATTTTTATACTTTTATACTTCTGCTACGTCAAACTTGGCATCCTTTTTTCGGCTAAAACACTATTTATTTTTGTTTTTATATGGAAAATATGATCTTATTTTTTATCTAAATATGTTGATATGCATTGGAATATATCATTTTTTATTACCTACATTAAATATTTGGTCATCATTTAAATTTTTAGTCAGGCATATTACATCTACACTTGTCATCCTTATGGTAGTTTGGTGCTTTGAGCCAAAGTGTTGGAATTTTTTTGTTTCTTTCTCTTATCTCATATCTAATTTTGATCTTGGATCTAGAGGAGGAGATCTACTTTGATCTGATAAGGAAGAATAAAGTGTCAAATCTTCACATTTTTAAAATATCTTCTTGGCTATTGCATTAGAATAGGCATCTTTTTTATGCCAAGGCATCTACCTTTTGTCAAGGTTGACTAGGTTTGACGATAAACTAAGATGTTGGACCTAGTTTTTCTATTTAGATCTGAGCATTTAAATTACTTGCAAGAAGTAAACTTTCTTTCCTCTCAAAACTAGTTTTTCATTAAATTTTTGCTTTTACAAAGCTGAATTTTTGACTTAACAAGAAGTCCATGTCACTTGCACACATATAATGGTCACTCAACTGGTTATTTTTCACATTAGTTGCATTTTCTAAGTTCTTGGAAAAAATTTAGTTGTAACAAGTGGTTGGATGACTATGATCTTTTTTATTTTGGTCACTAAAATATATTTTTAGTGTTTTTAATTATTTTGACCCATTTTATGGGAAATCAAAATGCTATTAACTTTTGAACTGTAACTTAGATTTGAGTTTGATTTTTTCAAAAGTGTATTTTTTGTTTAATTCTTTATCCATTGGTGTCATTAAATTTTAGAAACACATTATTTTTATAAAGTGAAAAAATTATGAGGGTCCTATAATATAATATTTTGGGGGGTTATCTCAGTGCCAATTTTGTGTACCCTTTGCATTATTTTTTCTCTTTTTGACCATTATGAGCTATTGACTACACATAATTACCACACATGGAAACCTCAAATAGAAACAATCATAAATAACTAAGGATTATAGTACCTAATTAATGAAACACAACCATATTTCACATGAGAATTTGAAAATTTTCACCATCAATGTAAGTTTGAAGAATGTATGGGCTTGATTGGGGGATATGTGAGTGATAGTATCTTATTTAATTTTTATGGGTGTGATTTTCCATTCAAAATGTGGAATAAGTTAAAGGATTTGTTTGGGAAAGTAGACCACTTGAGAACAATGTAGCTTGAAGTGGAGTTTACTTCACTAAATCCTGATGACTTTAATTCTATTGTAGATTGCCTCAAAAATTTTAAAAATTTATTGACACAATTAAAATGGATTGGATGAGATAAAAGTGGTGAAGAGTGTGTATACTTAATGTTTTCTAATATGAGTTGCCCATTTCAAATATTTGTTTCTACCTTTTTCTCTAGTATAGATTCATTAGGTAGCACATTCAAAATGTCAGATTTAGAGTTGTTTTATAAGAGACTCACTTGGGAGGATTCTAAATTATCTCACATTGAGTCTTTAACCTCTTAAAAAGCATTAGTGACCTCACATCCTAAGTCTAAGGGAAAATATAAGAGTAAGAATAAGAACACTCCACATCAAAATTCACCTAAGCCCAACACTACTTCATTTAAAGCTAAACCATATTCCAAACCCAGGAATAAGTCTAACCTATCTTGATCCTCTTATGTGGGGAATGGCCAAGAAGTGTCTAGGTGTTTCAAAAGAATGCAAGCCTTAGAGGATTCCATTAGGAAACATAAGATTTCTATCTCCACTCCTTTTCCATCTCATGAGCATGGTAAATCACTTAATGTTGTCAGGAGATCATAGTTACCTAATTTATATAGTTGGGATCTATATTCTAGTGCTTCACACCATATGACTTCTACTAAAGAGTCCTTTGTATCTCTTGGTATGAGTTCCAACTCCAACATTAAGGTTGAGGATTATTCATTTATGTTAAGGGGAAGGGTGACATACATATATATGGTGGCCATATAAATGATGCATTATATGTTCCAGACATCACCACCAATCTACTTTCAATGTATCAGATTTGTCATTCTAGTCAAGGTAAGATAGTGAATATCACACCATACGGTACTAAAGTTAAATATTTGTTAGAGCAACATACACTCATTACATAGGGTGTTTTTAATCATAGTTCTTGCCTTTATTATTTTTAGGGTTTTCATGATAATCCTCCTTTATGGACGTGCTTAATTTATCATGAAAATTATAAGAGTTGACTTTGGAATGAGATATTTAGACACCACAACTATAAATATTTGAAGGAGTTGAGCACTCACCTTATGGTAGAGGGTCTTGCTATAGTTTCATGTCTTTATGGATTTTTTCCAAATTTTGCATTGGGGAAAAAACATTATGATCCATTTCCTAAGGGAATGTCCATGAGAGCTTCTTCACCACATGAGTTTGTGCATAGTGATTTGATGGTCTTTCCTACTCCTTCTTTCAATGGATCCAAGTATGAACTTACCATCATTGATAATTTCTTGAGGTATACTTGGGTTTATTTCCTCAAAATTCCTCAAGGCTTTGGTTGAGAAACAGTGATTGATTTTCATCAAGAAGTTTCCTAAAGATAATGGGGGGAGTATTTCAATCAAGAGTTCATTAATTTTTTAGCAGCATATGGTATTGTTCACTAGAATTGTATTTCACATACTCCATAATAGAATGGCTTAGCAGAGAGGAAGAACCAAAATCTGAAGGAGATGGCTAAATTCATGATGCATTCATGGGATTTATGTCATATCTATTAGTAGAGGTAGTTAATTATGTGAACTACATTCAAAATTATACACCACATCAAGCAATTAGCCATATGACTCTGAAGGAGGTTTGGTATAGAACCAAGCCTCATGTCTCATTTTTTTCATTATTTGGGAACCAATGCTTGGGAATTTATATAAAAGAATAAAAATAAATCGTTTAGAAAAGAAGAGAAAACCTTTAATTTTTGTAGGATATTATAAGATGAGAGCTTATCATATTTTAGATATTGATACTCATGATGTTCAATTTTGAACACATGCACAATTTTATGATAATTTCACATCTCATGACTCTTCATATTATTCTATGCCAATTTCTTCTTTTTTCCATGATTCACTTCCTCTCAAGGATTCATTCTTTGAGGAGCTAGTTTAGGAGATTCCTGAGGAGGTCATAGAGGATGAGGATCTTGTTCACATTGATTTTTCCACTATGCTTAGGTGGGATCATACTATAATTTTTTGAGGAAGCACCATTAATAAATGATATTCCACTTACTCAACATCATCATGCACATTCTATAGGTACTATAATTTTATATCAGGCATTATTTAGGGATCCACAATCTTTTTCATAAGCTCATGGGATATAGGAGTGGGATGATGTGATGACAAATGGGCATTCTTCATTGATGACTCTAAATATTTGGTCACTCTTTCCTATATCCCATGCACAATTTTATGATAATTTCACATCTCATGACTCTTCATATTATTCTATGACCTGACTAACTTTATTCCCTTAGAAAGAGTGACCAAATATTAAGAATCATTCCTATATCCCATGAGCTTATGGGATATAAGAATCATGCATTATATTTGGTCACTCTTTCTAAGGGAATAAAGTTAGTCAGGTGAAAATGGATTCACCACACCAAGTATGTAGTTCATGGGTCCATTTACAAGTATAAGGTCATCTTGTTGTAAATGAATTCTCCAAACTTGAAGGTGTTGAATACTCTAAGACTTTTACACCTGTTTCCAAGATGGATTCTATTTACCTTGTACTTTCTCTTGTTGTATCACATGGTTCAGTAGTATATCAGATGGATGTTAAGAGTGATTTATTACATGAAGAGTTACATGAGGAAATATATATGGAGCAACCTATTGGGTTTGTTCATGATTATTCTCTTATTTGTCAACTTAGGAGATCTCTTTACAGTCTCAAATAGGTCCCTCAAGATTAGTATGAGAAGATGGATTCATTTCTTCTCTCCACTACCTTTGATCATTGCCACTTTGATCCCACAATGTATATTTAACATATTGGGGAGGACATTGTTATTTTGGTCTTATATGTTGATGATTTACTTCTCATAGTTAATTCCCCATCTTAGATTCATACTATTTAATAGTCACTTTCAACATAGTTTGACATGATAAATATTAGCCTTCTACATTTCTTCCTTGGTTTATAGATTTCATAATTAGATACAAGGATATATTTGAGTCAACATAAGTACATAATTTATCTACATAAAAAAATTAGCATATTTATTTCAAGCTAAGTCATTCTCTCTTTTTTTTAGAGTGACTCTCACTACCTCTTATACTACTCCACTTTGTGATCTTACATTATATAAGCAGATGGTAGGGAGTATTATGTATTTCACCCATACTTTCCCTAACATTTCATTTGTACCTGGGCTTGTATCTATGTTTATACATGACCCTCATGGCATTCATTTTTAGGCTTCCAAGAGAATTCTATGATATCTACGAGGCACTATTCATTTTGGATTACACTACACCAGTATTTCTAATCAGTTGGTTTTTTATAGTGATTCACATTGGGCAAGTTCTCTTGATGATAGGTGTTCTATTTTGGATACATATTTTATCTTGGTTATTCATCTATTTCTTATTTATGTAATAATAAATAGGTTATTACACTTTCATCTATAGAGGATGAGTATAGGGTAGTAGTTATAGTGATTTAGTAGGTTCTTTAGCTTTATTAGTTATTGATAGAGTTTAGCTTCATGCAGGATTCACCCACTATACTTTGATGTGAAAATTAGAGTGAAATTAATATATCTCTCAACCTAGTTGATCATTAATACACCAAAGAACATCTAGGTAGATATGTAGTTCATTTGTCAACAAATTTACGATGATGTTCTTAGCTTGGAGTATATTTTGACTTAGCAGTAGGTTGTAGACATCTTCATGAATCTTTTTACATCACCTCATTTATTTGAGTTGTACGGCATGCTTGGGGTTTCATAATTTATCCTTTGGGGTTTTTCATGAGGATATCTTCCATATTCATTACATGGATACATATTATACATGAGTACCATATCAGGATTAGTTGTCAGTACTCATACTATAGATATGCCACTATTTGTTTTTTAAATTTTATTAGCCCCTAGCTTCACATGAGGGGGGGATGTTAGAGTATGTATTTCATATGTATTTATCATGTTTCTTATTGTCTTATCTATTTTTTTATCTTTTAGTGAGTTTGTCTTATTTGAGGCTTTATCCCATGTAGGTCAGTTTAACTAGTTTTATGTTTCACCTTGCCTATATAAGCAAGTGCCTTCATTTGTACTAGCATGATTTTATATGATTAATTTTTGAATATATATTATCTACCTTATTTTTGGGTTTCATATCTACATCTTCCTTTGTGATGTTTTGTTGCCAACACTTCATATTCTAGGGTTGGAATGACTTTACCATTCATAACAATAACTTGGTGGTAGTGATTTTAATACCCATGATTTTATTCAAGTTATAAATATACCTACTTCAGATTAACCTTGTACCTCTTCACTCCCTACCCCACTACCTACAAACCATGTTAAATTTTCATAGGATGACATGATTACTTTTCCAATGAATAATTTATGATCAAAAAATATAATTTCAAATCCTAAGGAGGGTGTTGTAGATGAGCTAAAAAATGTATTAGTTTGTGAGTTTCAAGTTAAAACATTGATAAAATAAATATATGCCGATTATCACAACCACTCCTAGAGAGAGAAACTGATTTCATTATTTCAACCTGAACCCCCAAAGATTTATGTTTTGTTTAGTTAATCTAAATCTAAGTTGGTATATGTTTCTAATAATTATAATGACAATGTTTTGAGTATTATGTCAAATAGGCTGGATAATTTATATGTAAAAGGCCAAGCATACATTAATAAATGGTCAAAAGACATAGACGTTGTCATTATTTCAAATGTGGACAAGGAAAATACTTTGGTAATTTATCATCACTTTTATCAAATATATCATAGTTATTTTAGTTTATTTTTAATTGCAAGAAAAATATGGAAACCTGAAAAAGGAATTTGAGGTCCTCAATGTGCATTTGAAAAATGCATGATTTTTTTTATTCTCCCATTACATTCAAATAAAAGATTGTTCTATTAAATAAACATAACAACATACTCAAGATAATAATTAATGAGCAAGGATGGGACCCTGATGTTTTATTGAAGTATAAAATAGATGTTAATCTAAGTCTTCTTTCAATAGGAGATGCTATGAAATAATAAAAATAAAATCTTTCTCATATTAATTATGTTATAGAGGATCTTAGAATGATAGACATATTGAAGGATAACACATATGGATGAATAAGGATGGTGGTGACAAAGTGGATGATGGCAGTGAGAAATTGGTTGATCGGTCTTTATAAAAAAATGATATTTTATGATGTTGCAAACTCTTTATTATATTTTAAAAGATAATGTTATGTAATTTTTAAAAATAATTTTAAATGATAATGTTAAGTTTTAATTTTGAAATACCAATTTATTAGTTTTTAATTACTATTGTTTTACTGAGTTATGATATATTTAACATCTTGCATATTTTGAGTTAATGTAGTTTAAAAAACATGGTGATGTGGACTGTAATTACTTTTTTTCTATGGATTTGGATTAAGAATCAATTTTAATGTGATGTGATTTCATATTGTTAAATTGTTATCATTGTTTTAGATAATATAAAATATTTAGTTATTATGTATGTGGAGTCTAGGTGATAATTATGGTTTTTTTTTTGGCAATGGAAATCTCATTAGTCTATTTGACAATAATTGAGAAAACCATTTATTTTTTGCATGAGAGTTTAATCTAATTTGACAATGAAGATAGTTCATAGGTTGTTGTTCGACACTTTAATCTTGATGAGTTTAAGTTATCTATATGCATCTGTAATGATGTAGGGGTTCAATAAGATAGTTTTTCTTTTCAATTTGGTCATGTTGTTCAATAGGATTATCATCTTCTATTTCCTTGGTATTTGACTTAAATATTCATAATTTAAAGTTAAAACTACTAATATGGTACTACAATATCAAATTTATGTATTTTAAAAATTAATAAATATATGTATTTAACAATATAATATTAAAAATATATAAATATATTATAACCCATTTGAAGAACCAATTACATAAAAGTGAATGTTGCATGATTAATGGATTAAATATTTCAAATAAAAATTCTATCAATAATTTTAATGAATTAAATATTTTAAATGTTTTAAAATATAAAAAATGATATGAAATTGGATTTTATAATATGATAATTATAATAAATATAAAATTAAAACTCAAATAGTTGAAACAATCCTAAACAAACCTGATCATTGCATGTGACATTTGCATCTACCATGCTAGCGGCATATTAAGTGTCAATATGTACATATTCTATATTGGTCATTGTAATACTAATGCCTCTTATTTTAGTTAGATAAATCCATGTTTTTATATCTATTTCACAAGGAAACATGTCCATAACATAACATGAAACATATAATCTCAAATAAATTTCTTAATTTTTATACAATCTGTTTCAAAGTTTTGACTTAGTGAAAGATATTAAACTAAATACTCTTTCATCTTCCAATGAGCCAAAAATCATGGTTTGAAAAAGTTAATATAATAAAAAATATTCACTAATATTTTCTTATAGGATACTATTAGGATAAAGTTTTTTTCCATTACTGTATAATTTCCCCATTTTTTGTTTGTTCACTTAAATAATGATATTGATTAGCCATTACATTTATGAAATGTGTTGACTAAGATGTCAACAAATCATTTCATAAAATACCTTTAATTTCAATCCATCTACCTCTATAGATTTAATGAAATGCTTAATAAAATAATCCATGTATTTTTGAAACAAATTTCTCATTAATTGTTGATCATTATCATTATTCTAAAATATGGGATTCACAACTGCCATGGCCTCCAATAAATCATCCCTTTGAAAATTATCTCTGATATTGGTAGATAAGTTTTGAAAAATTATACTTAATTTCATATGAATTTAAGATATAACTGTATCATATAGAAGATGTGTTACAAGAAGTTATTTAGTGTCAGCTTCGACAAAATCAAGTCTTCTATAGAAGGTGTGCTTTGGTATCTCCTTTCCATTAATGGCAACACAAAGATGATAATTGATATTCAATTTCAAATAGCTTTCAAGATTCTTCAAATCTATCAAAATTTGCCAACTAATAAAAATAAGCCACTAAAACTTTTCATTTGATGTGTATGATATATCTAAAGATTGGCATACTCATTTTCTCAACCATATAAAGTTAACAATATAAATGGATCTCTCTTAAGCATGGTTCATTAAATAATTGATTTACTTCAACATTAGGAGAATTATACATAATGTCAGAAATGTTTATAAATATACTAAATATTACAACAAATATTTCACCTTTTCAACATACCTACGATATTTATACATAAAACCTACTAACAATGGAGGTTCTTAAAAAAAAATTCATGTAGGATCATATATAGAAATCCATCTTATACCAACATCTTTCAATATTTTTTTACCATTAGTGACTCCTATTTGAAATTTTTGGAACTCCAAAAATCTTTCTAGAATTATTGATATTTAATCATTTACATCATAAATGAGTTTTTCCACTTTTGTAACATTAGCAAATTTAAAAACTATTTTATATGCAAGATTTATCCTATGATCCAAGAAATGAATATAAATCATAAATGGGAAAATTGTTGTTTACAGTTGAATACACAAACCATTTATATGCCCCTACATTATTGATACACAATCAGCCCCAAGATATACCATATTTTTATCTATAGCATAGTCATCTATCCCATATTTATATCTCAAATTAGATACAACCAATTTGCGAGGAAAATCAACATTACAAATTTCTACCATTTTATAAACTACTAATAGACAAGGTTCTCAAAAGTATAGACATGCATGTAAATCCATAATGTGTTGTCAAGTATTATGACCTCATCAATGGATAGTGATATGAATAGAGAATTTTTAATTTTTTCTTTCAAATCCTCCTTCCTGAGCATTACTAAATATTTTCCATTTCGCAAGCACTACTATCTAACCAATGTGATTATGGAATATCAAAAAATACAATATTTTGAAATAAAATATTATAATTAAAAAAATAAAAATAGGTCTGCCTTTTTTTAAAATGTGGTATATAGTAGAGAACTATATATAATTAGCCTTTTGATACGACTACATAACTTTTGCAAATTGAGATTTGATTGTTACCCCTTTCTCAATTAGATGTTTTTGATGTTTTTTCACATGCTAATTTCACCTTATAACTTTTTAATCTTTAATCCGTTGATTTGTGTGGTTAATATCTTATTTTTATTACTATGATTTTGAGAATTTTGACATATAATGGTATGGGATAGTAGTATTGTTGATTAGTATACATTGTGTAATAGTTATATTTTTATTATTTTATACATTAAGGATGTATACTTGTTAATTTTATATCATTGGTTTATGATAACTCAGACTAACTACCTATTTGTTGTGAGGTGGATATAGGATAGGTCCTACCCTCAAGGTGTGATGAGTGAGAGCATCATTAGAGAGGGTCATATAGATGGAATGATCAAGTGAAATAATAGTGAGAAATGATAGTGACCCTACACACACACACCATAGATTTTAAATGATAGGCATAAATGTTAGTACATAATTATGAATTATTACCTACTATTATATTTTGTGTGTGCAAAATTAATTTTAGTATGCATTTGATTTATTTAGTTTAATTAATTTAGTTTTTTATTTTAATCCATAAAAATAAATATTAATATTAGGGGATATAATTACTGTGAAAATAATTATCTTATAGGTAAAATATAATTAATGAATTATTTTTACCTTTTAATTACATAATTATTTATTATTATTTCAAAAATTACATGGAAGTAAGATTAATGTAATTTAAATTTAAAATATGAATTGTGCATGAAATTAATGGAAGTTAATTAAAATTTGAATTAATGAAGATTAAGCTAATTTTGGATATACATGCAAGAAATTGCTTAAAAATTAGAAAAATAATTTTTGAAGTCAAGTTTTTATTTTAAGAAAATGGGGAAAAGGTGTAACAACTTAAAAATCATGTTTTATATAGAATAAAGGATAAAAATTAGTTTGGCATGCATGGAAGGATAAAAATAAAAAACTTCATGTAAAAGAGTGGGCATAACTTTTAAGAGAGGATAATTTTATATAAATAAAGACTTTATGAATTTGAATAACAACATAATAGGGAGAAAGACATAGATGGATGGACATGGGAAAAGAAAGGATGGAAATAAGAAAAGAAAAAACACATCAGTTTTAACTAATTAGGTTTCATAATTATATTTTATTATGTAAATGGATCTATGTTTTTATACTAGCCTACGCTTAATTTAAATTTCATATGATTTCATGCTACGTTATACCCATGCAGAGAGCCATCTCAAATCTTTAATACATTTTGATTGTAAAGAGCCTTGCTTCAAGTCTTCTGACCTGTGTCCTATCTATTGGAATGCGTTGATTAATTTTAGGCTAGTGTTTTATTTTTTTATTGTTTTATAATTTGTGTTATTTATATTGAATATACTTAGATATAAATATTATGTATATTTGTAATGCCTAGTGTATGGAAGCCTGGATATTACTAGCTAAGGTTGTATTATTAATTTAAAAAAATATTAGATCACATAAAATCACAACATTTTATATGCAAAACTCTGCATAAATACTATTTTTTTAGCCTATGCCTCTCTTTTTATACATCATCCCTTTTACACGAACCTCAAGTTATATTACCATGTTGTGTCAAATTATCCTTTTGTCTATGTTATAATTTTCTTTGATTACGTGTTAAGTCTTTTCCTTACCAGCGCATACCTCTTAGAGACCATCATCTCAAATTTAAGGGATGCATCTTCCTTTTATTTGAATCTGCTTATTCATCTACAAGTAACAGTCCACCTATTTAGGTATATCATTTTAATTTCAATTCATTTCTTTGTAAAGCATCAAGTCTTATTGTGAAATGCCATGTCTAAACATTTTCAAATAAGGTCTTATTTTATCCAAACTATAGCCTTTTATAATATGCCAAGATTAAAATTCAATGTTAAATATGAGTATTTTTAGCCAAAACACTAGGTAAAAATAAGAAATATCTAGTATCTTATAAGTGGTTGAGTATAAATATTAAATAGTGTTCCAATCATTGTGTTTATAAATTTAAATAAAGTTGAGTATATGATATTAAAATGTCTATTTTTTAAGTCAAATCAATATCATCTTAATCAAATCATTGGCATATTATTTACATCATCCAATTTAAAATGGAATTAGATTAGTTAAAATTTGAATATGTTGTGTTTGTGTTTTAATATTTAATGTTGTTTTCATAATGAAAATTATTATTTAAATGTAAACACTGCTTAGGAAGTTATTCAGTTATCATATTTAAAGCTAAAATTTATATAATTAATAATGATAAGATTTTGATTAAGTCTCCATGCTTTAAGTAGATCACTGTAAACTCGTTAATAAATTCTCTATGTTTTTGAAATTGATATAAAGATGTGAATGGAATTTTTTTAATTTTAATTGAATATTGGACTACATTTTAGATTAATATTTTAATTTATTTTGAGTCATACCAAATTAGGGGTTGCATACTCCTTTTTAGTAGTTACATTGAAATTTTTATAACCACATCTCAATTTGTACAAGCTAAATATAGCATTGAGATTTAATTAGTAGGTTGAGTCTATATATATGTAATTCTAAGTATTAAAAAAAATACAACTTTAATTGTGTCAAGTTGGAGTGCATAACCATTAAAAGAAGCATTGGGTATTAGATTAGACTTGAGTATATAAAAATTAGAATGATTAATGTTGGGTGAATATTTTGTCACTAAAAAAATGGTAACATAATGGTAATTTCAACCAAATTATGATGAGATAAAATATCTCCTCAAAGAAATAGGAGGCTCCCTTCTTATTGCTGACTAAAACAAGAAGTAATTATTTAAACCTTTTTACACTAATTTTATCAAAGTGGGTGTTATCATATCATCCAATTCTATTTTTTTAGAATTTATGTTCAATTGCAAACATATTTCATTCCTTACAATGTAGAATGAAAACATAAAATTACTTGATAGAGCAATAATGACTGATATTTAGATTAGTTAGATGAAAGAATAAATAGAATAATACCAACAATGTAACTTGAATGGATGGAAAAAAGTGCAGCCCAAAGTATTAACCTTACTTCCAAAAAGTATTAAATAACCAAATAAAATAAATTTTAATGTAAAGTCTCCACAGTAAGTCACTTTCAATAAAGGACACAAACCCAAGACAATGTAGCTCAAAAGACTTCAAAATCAGCTTCTTGGAACATTCCATTTTATAGAAATTTCACAATAAAATGTAATGGAAAAAATCTAAGAAAATTCCCAATACACCACAAGTTTATTCCAACGCAAAGATTGAAAGATCGCTTGATTTTCTTATATTGATGGAATTCAAGATTTACAATATGAACAAAAAGTTTCAAAAATTGCTTCTCAATTTTAGAAGTGTTTCTCTTTTATAGCCTTGGTGATCATACATTTCAAAAATAACATCCTCTTATTTATAGAGAGAAGATATGAATAAAAATATGGAAATCATAACTACTTTGACTTATTCTTTGATAGAGTCCAATTTTACTTAGGATTGTGTATATTGTATACATTCAAATTACACCCAAAAAAACTATATATGAAAGATAATGAAAATAAAATAAGTGTCTATAGACACCAAAATTTATTCTTTTTTGTTCTTCTCCAAATATGTTTCATATCTCTTCAGGGTGGCTTGGACCTCACTATTGTCTAGCCCTAGTGTACTTCTAGAGATGGAAAGGATCCTTATGATGGATTCCACTAGGTTAACTAGCATGCCTTAGCTTTTATCTAATTTTTTTTTCCAATTTGTCCATTATAACTTGAAACTCAACTACCTTGTTAATGGAATCCAGCATGAAAGTTCCTATTTCAAATTATATACAAGTTAGGGAAGTGAACTCTTGAATAATTGTTTTCATAGGAAGTGTCTTTTTAGAGCCATATATCACTTGGCAAATAAGTTCTCTAATTTTTGTAAGACCTAGTCCCTTATTGATGCATATATCTTGAGCTTCTTCAAGATCCTTAATTAGATTCTGAGGGACTTCCTTCTTATTTTTCATAGACTCTCTATATTATATAAACATTTTCCTACTTGAAATGACTTTTTTCTCAACCAAGAGTTATATCTTGAACTAGCATAGCTCATTCCATGTATGAATATATTTCTCTATTAATTGTAGGTCTTGAGTGAGTGTCTCAAGTGTTTGTTGTATTTCCATTTTTAACTCACTCAAGTTAATCAAAAATTCAATGATAGAACATAACCATTGGGATCCTTACATTAACAATATTTTAGTCCAGGCATTGATTGCCTAACCTTGAAACCCTATATTTTCTACCTATTGAATTGCATTTTTAGTGACCTCTCTTCTAATAGGCTTTGTTGGCTTAGAAGATTGAGTGATATTTAGTAGAACTCAAGTTATTTTCTCTACTTATACTTTGAGTTGATCTTTAATTAATTTTTCCTTGTCATATCTTTCTAACAAGGATTCCATTTCTACTTATAGATATTTTACACTTTCATGCATTTGCTTACCAAGATCAATCCATCCAATTGAATATTTGGATGCTTGGATATCTTTAATGATTCTATCTTTTGGAGGCACTACAACCTCTACATACTTATGACTAGAATATAAGATCACCCTTGATATTAATTTAGACTTCTATATTATTTTTTGTTTTATCGGCACAAGTTGACCAAAATCAAAATCATATGGTAACACAGCTTGCTTCTTCCCTTTAAGTGTTTTGGAAATTAGCCAATGAAGAAGAGGAGATGGATTTTCTTATATGAAGGATGTCAAGGATTGTGATGTTGGGGAAAGATCAACGGTTTATGAGGTGGGTAGAATGGAAGGTGGGATGGATGTATTTGGTAATGAGATGGATACCAATTGAGTGGTGGTTATGATTGGTGGAGTTGGATTTGATATGGTATAAACTTTGGTTCCCATTGGTATATTTAATATGAGAATGGATGGAACTTGATTTTCCAATTTGGAGGATAAAGTGGACATTAATTTATCCATGTATTATTAAGTAAAATACAGATTGGTGGGTGATTCCAATGACTTTGAAGGACTAGGTAAACTAGAAATGGAGTCAAAAACTTAATCCAATGTGCTATGTGAAGTAACTTAAAAATGTGTGGCACTAGTAGGTGAAAAAGGGGATAAAAGAATAGTCTAGAGAGAAACTATAGGAATAATTGGTGTAGTTGGAGTAATAGGGGGGAGAGTGGAATATGATACCTATGAATTTTCTACTTGAGAATCCTTGACTTGTGAAATCACAAACTGTGTTGATGATTCACTTATAATAATATTTTTTTGTCTCTACCTGCACATTTTTCTCCCTTATGTCAATATATTTGCCATTTCCTTTACCTTTACTCTTGAAAACAAATCTCACTTTTTTTTTAGAGGTGGAGGCATAATATTTATTATTTATCCTTAATTCCTCCCACTTTTTAGCAATGTCTTCATCATATTCTTCCTTAGATCTAGTTTTGAATTGTTTCAACCTAACATCCTTTCCTTCCAACCAGGCATAAGTCTTTGTAAGAATAGATTGGAATCTATCTATGATAGAATTGGATTCCTTTATAGACCATTTAATTTGAGGTAGAGAAGTGGAAGTAATTTGATTACCCTCATATAATAGATCCAATGTATTCTCATCATCTATCAATTCTTTAGTAATATCAGCTAGTCTCAAATTAATAATTTGAACTATAGTGAGATGGATATAATCTAGCTTTCTCACATCTTCTTCTATTTTCACTCTGCCCAAATGTCCTCTATCCTATGCACATGATTTTTTCCCCTTTGAGATTTTATTTCATCATCCTATAGTCAAAATTGTAGACACCTAAAACTAGCCACTGATAACCTCCAACCAGGCTTTTGGCTAATATCCACTCAAAATGAACAATTTGGCCTAAAAACACTAAAACATGCTAAATAATGTAAAAATGACATATTCAACTGATGATTTTGGCTAGGATATCCCTAAATGGGGTAATGCAATTTATGGGCTACCTAACATTGATCAGATCATTTTGAGTCAAAATGCCAAATTTGCACCTAGGTGCTCTGGATTGTTCTTTCCTATCAAATCTCTTACACAAGACATGTGCCTTTGTTATTTGTTTTTGGTAACATCCTAAATGGGATAATGGATCCAACACATCTGAAACTACCTTCCAATTCTAATCCAATCAAAATTTGGACCAATAATAAGGCATTCTAATCAATTTGAGTAATTTATACACAAAGTGCTTAAACATGCTTAAGAACTAATTAATCCAAATCAAGGCCTAATTAATAATTCCATGGAAAATTGTTTAATACTTGTTTTTATAAATGAATATTTAATATCTAGATCATCAAGTGACTTCATTTCTTGGGAAGACATCCCTAGGCCATAAATGCCATAAATATCACGATTCATGCCCTCCATGCCTCATCAATGCCTTACATGATGCCCTTCATGCATATTAATCACTCCTCTATATTAAATATTGATGAGCCTATTTATCAATTTTATGGAATAATTGAATTAATCCTCAACCACTCATCTCAATCTTAGGATGGATAGTTTAGGTTGATTCTAGACATTTGCAAAAATCTATAAATAGAGAGGCCATGAACATCATTTCTAAGACTTGAGAGTGCAAAGTTATAATGTAGGATTGATTCCAATAGCTTCAAGAAACTAGGGTTACCATGCCAAATTGATTCCAATCCAAGCCAAGACACAAGCCAAAGGTGCCAAGGAGAGATGGAGGTAGCCAAGCTTCCATTGCCAAGGACTTCATGAGTACAAATCCAAGAAAGCCACTACTACAAAGGCATTTGAAGCATCTGAGGAAGGTGAAGGAATTATTGTATTTTATTCCATATTTTTTAGTTGTGTTTATCATTTGATTTTGTTAACTAAGCTCTCCCTAGTGTCTAGGCCTAGAGATGTTATGTTATTAGTGTGTCAATTTCATTTTGTTTTCATCTTAAAACTAACACCATACTAATCATCCTCTCTTGAGTCAAACTCATAGATCACATAATGGCACACCCAGTGGCATTAGACACATCTCAAACTTGAAGAAGATAATTTTATAATGCTAAAATATTTATATAGACCCTTAAAACTCTTGAAAATTGAGTTTCTAACTTTATTTTTCCATTTTTGGTTGTCAAAGTTTTACATAGTAATAGACATAAACAAGTAACATCGACATTAGTTACATGGATTAATTGATGTCAATTAGCAAAACTAACATCAGTTAGATTTTGGTTAGCCAAGTTAACCATCATTAGTTATAATAACTAACATTGGTCACTGTGTTTTTCCAAAAACATAGACCTGAGAGCTATTTTTCCAAAGTTCATTATTTTAAACCAAAATGAGCTTCAAAGCTAAAGGGCATACTAAAATTTTTACTATAGGACCAAGCTTGATATTTGTTCAAAATATGTTTAAATCACCTTCACATGCTTAAAAATAAATTAAGATCCCTCTTTCAGTGTTTAATAAAGGACTTAGATGTTTTGGTGAATGTTTTCAAAGTTAGAAACTAAGACTAGAGGGTCAAATGAATGCCACCCAATCTTTCATTTTGGGTTTAAAATTGAACACACTTGTCAATTATTGTTTTTAATAGTTGTTTAATCAAATTTTTGTTTGGAAAAAAGAGGAATGTTACATGTATGCTCTTCCATTTGTCCCCTATAGGGAAACCTTGGAATCAAAAGTGCCATTCCTATTGCAAATATCCTAGTCCAGAGCTTAGAAAGAAAGTCATCTAAATCACTCCCCAAAAACTCATCAATTTTTGGATGAACTTGAAAATGACCCTAAAGTCTTTATACTTTCATGCTTTCTTTATTTTTAAATGCATCTTGGCTTATGAGGGGGACTTCATCACCTCCCACAATTTTTTTAGGGAAGCTTTGACTTGGGGTTTCATCTCCTAACATTGACTTCACTTACTCCTTATAAGTTACACATGGGACATATCTACATTTGAACATCACACTACACTAAGTGAATAATAGGATGTAGTGGTTGTAAAAAGGACTAGACCTTTTTACAACTAGCCAATGTCATGGTCACCTAATTTTCATGCTTTTCTTTTGCATTGTTTGACATGAAAGTCATTATGCAATTGATTCTCCTAGAATGATCAAAACCTTGCTAGTTTATTCAACCCCACATTGACATACCCTTGCTAGGATTAGGATGATTATACTTAGTGTATTTTGGTCATTTTTTCTTGGTATGTTTTGAGACTAAAACTTGTTTTTTTGTTTAGAAGCCATGTCAAAACAATGTATTTAAGTTGAGGAAGGTAGTGTTATGCTGCCCAAATCATGTCAAAACATTTTTGAGCCTTTTGAGTCTTTTGCATACATAACATTGACCACATAATTTGTGCATGCTTACATCATTAGGCTTCTCAATTTATTTAAACAATAGTTTACCTTATGCCAAAAACCATTTATTTCAAACCATGTCATGTATACCATTTGGACCATTGTCTTTTGTTGTCATGCTATCTAATCTTATCTAAATTATTTGGTCAAATCCTAGTTTTCAACATTGAGTTTTCAATTAGCCTTGTTAAATTTGGATTCAAACATTTATTGATTTCTATTTAGGCCTTAATTCATGTGGATAATACACAGATATTTCTCTTTTAGGTTGTATAACTTTAGTTAATTGATTACCCAAATTTGAAAACTATTGATGGTTTATTTGTTTAAAGCCTATTCTCATCATTATTTGTGTCTTTATTTAGGAGAACACAACCTTTCTCAAAGAGCCTTTTGTCTTATGCCTTACACCAACTGATCATGTTTATATTTGATTATGTGTGCCAAGTCTATCATTACCATCTCAAGACTTTGTCCTTTAGCTCATGCTAGAAATCATGCTCCCCAAGGCCCTACCATTATCCACTCATAGACCATTCCTTGTGTAGTACTAATCCCATCCAAAACTCAACTAATCCAATCATTCAAAAACCAAGTTGTGTTCAAAACTAGTATTTTTCAACTCATTGGAAACTAAAAACAAGAGAACCAACCAATCCAAGATGTTTCTATTGAATCGACTATTTATGATAAGTTAACTTGTGATAAATTGACTATTGATCGTATACCAGTTGTGCTAGTCTTTTCTGAGTCACTTCTTAATGATTATAATTACCTTTGGGCACATAATTACCTTGACCATGTACCTATTTTTTAAGATCCTCCTATTGATAATCTAGTCTTTGAGGAGTTGTCTCTTGACCTTTTTCCCATCCTAGAGGAGTCTCACTTTGACAAACTAGTCTTTATGGAGCCCATCATGTTGTTACAAGTTGTTACTTATCTAATACCAAATATTCAGCAAGACATCATTATAATAGAGTACCCATAAGATAAAGAATCAAATCTAAAGCCAAGTTTTACTCTTGGATTGACATTAGATTAAGCATTAGAATCATAATCTGAATCAACATCAGATTTAGAGTCCCTTGAGTTAGAATTAGATTCAGATGAAGAATATGTTCATGACTATTACAACATTGGTTACACATTCCTCATAGATAAATTTGAATACATTTTTTATCCTTATATGATTTTTGAGGATGATTACTTCAAATTTGACATAAGTTATCCTAACATCTTCTACGAGGATTGTGTAGCCTCTCTCCATTTCATTACCATTCCACAGGCCATTACCATCAACCAAAATAACCATATTATTGACATTTCATCTCCCATAAGTCTCAATTAGGACTGATAGAATCAAACCTTATTAAATTGCATCCATGATGACATAGCAATTGAAGAATAGCAAGGAGGCCAATATAACATTCATGTAGCAGAAGAAAACTCTCCTAGTGAAACCTTTTTAGAGGCACTAGGATATAATCAAAGTTCCAACTCATCATTTTATAGTGAAATTTTCTTAGAAGCACTAAAAGATAATTAAAGTCAAAAATCAACATTCCTTAGTGAAACCTTCTTGAAGGTTTTATAGGACAATCAAGACAACTTCATTGATGAAAACCTCTTTGAGGCACCAATAGCTGAGCACAAAATTTCTTCACTAATTAATGAAGACAAAATCAAAGATAAAATCAAAATAGATTCCAATCTACAACCTAATTAGAGGGTAGCTACTCTCAAGATCAAACAACAATAAAATCTGGTGGTCCTATCAAGAGAACAAGTCTTCAGCCACACTACAACCAAAGTTATGTTGAATCTAGCATCACCAACATTATATGTGACTGAAAGTCTTGATCTTCATTTGTTTCCCCACCATTACCATTTCCATTACCATCAACCATTCCATTTCACAATCAATCCTACCATCTATTATTTGTCCCTATCTACCATCCATGGTTACACTTTCCTTTGTAGAGGCTATAAAGAAACCTTGTTTCAACAATTGAAGGATTAAAAATCAATGACCAATGAAGATCACAAAAGCATTATTGACAACCAAATTTATAGGCAATTATTAATAGTTAAACTATTCATATGAGGTGTGGGATATCAATTAACATGATCAAGTATTCTATTTGTATCATTTTTTGATTGGGATGTGCATCTCCCTATCAATAGGAACTATAAAATAAAAAACAATGCCCAACCCAAAAACATGTACCATACAATTTCATTGCCATGCCATTACCATTGTTACATATCCATTTTCTAGTGTTTTATATACCCAACCATCCACCCCATCACTTGGGGGAAACCCTCTTACCATTTTATCCTATCTATCAAAAACCATCATTATCTTAAGCAAGACCATACCATCCTATCATTCCATTCCTCTGTAGACCAAAGCCTATTTTTTTACTCATCCTACCCAATCCTATTTTGATCTTGGTTACATTGTTTCTTCTCACAACTTTTGTGAGGGGATTTTGATCAAGTTTCAACAATCAATCCAATCCATGTTTATAATGATGTTCTATGAAAGTAGTGTGATAATTGATCTGACAAGATATCTTTCATTCTATCAAGTTTATTTATACGAGCTTGATTATAACCACCTATGGTAAAATTAGTGTTTCACAAGTATTGCTACTAATTATAACTACCTATGGGAAAATTAGTATCATTGACCTATACTGTTGTATCCTAGTTATAACCACCTATGGGCAAACTAGGGGCAACATTTGTTTACCATTCATTACCGCATCACTTTGTCATCACTATTTTCATTTGATTGGCCATTTATTAGATTTGAAAACTTGTTGGGACCTAGTTGGTTTTTCCCTCACCTTTGTGTGAATAGAATTACTATAACTTGAGTTCATTTTAGGACTATGTGGGTCATGCTCAATTCATGTTGAGGTCACCTTAGTCCCCCTTTCTATGCACTCTCATAGTTTTGTGAGCAACCTAAGCCAAATGCTCTCATCATTTTGTGAGTAGGTATCTTGTCATTCTATAATGAGTTAATATACCTCAAAATTCCAAAAACATTCATAATATTTCAAAATCCAAAAATATTTTTCATGTCTAAGCTTAGTCAGTTATCCTTGATCCACCTTACTAGGGCATTTCATGTTAGGATGCTTTCTTTTGCTTTTGTTTTTAGGCTTTCTATTTATTTGTTTTTTTGTTTGTTTATTCATTTGCCTATTTGTTTGCTTTCAGCACTATTTCCTTGACTTAATATATATGTGTTCATTAGGTTATTCCTCAAGCACATTATTCTTGATTCCATCCATATTTCATCCATTAACATTGTCATCATGGTTTTTAGCTTTGGTGCATTGTTTTTTGAGTGTTTATTAGATTGGGAGTCAGTCCTTATGCATATTTTGGTCAAGTATTTATGGTGTTCTATCATGAAGCCTACCATCACATGCTACAACAAAAAATAGCTTCAAGAAGGTCTATAATCAATGGAGCTGTAGAATTTTCTCCTTAACACCTCAGCAAATCTTTTCACCCATCTTGATCAAATCAACCCATTGATTATTCTAGTTATATCATTGTTAATCAAGATGAGCATCTCCTTATTAGTAAGTACAACTAAATCATTCACATTGATTAATCTTATTTCTCTATCCATCTCTTTCATCACTTTGCATCCACTCATATTTAAACTATATTCTATGTTATATATTTAAGTTATTCTTGCTAATCGGCCCTAATTGGGGCACAATCATCTTTAGCCAATCTAGGGCCTCTTAATGATTATAACCACCTATGGGCAAATCATTATTTTGACTTTTATTCTTGATTATAACCACCTTTGGGAAAATCAGCCTCATTTTTACATCAATACATGCAAGCATTTTATCATTTGGATTAATCTAAACCATGGGTTAATTCTACCTTTATTTTTGTTTCTTTCCAAGGGACTATCCATCAATAAATGTGATGACCACTCCCTTGAGAGGGAATCATAACAGGCTTCCCAAAACCATTTAAAGCTTTGTTCTTTAACCATCATATTATTTTTGGCATGCAGGCCATTTCTCATTCTTTGAGAAGACATTTCTTTGCCTATGGTTTGCAACATCTTCCCAAATAGGGTCAAATTGTAGACACCTAAAACTGGCCATTGATAACCTCCAGCCTAGATTTTGGCCAATTTCCACTCAAAATCACAATTTGGCATAAAAACACTAAAACACACTAAATAATGTGGAACTGACATATTCAAGTGCCAATTTTGGCTAGGATATCCCTAAATGGGGTAATGTAATTTATGGGCCAACTAAATTTGATTAGATCATTTCAAGTCAAAATGCCAAATTTGCACCTGGGTGCTCTGGATTGCTCTTTCCTATCAAATATCTTACACAAGACATGTGCCTTTGTTATTTTTTATTGGTAACATTATAAATGGGATAATAGATCCAATACATTTGACATTTCCTTCCAATTCTATTCTAGTCAAATATTGGACTAATAATAAGGCATTTTGATCAATTTGAGTAATTTGTACACAAAGTGCTTAAACATGCTTAAGAGCTAATTAATCCAAATCAAGTCCTAACTAATAATTCTATGGAAACTTGTTGAATATATTTTTTTATAAATGAATATTAAATATCTACATCATCAGGTGACTTCATCTCTTGGGAAGACATCCCTAGGCTATAAATGCCACAAATATCAGGATTCATGCCCTCCATGCCTCATCAATGCCTTCTATGATGTCCCCCATGCCTACTAATTGATACTCTATCCCAAATATTGATATGCCTATATATCAATTTTAATTTCAAAATTAATTTAATCCTCAACCACACATCTCAATCTCAAGATGGATGGTTTAGGTTGATTTTAGACATTTGCAAAAATCTATAAATAGAGAGGCCATGAACATCATTTTTAAGACTTGAGAATGCAAAGTTATAATGTAGGATTGGTTCCAAAAGCTTCAAGAAACTAGTGTTACCATGCCAAATTGATTCCAAGCCAAAACAAAGGTACCATGGAGGGATGGAGGTAGCCAAACTTCTATTGCCAAGGATTTCATGAGCACAAAACCGAGCAAGCCACTACTACAAAGGCATTTAGAGAATCAAAGGAAGGTAAAGGAATTCTTATATTTTATTTCTTAATTTTTAGTTCTATTTTTCATTTTCTTCTGTTAACTAAGCTCTCCCTAGTGTCTAGGCCTAGAGATGTTATGCTATTAATGTGTTTATTTCATTTTGTTTTCATTTTGGAACTAACACCGTACTAACCATCCTCTCTTGAGTTAAATTCCTAGATCACAAAAATCTTCCCTACTCTTAAATTTCTTAAGAGTGATCCACTATAATTTAGTTTTCATTTTCTTCGCCTTTGGAGTGGTAGTGATTATATATCGACCAATGCTAATTTTAAAATTAAAACCAAGTCTATGGGCATCTGATTATTTCTTGTGTATGTACACATCTCCATTAAATTCAGTTTATCACTCAGGTATCTAGGTAGCATATAGGGTTATTCATTGAATCCTCTTACCTTAATGTACATGTAGGTTTGGAATTATAGGAATATACAACCAACCATATTGACTTGTGTCTATGTTACATCTAAAACTCTCTTCTTCTTAAGTTCTTTGTCAAAAATACAAATATACATGTAGAAGAAGGCATCATTGACTCTTTTGTAATGTTTTAATCTCTCCTTCAGATTCAACTATGGATAGTATTCATACATAGGAACCTTATTTCTATAACCAACATTTTTTAAAATTGGAAAATATTTCATGCTAGACACATCATAAACCAAATAGGAAGTCATGAAGAACTTTTGAGAAGAGTTCACCTTAGAGAGTTGGTGACATATAGCATCATTGATCTATTTTTCCTAGAAGATCCTTTTTTCCCCCACTTCATGACCCATATATAATGATACATCCATTCTTGGAAGATATTTGATGTGGGAAACACCTTAACTCTACTCAAGAGAGTGATTATATCCCCTATTTCCTCTAGAAACTCACCATGGTAAAAGTTTTTGGGCCACCTAGAAATGGAATGCTAAGGGATCCTAAGCCATTTAGGGTTGATATGCCTCTTACACTTATTAGAATTTTATCATAATTCTCTTGAGCTAAGTTCATAGTTATATCTTAATACTCCTCAATATCGAAGAGATGGAAGATTTTATCAAAATACTCCTCATCAAGTCAGATGACCACTTTTTCATATACATTCTTGACTAATCTAGTCTATTTATCAAAGTGTGTAGTAATTATCAAGATAAACTCTAAATCTTGTGATGATACAAGGATTTCAACCACCAAATGAATCTCGCTAGTCAAGACATCTTGCATATGAGGTGCAATGGGGTCCCTACCTATCCTCTATAAGAATTCAACCATGTCAACATGACCAATCTTTGTATCCTCAATCTAGTCCACATTTGATTTTATCATGGACAAAATAAGCACACCTTGAAATGTTTACTTCATGTCTTTCTTGGTAGGAGAAACTTTTGTCATTGATCAAGTGACTTCATGAGAATCTTAATCCTCTAGAGTTAGCATTTTCATCTAATATGAAGATATGTAGGAGTGGAAAAAAATTACACTACTACATAGGGTAGTAAATCACTTCATGTATTTTGGAGAATTTTCTCCAAATATAACATGGGGTAAGTATCTTTGTGCAATATAGAGAAAATTCTTCAAACTACATGAGTCTTAGTGTTTGAGAAAGGTGTAGTTTGGAAAATTTTCTCTGGACTACACGTGAGATTATTTGATAAAAGGGTGTATGTCAAAGAATTTTCTTTGGCCTACACCATTGTCAGGAAATTGGATAAGATTGGTGTTGGTCAAATAAAATTATATGAATTACACCAAATATTGGAGAAAAGGGTGCACCTCAGATAAAATTATCTAAAGTGCACCAATTAGGAAGATGCAATGGTGCACTTTAGAGAAAATTATTTGAGGTGTACTCATAGGCATGTTAGGTGATGATGCACGTGAAATAATTTTATCTGAGGTATATTGTCAAGATGGTGTAGGGTCTTCAAAATAACTTATTAGCATTTTGAGAAATCCACCTAAGGAAAAATAAAATAGCAGGATAAAACAAAAAATAAAATTAATTTTATACAAAGATTAAATAACATAAAATAACACTTTGGGATTCAAGGATCAGAGGTAGGTTTTTTGAGTAAAACAAAGTGATTTAGGGTTTTAAGGGCACATAACAAGTGTTTTAAAAACAAAACATAGTTTTTAAAGGACAAATAAAATGATGAGATAACTAGGAAAGGAGTAAGAGAAAGAAGAGAACTAAAAACACACTTAAGATTCGAATAGGATGATTAAATATACATATAAAGTGAAATGTAATCCAATACAGAAAAAATGACTAGAAGGATCCAGGTAGGTGTGAAAATGGTGAGGAGTCGATGAAGAGTAAAAATTAATGGTAAGAATGAAATTGCAATGGTCAAATATATAAAATAATGGTAATTAATACATATTAATTATTACATAGGTATTGGGCCCACTTACAGGGGTGGATAATTTCTCTATCTCTACATGTGTAGTGGAAAAGAAATTTTCCACACTTTCACATCTAGATTACATGGTTTGAGTTTGGTGTAGTCCATATAAAATTCTTTAGACTGCACAAGGGGAAAAAATCCCTTAAAAGACTAACTTTTTGAGGAAAGAAAAATGTAAGAAGGTAATTATTGGCCTCATTTTTCATGCCTAAAGCTCATGGGATATAAAACAAACAAGTTTCATAGGGGCTATATCATGAATTAAGCTTTCCAAATTAAAGGATAATAGTTGGCTCCAACTGGAGATTTCATTCAAGAATTCTTTGAAATGCTTGAATAAAAGTGAATCCTAGAACTCTAAGCATCTTTCTACATTAGGCCATGAAGTCTGATGATAGACTTGACAAAATATTAAAAAAAATAATATATGTGTATGTATGTGTGTGTGTGTCTGTGTGTGTGTGTGTGTGTGTGTGTGTGTGTGTGTGTGTGTGTGTGTGTGTGTGTGTGTGTGTGTGTACAAACTTATTTAGAACCTCACTAAGTGAAAATTTTCATATGTTGTCCACTATAGGTGGTAATGGTGTTTGATCCTATTATGCCAAAAGGAAACTATGCTCTCTATAAAGTTGATGGATGAGAAAAGGACCCATCCACAAGGAATCAAATTCTTTGTGCATTCCTTTTAGATCTCTTCTCTTATCCCACAAAAGAACTAAATCCTTGACTTAGAAATCTCATGGCTTGGTTTTCTTGTCAAAAAGATTATTAAATTGACCTTGATGTTTAGTAATGTGATCCACCACCTTTGTATGTTACTCTTCTAGTTCGACAATGAACATAATATGCTTGTTTATGGAACTTTAAAATGTTTCATCCTCAATTAATTTAGATAATCTAAGAGTAAGTAGCTTTAATGTGATGGGTATTTCTACATTCAATCCATACAAAAGTTGAAAAGGAGACATACCTGTCACTCACATGGGAGTGATGCAATCAGCCCACAATGCATCATATAATACTTTGTGTAAGTATCTTTGATTTTACTTTATCAACTTCCTAATAATAGTAACCAAGTTCTTATTACTCAATTTAGCCTAACCATTTCCTTGAGGCAAATAGTCCAAGGTGTGAGATAGAATGATCCTCTATTCAAAATAGAGCCCAGTTATCTCTTGGAATGAGAAACATGAAACATTATTGGTTAATATCTTTTTGGGTACTCCAAACCTTGTGATGATGTTTTCCTTGAGGAAGCTATAAACAACCTCTGATGTGGCATGTTTGGCTAGGATGGTCCTCCACCCATTTAGTGAAGTAATTAGTAGCCATGAAAATGTAACTGTGACCTTCAATTGATGATGAATTCACTATACCAATGAAGTAAATTCCCCATTGTTGGAAAGCTTCTTCAATAACTACAAGCTTGAGGGGAATAGCTTCCAACTTGGGTTTCCCCTCAAATTATATGCACTTCTCACATTTGTGCACCAAGGTGTATATATCTTGAAAAAGTGTTGGCCAATAATATCTTGCCTATAAAATCTTATGGGTTGTGAATAGAGGTGAAAAATGTCCTCCACATGCCAAGTTCTGAGAGGATTCTAGCAACTTGATTTATTGTGCTTTGTCTACACATTGTAGAAAAAATCCATCAATGATTTGCTTGTACAAACTATTGTCCCAAAGAATGATGTTTCCAAATTTAATCTTGATTGTCTTTTTTCTTTGTATGAAAAATGTTCTGGTGAGGAAATGAGCAATGTCAGATTACCACTCATTCATTGTTCTTATGAACAAGACTATATGTATCTCTTCCTCTATGTCTCTTTCATTATTTGATACCTCTTTTGGTTTGTTTCTTGTAATGAGCTGGCACAAACCTTTTCCATGCACAAGATTTGTAGGTTTTATTTCCATATCATAATCTTGGATATTAGAAATATAATTACCTCTTTTGCCTCTAAATTATTATTGAATTAGAATGGATTTGACTATAGACTTGGTACCATTATGATTGTGTGAATCGAGGATGTAATACCTGAAATTCTTAACTAATTTCACCATAGCGTAAGCATATTTTTCCATGGGTGAGTATTTCAAATTGTGATCCTTTAGGGGACAAATCATGAAATCTATAGAAGATTCAATCCCCTCTCCATTTGTCTAGAGCAATATGGTGGATAGAGTAGTTCTCCATTCATGAAAGGTAGCTCTCCCTTCTGAATTCCAATAGAAAATTTATTTCTCTTTCATCATATCAATAGTGTGATATGTCTTTTTGACAAAATCAAGGACAAATCTTTACAATAAATTCACCTTCACAAATAAGGAATGCAATCCTTTCTTACTTGATGGCAGAGTGAGATTCTTAATTGACTTGACCCATTTAAGATTAATATTGATTCCTTCCTTGGACACAATGTGTCTAAGGATCTTACCTTTAGTTACCCCAAAAGTGGATTTCTTGGGATTAAGGGATATCCCATTTTCATGACACCTTTGAAGTACTTGTTGTAAATGATCACAATGATATTGATGTTTCTTTGAGAAAATAGTTAAATTAGCAAGCTAGACCATAATGAAGTTATCAACAATATCTCAGAAATTCAAGTCCATAGCCCTCTAAAAGGTAGCACCAACATTGATCAACCCAAAAGGCATTTTATGATATGTGAAGGTGCCCCATGGAGTAGTTAAGGTAATCTTATGTTGATCTTCATCATGCACCTCCACATTATTATATCCTGAGAATTCATCTAGCATAGATAGTAACTCTAAACTTGTTACTATGTTTAGTACTTGATCCATTACTAGCAATGGGTAATTATCCTTAAGTAATGATTGGTTTAGATTATAGAATTCAACACATATGTGGATTTATCCATTATTTTTTCTCGTAGGAATGATGTTAGATATCCACATTGAGTGATGTATAGGAAAGATGATCCTATCATTAAACATCTTTTGGATTTTGGCAAGGATGGTACCTAAGATTTTGGGATTATATTGTTTTCATTTATGCTTGTGAGGATGAGACCTAGGTTTGAGAGGAATATCATGCTACACTTCCTTGGGTCAAAAAGATTTAAAATCAGCATACGAATATGCTAATATATCAATGTACCATCGTATAATTGTCACCAACTTCTCTTTCTCCTTTGACAAGTAACATTTCCCAATATTTATCATTTTGGGTCATCCTCTATTCCTAGACTAACTTGCTTAATTTTTATTGTTGAGTTTGTTTTAGACTATTGAAATTTGATAAGTTGATGATGTTTGTTTAAAAGAATCTTTAGAGATACCAATCTCCTAGGAATACTATTCCCTTTTAGCTATAAAATATCTTCACCAAATTCCTCATTTACCTCAAAGATTGATTATTGAGGAGAGGAATCACTCCCCTTAAAGTATAACTCACTAAAATTTTCCACTTTCTCTAAGAAGGTGATGAATTATTCATCATTATTGAAAATATCCTAATGATTGACATTATCAAGAACATTAGATCAAAAGACTAACTCAATGCTATACTTTTTTCCTTATAAATCCTTGTGAGTAATTATTAGAGGATAAAATAGCCAATAAATCTACCCTATCATTATGTTCTCTTAGAATTGTTGATATATTAAAAGCATCAAACTATTCTATGCAATCCCAAACACTATTGTGATAATGACTTAGCCTTTCATTCTTTGTTTCATACAAATTCCTGACTTGACAAATGGCTAACTCAACATCACCTTGAACATGTATACTTTTAGTTCCTTTCTTTTGTGCAACATCCATCCTTAATAGCAAGGCTTCATATTCAGTAGTATTTTTAGTGTTATCAAACTAAAACTTGAAATAAATAGGGAAGATCTTTCCTTTTGGGGATATGAGGACTATCCCAACTCCAGATCCAATTGAAGAGAAACTAAAATCAAATTCCAAAGTCTAAACATCATTTGAACATTATAATTTGATAGTCTCAAAATCTAAATTCTCTTCATCTAAAGAGGGTGATTCATCTATTTCCTAACCTTCCTCTGAATTATCATCTATCAATATTATATCTTCATTTTTGGTCAAGAAATAAGTACCCATTCTAGAGGTTTCAAAGAGAATCTGGGCTTTTAGATCCTCAGTCTTTGTCATTGTATACTTTACTTGCTTCTTTGGATGAAGCTTCTGCATAACATCTTTGACATGTATTCTAGCCTTAGACCAATCCATGTTTATTTCACCACCAACATATTTTCAAAATTTATGTCTCAACAAAACTCCATGAGGCTAGAACATCAACCATAAAGAACCATCATCTTTATCTTTTTCTCCAAAAAAGTATAAAATGTAAATTATGCATCCTTGATCTAGATAATGAGGGGTACTTGCTTAGTTTCCATTGAAAATCAATGGCCAAATGTCTTTTACAGGGTTAACCCCAAAGTAGTAAATACTTTGGCTGGCATCACATTGGCATAGGTACCTGAATCAATGATGTAATTACTGATCTTATAATTATTTATGAATAAGGAAACATAGAAAGGCTCTATTTTTTCAAAATTGGATGAAGGAGCTATAACCAAATTTTTTTTTTTTGGATTTGGTTTAGGGTCAATAGGTGTACTCTTAGAGGAGATCTAATCATAATTGGTTCCCTTGATTTTTACAAACTTAGCCAATCTCTCAAATTGGTTGGGGTTAGATTGAAGGTATTTAACCTCAAACATTTGAATTTTTGTCTTCCTAGCATTGTCTATGATATCAAACACTAGATATGGGGCAACTAAGGAAGATAGAGTATTTTCATTTTTAGGTTTTGAGTTTTAGGCCCTAGGTCTAGATGTAGAAGGAGAAGAAGTAGAATGATGAGGTGTACTTACTTGTTTATATATCATTGTGTCCTTTGGTTAAAATGGTAAAGGAGTTCCTATTTTGGAAATCATAACCTATTTATGTGGTTCATCCTTGGACTTAGTTTTATCAACCTTATGTTGTTTATTCAACTAAATTTGTGAATAAATAAATATGGCATAAGACTCACCATGTGTATCTTCTTCTTTTTCAGCTTCTTCCTCTTCAAAGTTCAAAAACCTGATATCAGAGTCACCAGCTTCTCTTTCTTTATCTCCTATGAAGGGATTAGCATCATCTTCTATAACATCATCATTTTTAGGTTGCAACCAGTTGACTATTGCATTATTCAGTGGTGCCTCCAATGCAAGCCTTGCTTGTGGTGAAAGAAGTTTATTCTAGTTTTGGTTTCTTGTAGTATTTTTGGAATAATTAGAAGCATTTGGGTATGTTTTTCTTGGAGTATCCTTGTATAAATAAAAATAAATACCTTGGGATATTTTATTCTTGAGTGTTATTAATTCATTTTCTAGTTTCTACACCATAGGATCTATGGTGCTAGTAGTAGGTGAAGTTGTAGAAGGCTACCCTTTAGGCTTGATTGAATTATTTATCACTTTTCCCACCAAGATCAAATCATATTCCACTTTAGTGGCCAAGATTTGAGTATCATCAATATTATTTAGGGATATGATTCATAAAAGAAAACTAACCTATGGTAACTAATAATTGATGAAGAATCATTTCAAGTTCTCAGGCGTAGGTTGACCAACTATTGGAATCTTATTCCTCAAATTATTAAAATTTAACATGAACTCACACATGGGCTCATTATTTTGTTCATTTTTGTAAGTTGAGCCAAAAAGGCATGAGCATCTTCTACCATCTTAAACCTTTCCTCAAACTTAGCCTTAAGTGTTTCTTAACTTATGATGGTTCCTATTGCAAGATGTTAAAACCAATCAGTAGCAACACCTTGGAGTGTTTCTATGAACAATCTTATAGAAACACTTCATGTTCCACTCTAAGAAATTTTCATGAAATTTATAATACAATAATATGTTCATCCGAATACTACTTTCCATCATCATAGAACTTGTGGAAATTTTTTTGTGAATCATGAGGAAGTTCATGAGATAGTGGTGTCAAGTTCAACAGACCAAAATTATTTCCCCATGGACCTTGAACAACCATTCTATTAGGGTTATATGGAGGAATAAAAAATCTTTACAATGGTAAAATAGGCAAGACCCTATGAATGTTGGAATCTTCCCCTAGTGTAGGAGATCTTTAATTGGTATGAGGAAAACTTCTTGTACACTGAAGAGGTGACCATGTCCATATTGGAAAAAGATCAAAGTTATGCTCTTATAATAACTCAAATGGAAGATCAATGTGTCTTGCTTCCCTTCCAGTATGAGTGTAACTTTGTTTCACTAGATCATGGACTTGTATTGAGAAAGGAAAAAGATTAGTAACATCAAAATAATAACAAGTAATAAGATGTTGGTCTTTTTTCAATTGAATGAGTGTATCTCTCAATTGTGTGTTCATTCTCTAATGGAGTCACCAAAAAATATTGGGTGAATATTTTTTCACCAAAAAAATGGTAATAAAATGGTACTTTCAACCACAATATGATGAGATAAAATCTCTCCTCAAGGAAAAGGGAGGCTCCCTTCTTATTGCTAAATAAAAATAAGTAATTATTTACACTTTTTTACACTAATTTTATCAAAGTGGGTGTTATAATATCATTCAATTCTCTTTTTTTAGAATTTATGTTCACTTGTAAACTTATTTCATTCATTACAACATAGCATGAAAATATAAAATTACTTGGTGGAGCAATAATGACTAATATTCAAATTAGTTAGATGCACGAATAACTAGAATAATACCAATAATGTAATATGAATGGATGGAACAAAGTGCAGCCCAAAGTCTTCACCTTACTTCTAACAAAGATTAAATCACTAAAAAAAATTTGTCCCAAAGTCTCCATAGTAATTCACTTTCAATAATGAACAAAAACCTAGTAATGATAATGTAGTTCAAAAGACTTCAAAATCAGCTTCTTAACACCTTCCATTTTATAGAAATTTCACTCAACAATCCAATCAAAATCACAAGAAAATGTAATGGAAAAGACATAATAACATTCCCAATACACCACAAGTTTATTCCAACACAAATATTGAAAGATCACTTGATTTTATTATATTGATGAAATTCAAGATTTACAATATGAAGACAAAGTCTCAAAAAATCTCTTCTCAATTTTAGTAGCATTTCTCTTCTACAGCCCTGGTGATCTTATATTTACAAAAGAACATCATCTTATTTATAGAGAGGATCTATGAACAAAATTAGGGAAAACATAACTACTTTTACATATTCCAATTTTACTTAGGATTGTGTACTTTTCCTATGTGCAAATTAAACCAAATAAAACTACATACATAAAATAATGAAAATAAACTAAGTGTCCATAGACACCATTATTTTTTTGTTTTTTTTCTTCTATACATATGATTTGTATCACTTTAGGGTGGATTGGACCTCATTGTTGTCTATCCTTGATGTACTTTTGGAGATGGAAATGATCCTTGTGATGGATTCCACTAGGTTACCTGACATGCCTTTGATTTTATCTAAAATTCTTTGTAATTTATCAATTATAACTTGAAACTCAACCAGCTTGTCAATGAAATCTAGCATGAATGTTCTTGTCTTAATTTTTTTAGGAACCAGAGAAGTGAACTATTGAATAATTATTTCTATAAGAAGGATCTTTTAGAGTCATCTATCACCTGGCAAGGAAGTTCTCTAATATTTTATGTAAGATCTAGTCCATTATTAGTGCATATATCTTGAGCTTGCTCAACATCCTTAATTAGATTCTTAAGGACTTCTTATTTTTCATAGACCATCTATATTTTATAAACATTTTCCTACTTGAAATGAATTTTTGGTTAACCAAGAGTTCCAACTTAAATTGGCATAGCTAAGTCCATATATGAATATCTTTCTCTGTTAACTATAAGTATTGAGTGAGTATCTCAAGTGTTTGTTTTATTCCCATTTTTACTTCACTCAAGTTATTCAATAAATCAATGACAAAATGTAACTTTTGATCTCCTTGCATTAACAATCTTTCAATCTAGGCACTGACTACCCAACCTTAAGACCAAAAATTTTCTACCTATTAAATTTATTTTTTAGTGGCCTTGCTTCCAATGAGCTCTATTAGCTTGGAAGATTGAGTGATCTTTAGTATAACTGAAGTTAGTATTTCTACTTATACTTTAAGTTAATCATTAATTACTTTATCTTTATCATATATTTCTAACAAGGATGCCATTACTACCTATAGATCTTGTTTTTCACTTTCATTCATTTTCTTACAAATATCAATCCATCTAATTACATATTTAGATGCTTGGATATCTTCAATGTTTCTCTCTTAGAGGAATAGCAACCTTGGCATACTTGTGACCAAAATCAAACATCAATCTTGATATTTTTTTATCCATTTTTTCTATTATTGGTTTTACTAGTACAAGTTAACCAAAATTAAAATCATCTAGTGATACAACTTGCTTCTTCTTTTTGGGTGTTTGGGACATTAGCCAAGGAGGAAGAGTAGATGGATTTTCTTGTGCAAAGGATGTCAAAGATTATGATGTTGGGGGAATATCAATGGTTTTTAATGTGGGTGGAATGGAATGTGGGATGTATATCGATGGAGAAGTCATTATAATAGGCAAAATGGGAGTTGATATGGCAAAAAAAATAGTTCCCATTGGTATATATTTGATATGAGAGTGGATGGGACTTGAGTTGCCAACTTGAAGGATGAAGTGGAAATGAATTTATCCATGTCTTACTAAGTGAAATATATAATTGTGGGTGATTTTAATGACTTTTAATGACTAGGTAACATTGGAAATAGAGTCAAAAACCTGATCCAATGTGTTATGTGAAGAAAATTGAAAAAGTGTGGCACTAGTAGATAAAGGAGGGGATGAAAGAATAATTTGGAGAGGCACTATAGTAACAATTGGTGAATTAGGAGTAATAGGGGTGAGAGTGGAAGATGCTACCTATGAAGATTCTATTTTATAATCCTTGACTTGTGAAATCATTGGCTATGCTAATGATTCACTTACAATAGGATTTTCTTTTGTCTCTGCCTGAACATTTTTCTCCCCTATGTTAGTATCTTTGCCTTTTCCTTTTCCTTTACTCTTGAAAACAAACCTCACTTTCTATGTATAGGTGGAGTCATATTCCTAATTATTTTTCCTTAATTACTCCTAATTTATAGCAACATCTTCATCATATTCTTCTTTAGATCTAGTTTTGAATTATTTCAACCTAATGCCCTTTCATTCCAACTAGGCATTAGCCTCTGCAAGAATAGGTTTGAATCTATCTTTGATGGAAGTGGATTCCTTTATAGACCATTTATTTTAAGTAAGAGGAGTGGAATAAATCTAATTACCCTCATATAATGGATCCAATGTATTCTTATCATCTATCAATTCTTCAAGAATATCAACTATTCTCAAATTAATAATTTGACCTATAGTGAGATATCTATATTCTAGCTTCTTCATGTCTTCTTTTATTCTTCACTCTAGTGAAATGTCCTCTATCTTGTGCACATGAGTGTAGTTCCATTTGATCTTTTCTTTCATCTTCTTTTAGTTAAAATCTTCCCTACTCTTGAATTTCATAAGAGTGATCCACTATAATTAAGTTTCCATTGTCTTGGTTTTTTTAGTGATAATGACTGTATACTAACCAATGATAATTTGAAACTTGAAACCAAGTTTGTGGGCATCTAATTATTTCTTATGTAAACTCAACATCTACCAACACATCTCCATTAAAATCAAATTATCACTCATGTATCTAGGTAACATATAGGGTTGTTCAAGGAAACCAGAAAGTGTCAGAGGATGATTTTGTTCAGGAAGATCCTGGTGAGGACCCAAATTCTAAGAATGAAAAGGAAATTTCTATCCAGGATGATATTCAAAATATGGAGAAGGAAATTCAAACTGGTCTCAATGAGCGGGAAAACTAGAAAACCAAAAAGTGTCGGAGGAAGATTTTGTTCAGTGCTATTAGAACTGAAGAGACGGAGGAAAACCAAAAAGTGTCGGAGGATGATTTTGTTCAGGAAGATCCTGGTGAGGACCCAACTTCTAAGAATGAAAAGGAAATTTATGTCCAGGATGATATTCAAAATATGGAGAAGGAAATTCAAACTGCTCTCAATGAGCAGGAATAAAAGAGTCAAGAAGACTTCTTTGAAGAAACCAGGATTAGCCCTAATAAAAAGTTTGAGGATTGGAGAGGGAAGAATTAGAATGAAGAAATACACACTCCTATGACATGGGTTAACTGTAAAGCTGAGTCTTCTTCCCAACTTGATTCCTGGTTGTGTAGGGAGATCATTGATCTCAAGAGAAAAGTGGAAACATTGGAAGATTCTCTGAAAGTTGCTTGGAACAAAGTAAACAACATGGAAAATCAGTTAAGTGAGATCCCTGTCAAGCTCAAAGCTTATGAAAACAACCTCCAGGAACTAATAAAGGATAATAGAAATAAAATGGAGGAAGTAACATCCAACATCTGTGCAGCTGCTATCAATATTGGTAAACGAGCCAATGAGGAGACCAAAGCACTAGAGGGTCCCAGCAAAAGGACAAGGCAAAGTTCCAGAAAGAAAGATACACAAAAAGGAACTTTGCTGGAGGCTACCACCCAGGAAACTACTTTGAAAGGAAAAGAAGCCATGAACTTGATACTAGAACTGGATGAATAATTTGGTCCTTCTTGTTGGTTTAGAAACTGGTACTGATCTTTGTTCTCCTTTTGTTATCTTTTTTTGTTGTGCTACCAGATTTCTATTTCTGGGTTTTGACCGTATATGTCTCTAATGGTTTCAGGTCCATTTAAAACCTATTTTTGCTACCTCTTAGTAGTGTTTTTTAGGCATGGCCTGTGGGCTTAGACATTTTTTATTTTGCTCTCTGTTACAGGGTTTTGGGGCCCCTTCAAAACCTATTTTTACCTCAATCTAAAACATATAGTGTTGTTCATTAAATCCTCTTACCTTGATGTAGGTGTAGGTTGGGAATTGTAGGAATATATAGCTAACCTTGTTGACTTGTTCCCATACTACATCTGAAACTCTCTCTTTTTTTAATTTCTTTGTAAAAATACAAATGTACCTATAAAAAAAAGGAATCATTGACTCTTTTGTAATGTTTCAAGCTCTTTTTTTGAGTCAACTATGGATAGTATTCATACATAGGAACCTTATTTCTATCACCAACATTAGTTAAACCTGGAAAGGATTTCATGCTAGTTGTAGCGTAAACCAAATAGGAAGTCATGAAGAACTTTAGAGAAGAGGTCACCGTAGAGAGTTGCTTACATATATCATCACTGATCTATTTTCCCTAGAAGATCCTTTGTTTTCCCCTCTTTATGGCCTATATATAATGATACATCCATTATTGGAAGATATTTGATGTGGGCAGCCCCTTAACTCTGCTCAAGAGAGTTATTAGATCCCCTACTTCCTCTAGGAACTCACTACGATAAAAGCTTTTGGGCCACCTAGTAATGGAGTGCCGAGGGGTCCTTAACAATTTTGAGTTGATATGCCTCTTGAATTTATCATAATTATATTTGAATACTCCTCAATATTTGAGAGATGGAATATTTTATCAAATACTCCTCATCAAGCTAGATGACCTCTTTTCCATCTACATCCTTGACTGATCTAGTGTACTTATCAAAGTATACAACTATCAAGATTAACTCTAAATCTTGTATTGATACAGGGAATTTAGCTACCAAATGAATCTCACTATTTAAGATAGCTTGCATGTAAAGTGCAATGGGGTCCCTGCCTAGCCGCTACAAGAATTTAACAATGTCAACATTAACACTCTTTATATCTCTGATTTGGTCCACATTTGATTTAACTATAGATGAAGGATGCACAAGTTAAAATTTGTAATTCATGGCTTTATTTTTAGGATAAACTTCCATCATTGATCAAGTGGATGTATGGTAATTTCAATCTTCCAAAGGTAGTATTTTCATTTAATAGGAAGATATGCAAGAGTGGAAAAAATCTACACTATTTCATGGGGTATTAAATCACTTCAGGTAGTTCAGATAATTTTCTCTAAACTACACCATGGGATAGGTATCTTTGTAAAATCCAAATAAAATTCTTCAAACTACATGGGTCTTGGTGTTTTAAAAAGGTGTAGTCTAGAGAATTTTCTCTAGACTGCACATGTGCCTATTTGATAAAAGTGTGTATGTCAAAGAATTTTCTCTAGCCTATAACATTTTTAGAAAATTATATAAGGTTGATGTAGGTCAAATAAAAATATCTGACTTACACTAAATCTTGGATAAAAGGGTGTGCCTTGGTGAAAATTCTCTGAAGTTCACCGATTGGGAAGATATGATTGTGCACTTCAAAGAAAATTCTTTAAGGTGCACCTATAGGGGATATTAGGTGATGGTACATGCTAGATAATTTTATTTTAGGTGAACCATAAAGATGGTGTAGGGTCTTTGAAATCTCTTAATGGAATTTTGAAAAAGCAACCCAAGGAAAAATAAAACATCAAAATAAAACAAAAAGAGAAACATATTTTTATACAAGGTTTAAATAACACAAAAGGATGTTGTAGGATTCAAGGATTGAAGGTAGGTGTTTTGAATAACATAGAGTGATTTAGGGTTTCAAGGGCATATAACAAGTGTTTCAAAAACAAAACATGGTTCATAAAAGAAAAATGAAATGATGAGCTAACTAAGAAAGGAGTAAGAGAAAGAAGTTAACTAAAAACACACCTAAGATTAAAAGAGGGTGATTAAATTCATTTATATATGTGCAATGCAATCCAATATGGAAATGGTGACTAGAAGGATGTAGGTAGGCATGAAAATGGTGAGGAGTTGATGAAGAGTAAAAAGCAATGGTAAAAATGAAATTTGCAAGGGTAAAAAAGATAAAAGCATGGTAATTAATACATATTAATTATTGTGTACATGGTCAGCTCACTTGTAGGGCTGGAGAATTCCTCCATCCATGCACGTGCAATGGTAGAGAGTTTTTTTACACTTGCATACTAAGGCACATTATGGATAAAATTATTTAGATTTCATGGTTTGAGGTTGGTGTAGTGTGGATAAAATTATTTGGACTGCACAAGGGAAAAAATCCATCAAAATAAATTCTTTTTTAGGGAATAAAAATGCAAAAAGGTAGTTATTGGCCCCATTATGTGTGCCTAGAGCTCATGGGATATGAAATAGATAAGTTTTGTAGGAGTTATCCTATAAATTAAGCCTAATAAATTCAAGGATAACACTTAATATAAATTAGAAATTATAGTATTAAATTTCAAGTTATATTATATAATAAAAATGATGATTTTAAATTGAGAATGCTAAGTCTTTTATTAAAAACACTCAACGTAATGTCTAATCTTCTATGCAAAACTAAATGTTTGGTGGAATTTTATTTTGCCTCATATTTTTGAATTATGGTTTGAGTGAGTGCATATGATCATGAATACCATGGGATCCATATGAGAAAAAAGCATAGTTATATGTTAGTAATATTAATTAAAAATACTTTGGGGGTTTAATATAAAATCTTGAGTTATTAGGATAATTAATTTATAGTCATATTTGTGTTAGGTAATTACTAGGATTTTTGTGAAGATATTGATTAATGTATAATTAAATAAGGGGATAATATGTATGAATGGTATACTTATTCTGATTCATGCCCAAATATTCATAAAAGTGTTATATGCCAATGATAGTTGATAGAAGCCATTGATCAGGATTCAAATGATTATCAATTTAAGCAATCCATTGTTGTATTGTTAGTTTGTAATTTTAACAAACTAAAGTGAATAAGGGTGTTATTATATAAATATTTCCATACTTGAGCTTGGGTATCCTTTTGATAAATGAGTTTTTAGGACTTTTGATGTTGTGTCTTATCTAAATAATAAGGAGGTGGTGAGATAAAATTTGAATACAAGAAACTTTAACCAATTGAGTATTGCCCTTAAGTTATGACTTGTTTTATTGTTACCCAATGTTATGTTAACTATTAGTGGTATGATATGATCTCAAGTAGAGACAAATGGTTTTTCTATAATATGATAGAGCTATGAAAACCTATCAGGTAGAAAAAATTCTCTAGCATCAAGAAATGATGAGAACTTATGTGGATTATATTTTTTTGAGATTATTTTATATGTAATGATTTTACATTCCTAGAATAAAATAGTGCATTGTAATGTATTCCTAGGATGAGGTTTTCTTCTAATCATTATTGATGGTATAACTAGATGGTTCATAGTGTATTTGACCCACACCCTAATAAACATATGTGTGTTGATTGTTACATTGATAAGTATGTTCAATAACAATTAGAAGGATATAAGAATTGTGTGCATATAACATTATGATTGAAAATGAATGTTAAGATAGAATTATATTCATTATATGAACTGATTTTTATTACTATGCTTGATTTAATATAAGCATATGATTCCATGTTTATGTGACTACTTAGTGTAATCGACTATGAGAAAACTAGAAGTTATACCTTAAAACCCTAGACTATGATGGTATGGGTTTTCATTGGGATTATTTTTTGGAGATATTTTAGTAATTTTAAATCTATATTTCTATATGAATGTGTAACTTACTCAGGTGGTATGAATTGTAGGCTTTATTCCTATGTGAGTTAGATTAATGCTTGATTCCTTCATGCATGGTTGAATTAAAAGTATTGATTGATTACTATTACATGAATATCTTATTTTATCCTTGTTTAGATTGTGATGTGATATTTTTACATTAATTATTTAACCTATATTATTTTTTTATTATATTCTATGTTATATATATTAGAGTTTGCATTGATGATGCTAATAGGTAGTGAGACAAATTCCACTAGCCTAGGTAACACCACCAATGTAGGATAATATAATCAAGTGGTGTGTTGTAAATTTATCAATCTAGTGATTGAATATTATTTAAAAACTTGGACCAAGTATTTCACATGTTTAATTTTCATGTTGTGGGATATCATGTTAGAACAAATTTCTTTACGGTACACTGCATGTTTTTAGAGATATTACAAGCACATGAGGTACTAGCACATCATATTGGATTCTTGCACCATTTTATCTACCTATACATAAAGTGAGGGCCATTTAATAATATAGGTTTATGTAGGGGATATTTGGTCCATGGTTAGTGTGGTAAAGTGCTTAGATGATGGTCTCCTTCCTCTAGTACTACCTGGAGATGATGCTTAAGATTATCTGAGATACATGAGTTGACATGACTCAAGCTCGAAAGAGTTTGGTATCCATTATTATATTAGGCCATATGCCTAAAGGAATGTAATTTTATTATTTACTTATATATTTTATGATACAAAGTTGTATTGTTAGACCATCTATAGATGTGTCCTATTGTATTTTCTTTTGATGAAGTTGTATAAGAATTATATGTAGTATTGGAAGTACAAGTACTCTTTTTATTATTTACGTTATATATATGTTGTATTATTTATTTTTTGGAATGAATTTTATTGGTAAAAAAAATATCTACTACTTTTTATACGTACAAATTTCGGGGTTATAACATGTGGTATCAGAGCTATGGCTCAAACTCTAGGACCTAAGGAGTCCATTATCATTTTTGTATCTTTTTGCTATATTTTGGTATTTTTGGTGACCTTGCCATTTTATCAGTGATCTTTCCATTTCATAAGATGATCTCACCATTATATATATTTCCCTCACTATTTTCCTTCATGGGTTTACAAAACTATCGATACACAAGGCATTCCCACTGATCCATAGGGTGTTCCCACCATTTGATAGGGTGACCTCACTATTTCTAGTGATATCACCATTTGACTAGGCGTTACCATCATTTGATTGATGATTTCCACCAAAATCAATGATCTTATTGATTAAGTGGTGACATCCTTGTTTTGACCCATGAGCCCACTAGAGGGATGATGACATCACTATTCTCTATGGAAAATTCACCATTATTGAGGGCAACCTTGCCATTTACAAACTTTTACAAATGATGGGATTTCTAAATTACCTAATTCTACCTAACATTAAATATAATAAATGCAAAAATTAAATACCAAAAGAGGTACCTACCAATGCTCTGCTCCTTGATGGTTATTGGTACTCTCACACGTGCTCACTAAGGTGTCAATGGTGTGGGATGTTGGCCATGTTCAGCTCTCTCACACATAGATCTTAGAGCTCATAATTACAATAGTAGAGGGTATAAATTAATAATTTTTACCCCTAGGGGTAAAATTATAGTTAAATTTTCAAAATTTTCACCCCTAGGCCTAGAATTACCTAATTTATCTTCCTTGGGTGCTCATTTTCATCCTGTTTATCCATTTCTCAAACCATTTTCTTCTAATTTTTACATTTTTCAACCTCCTTTATTGAATTACATGGTTATTTTTCTTTTATTTGATGGCTAAATTGTCAAATAATTTTTCCATCCTCCCCTCAAGGGAGCATCAAGGGCCACCCAAACATTGTTTGGGGCATTTTTATAACCTATTTCTTCAAAACCCATGCAAAATTTAATGAAAATTGGGAAAAATTTTATTTTTTCTAATTATAATCATTTTAAGTGACCTTTTATTCTTTGAAAAGCTGTTACTTTCACCAAATGTCTCACCATGCATTCTCAAATAGGGGGAAAATATAGACATATAATTATTATCACTATTATGTAAAATTGCTAATCTGAATGACATTCCAAAATAATGCACAGTCTAGACTAAAATCCCTAAAACACTCTAAATCATCTTCACTCATCATGTAAAGATTCCAATTATCATTCACTAATCTTTGATTAGGGTAATGCTTTTTATGGAACCAATATCTTTTCTTAATTCATTTTGAGTCAAATTTCAACCAAGCAAAATGATATCTTGAACCACTAAAATCTTCTAATTCTACTGTAAATACCACATGCATATGTCAATTTGCATCTATATTACCATAATTGGGGTATTACCCTGTACACAACTATAATTTTCTTATGATTATACTCCAATCAATTATGACTCAGTAAATTGACATTTCTAACCAGGTTGATTAAATGTGAGACCAATTTCCAAAGAATTATAGAAAACTCATTGAAATCATTTAAGTAAATCAAAACAAAATGAGGAGCTTTAAGTGGAAAATATATGAATTTTTTTGAATATGTATTTATTAAAATTCATTATTCAAATTGGCATCACCCATGACATCATCACAAGGGTCTCATCCATAAGGAATTAATGGAGGGAAATATCTAGATTAAGGCTACCCATGCCTTATTGATGCTCCATTCTTCCAAATATTTATAACCATATTTATTACTTATCCCTCCAAAATTGAATCAATTCATGGCCACACATCTTGATCTCAAGATGGATTGTCAAAGTTGATTATGAACATTTCAGAAAAACTATAAATAAGTGAGCCATGGACATAACTTTTAAGTTTGAATTATGTAATGTTATCATGCAGAAATAGATTCAAACAAGCTTCCATTGTGCAAAGTTATTATGTAAAAATACTATTAGAGAAGCTTCATTCATTCCTCAAAATGACCATATCTAGTAACTAAAGCCATTTGTGAACTAAGATATGATTGAGGCACATGCTAAATCACATTGATGAAGAATTGGAGCACCAAATCTAGGCATAAGCATGATTATTGACCATTTTTGAAGGAGAGCCACTACTTGGAAGGTATAACTTTTCTTAATTTTGTAATTAATTTCTTGAGTTAATTAACACCATCCCATGAGGGATTAGCTTAATACGTTAGTTCTTTATACTTATTTTGGGTTTTCTTTGCTAATGCATGGACTAACATATTTCATAATCCTATTTTATTGATTAAAGCTACCCACGCCTTATTAATGCTTCATTATTCCAAATATTAATGACTATGTTTATTACTTATCCCTGTAAAATTTCATGGCCACACATCTTGATCTCAAGATGGATGGTCACAGTTGATTATGAACATTTCAAAAAATCTATAAATGAGCCATGGACATAAATTTTAAGCTTGAATTGTGTAATATTAGCAAGCAGAAATAACTTCAAACAAGCTTCCATTGTGTAAAGTTAATATGTAGAAATACTATTAGAGAAGCTTTATTCATTACACAAATTGACCATATCTAGGAACTAAATCCATTGGTGAACTAAGATATGATTGAGGCACACACTACATCACATTAATGATGACTTGGAGCACCAAATCTAGGCATAATCATGTTTAGCGACCATTTTTGAAGGAGATCCACTACATGGAAGGTATAACTTATCTTACTTTCATAATTAGTTTCTTGAGTTCATTGACACCATCCCTCAAGGGATTATATTAACACATTAGTTCTTTATGATTGGTTTGGGTTTTATCTACTAACACATGGACTGACTTATTTCATAATCCTTTTCTATAAACATATTAACCATTTTTGAAGGAGAGCCACTACTTGGAAGGTATAACTTGTCAGATAGGCACTAATCCTTTTCATAATTAGTTTCTTGAGTTCATTAACACCACCCCTTGAGGAATTAGCTTAACACATTAGTTATTTATGCTTATTTTGGGTTTTCTCTACTAATTCATTAACTTATTTTGAAGGAGAGCCATTACTTGGAAGGCATAACTTGTCTCACTTTCATAATTAGTTTCTTGAGTTCATTAACATCACCCCCCGAGGGAGTAGCTTAACATGTTAGTTATTTATGCTTATTTTGGGTTTTCTCTAGTAACACATGGATTAACTTATTTCTTAATCCTATTCTACAAATATCATTATCATGGGAAGGTTACACATTAATTGAAACTTCATAATATATAATAAGAGCAAAAGGAATAATGTTACTTATAAACATATGGTCCTTTTGAGAAAAAAGTACAAAATAAGGAGGAAAGAAAAAATTTCTATATCATTTGCAATATTAAGAGAAGGAAAGATGCACGTTTCATTTTCATTTATAATTTCCAAAGAAAGGAAAGAGAGTGTGATGCTACCTTTGATTTTATTTTATTTATATGACTTGAGATTTTAAAGAGATAAATCAAATAGAATTGGTAATTTGACTATATCTCCAAACAATGCATATTTGATAACATATTTTTTAGGACTTGCACATGCATTTTCACATTTCCATTCAATCAAGAGAGGAGAAAAAGTAGTAATGAATTTTTGTCATTGTAATTTAGATAAAAAGTAGTTTCACAATTTTCATTTGAGTGATCCTAAGAAGGAATAATATTTTCAAAATTACCACCACTTCGAAAAGAAGGCACACACTCAATTTATTTAACATTTTCATCATTGGATATAGGCGAGGAACATTCAATTTTTTTACCATTTACATCATTGGAATATATGCATGCAAAATTTTGACTTGTAACATCATTAATGCTCACTTTTTACATATCTAATGTATCATCCTTATGTAATGCCCTAATAAAATTTATCATTTTTGAATTTTTAGACCCTTCATAATTGGAAAGTGAATAAATAGGATAACTAGCTCTACATACCCAAGAATAATAATATCATACTCATAAACATATGAAAAATGCTATGATCATTAACAGGTTCATTTATTCTTGCATTTTCATCATTTATTCTTTCATTATCATAGTTATAATAAAAATAAGAGGTCTTACCCTATTTTTTATATGCCATAAGATCTTCATATGCAATGTATTGATCATAAAAAACATTAAACAAATCATCTAAAGGATGGTGCTTAGTATGAATTTTAATAAGGAATCCATAAGGACATTAACTTTGAATCCAATGTAAAAATAAGAAAAATAAATCCTAAATAAAGGATATAAGTAAGCATTCCTTAATCTATTCCCATGTAATAAATTAGTTTTAAAAAAGAAATATAGATACCTGTAATAAATTTTGGAAGAGGAGAAAAACCCTACATACAATAAGGGTTTGGTTCAACAAATAGATAATGGATTTACCAAAATGTTTTAAGCTATTTGGGTTTTTACACAAACACACTTAAGTAAATAAAATTGTTTGAATATGATATAACAATATTCAAAATTCAATGATATATGCCAACCTATATAAATTTGCATATTTATACATATGTAATAAATACAATAGAACAAGGCAACCAAGGGATAAAGGGAACATATCTTATTTTATGCCCTACTATGGACTATGACAATGATCTAGAATCATCTCAGGATAGTGTTTAGGCCCTAGGATCTACTCATTATGTTTTGAAAATTTTAACCCTAAGACACTTGCATCGATACTAAATAGTTACATCGATGCGTATGTCTATTTTTGATGCAGGTGTCCAATCCATGCCATGTACATGAAAGATCCAAATTTATACTTAATATACATCATTACCTATATACATGTTTGGTCCTTTAGAATATGTCTAATTGTGATTGAAATCTAGCTAATAAGTAAAAACCTAGTCTTCTTTCCTTTAACCTTATATAACTTGGTAAAAGGGTTAACATGTGACTTAAGCTAACCATAAAAACATTGGTTATTTCTAAGTGATGCCTAAATAGCCACTACTCTAAAGATGGCCTCAAACTTGCATTTCATTTTCCCTCCTAGGCATGTGTGTGGAATTTTGATTATGCAACTATATGATCTTTATTCTATTGTAACCCTTGGTACAAATAATGAAAGAGTAGATTGATCATTTTGAATGCTTTAGATATTCAATTTAGTAATGGAATACAATTTGATAGTCTGGAATATAAATTATTTACTAATTAGAAACTTGCTTCATCAAATTCTTAGGTGGTGTATTTAAACCATAGCCTTTATATATATAAGGATATCTTGATTTTGAATTTGAACCTAATGGTGCACTAAAATTAGGCAATAGAATGAACATATGGGGATAATCAAAATCATCATAAACTAAAAAGTATGAAATAATATTAGAAGATAATTCTGAATACTTGCGTCATAGTTGGACACTCGTATTAATGCAAGAGTCCAACATAGACACAAGTGTCTAGGGGTTAAAAACTTAGAAATATGGAAAACATAAATAGGGGTCCCTAAAATACATTACATAAAAGGGATTTTTTTCAAAAATTAGGCCCAAGGGGTAGATAAATCAAATGAAATAATATAGAATGTAAGAGGTCCATACGAGATTTTGCCATTATATATCTAACTCTTTATCAAGAAGCCCATGCATGTAAAAATTATGAAAACATGCTATGAAATAATGATTGTACCAAATATGGGTATCTAAAAATAGGAATTAGACTCATATTTATCCTAATCTCTAGATAATATTTTATTTAAAAATTTTGCCATCTCCTTAATTGAGAGTGCATGACCTAAGCACAAGTATCTACCTTGAGCTATTGGCTACTCCATCAGAAATATGTGTGCATTTCAAACTATCTTACATGGTGTTTAACCCTAAAATTGATGTGGATCCTTACTTTGACATATATATGGTTAATATATATAAATGATAATGTATAAGGGTGACAATTATATCTATAGTAGGCCAATTTGTGATAAACTTAGATAAAAATATACACTAAATTTCTAATGTTGAGAAGAGGCTAAATATAGAAAGTATAAATAAGTTATGCATGGAAATGACAAAGAAGTAATGTACTTAGCTAAATATAATGTTAACATAGTTCTAGTTATATAACATACACAAAGTAGGTTGGAATAATCATCAGATTCTCAATATAACACTTATGGAGCTCTAGACACTAACATCAGTATAGTTGTGTTGACAGTACTTTCTAGGTTTGGTGTGTCTTTTACAAAATATATATTAGAAAATTATGTGACCACCTAGATGAATTTGGGTTTGACTTCTCCTTCTCTCTAGTACATTGATATCTAGGTCATGGATTGTCTCTCCTCATGAATTTTTAAAACCCTAGTTCTTCATCTTTATAGTGACCTTGAGGATAAATAGCCCTAAATACCCCTATTTTAGTGAGATTTTCATACATATCTAATACTTATAAGAGAGCCTTATATTTATGTAGTTCTCCCCTATGTGTTGGATCATGTGTGAATCATACAATATGTGTAAAGAAAATACAATAGTGACCTAGCTTATAACTTAGAAAATATAGATCTTGGGCTACTCCTTCAGTGCTTCAGACATATATATGTATTGTTCTTATGATTGGTATGAAAATAGGGAATCTTTGTTTAATTAAATACTTGATAGACTACTTTTAATAAGTTTTCTTGGTCTCTCTTGGTATTTTCTAGGTCTGTGCTAGGTGAGGAATGAATAAGGGTTGATATTATATTTATAGCAATCCCTTTCAATAATAAAATTGCATTAAATAACTTAGGTTAACCACTAAGATAGGTTTCATTTGTAAAATATATGACTTTAGGGAACTAGACACTTGTGTTAGATCAAGACACTAGCATCAACGTAAGTGTCTATCCCATAAATTAGTGTTTATGGAGTAGGAAAGTAGATACATGCTTATAACTTGAAGAGGTGGAAGATAAGTAAATTTTAATAATTATGGGAAAGATATAAATCTTGGGCATCAACACAATATTGGTCAAACTAAGAGATAAACCAAGGGGCACAACATAGAGTAAATGCGAGACTTATAAAAGTGGGAAAAGGTCCAAGACTGAGAGGAACAAACAAGGTCTAAGTTTTCCAAGTGTACAAGATTGAGGTGTCATATAATACATAAATATCATCAATTTACCCCTTTAATCTAGTGACAAAATTTCTATTTTAAATGAAATGAATGAGTACATGGTGTATATAACACACCTTGTCTTTATGTGTTCCTAATTTGAGTGCTTTGTTGGTGGCTAAACTAAAACTAAGAACATGTTATAGTATATAATTTGTGCATATAATATGGAATTGAAAGTGTTTAAACTTTACTAAAATTGAAAGAGTAAGGATTAAGAGTACACTTGTGTGTTGATGTAACCACCCTGACTATTATCAATTTCATTTGAAAAGATGTAACATTATAAGGCTATGAAATTGAGATTAGGAAATAAATAAATAAATAAATATTGAAAGTGAATATATCAAAGGAGATAAAGAGAGGGAGGGAGAGAGAGATTGGAAGGCACATGTCCCCAACCTTGGAGCAAAGGTGAGTTACCAATTGGTAGTTGATATTAGCTCAACTTTGAAACCCAATAACACTTATAATGTGGTGAGGATGAATGATACAATCAAGACTAACTTAAAAACTTGGTAAGATTGAGTAATTAAATCATCTCAACCATATCAAAAAGTGACCTAACTATTGTAGTAGACTAACTCAATAAAGTCTATAAAAATTTGATCAAGGAATTAATATGTAAAAGAGTTTTGGAATATGAAACACAAATTACATATCATATGCACCTTAGATATGTCTCATGCCAAAATTTTGTATAAAAATGGTACCAATGAATAGAATTATACCACAACTATAAATCTTAATCATATAACTATGTGATTTGGCCAATTCAAAAACTATGTAAGTGTAGATAACATGCTTCCAAAGCATGCCCCATTATATATGGAGAAATATTAAAACTATTATAAGTACCAATGTGAAGAACATGTTTCAAAAACATGCCCCCACTATGATATGGAGATGTTGAATACTGAATGGGTATGGAGAACATGCTTCCAAAGCATACCCCCACTGAATGTGGGAACTATGAATGTGCAGAATTCATGCCCATATGACATGCCCCCACTTAATATAAAAACCATGCCAAGTGTGGAGAACATTATTCTATGGAATTATCCCACTAATATACCCCTCTTTTGAGGTGGGGGAAAGATAAGAACTGGTAGTTACCTCACCTTACAAGGATAAGCCAACTATATAATCTATGAATGGAACCATGTAACATCTAAAAGGAATATGTATAGGTACATATAACATTAAAGTTAATATAATTAATGTGATCACATGAAGGCCTTAGATTCATTATAAGGATCATGCTAACATCTAGATAATAATAGTATAAGCTCAACAAGTAACTCAAGCACATACATAAAAGCACTCAAAATCAATTCAAATGGAAATGGTGTAAGGAGACCATAAACAAGGGTCATGTTCAAAAAATTCACAATCAAATAGACATGTCTTAGTTAAATGTCCATAAAAGTAAGGATGACATATTAAAATATCCATACAATAAATAATGACATATGTAAATGCCAATGAAAGCATACATAGGCACGGGGGCCACAAACAAAGGAATATATTGAAATTATCAAACAAGAAAGACAATAAAAGGCAACACTCTCAAGGAAGTACATAAAATAAAGAATATTCAACCATTATAAACATGCCATAGTAGCCCATGGATCAAATGTGTTAATAAAAAATGTCAAGTGTATAACATATCAAGTACCCTGTGTAAGATATAATCATGGATAAAGGCATGTGTAAGTACATATGAAAGATCAAACATAACAATGAAATTTGATTATTGAACCATATAACTTGTGTTTATCAAGATCAAATATGTGATTGCACCCAATGTCTTCATGAAATTAGTATATTGATTTCTTAACATCCGAAATAAGAATAGATCATGTATCTATGTATGCCTATATCACACTCAATTATAAGTGTGACACACACACACATGTGTGTGTATATAAATGTAACTAAGTATGCCATACATCAACATATAACTAACACATAGATGCCAAGGAGCTAATATAACATGTAGGTGTTGGACATATTTATATATTTTTGAAAGTTTTTGATTTTTTTGGTTTTTTTTTTTAGAATATTTGAAAAGGAAAGATCATCCTATGATTCCATTCAATGGATGGTCATAGATATCTCCCCACTATTAACTTGTTGTAATAATATTGTGATGTTTCCAAGAATCATGTATAGGTTTAATATCTATCATATTAGTATCAATGATGATCTGCATATGTAAAATAGGACTATGGGGTCATGAAGCAATAGTAGGATTAATAGTAGGGATTTATGGAACCCATTATTGAGTGCTCTTTGGTTTATTTATAAAAACCATAATAGGAACATGTGTCATTGTTATGGATATATGAACATGGTATTTAGTAGATGGGGATTATTTAGAATCTATTGTATGTCTATGATGTAATGGTCTCTCAAGTACTAGCCACCTAATAACAAGGATTACTTATTACTTACCCTTTTGTGTTAAATGAGCCTTAGTAAGTTTGGTAATTAACTATCTAGGTATAAGTTTCTCTTATTCAAGATGGAATTCCAACAACTATAACTACTTGATTGGCATGAATGTATTTAACACACCCATGCACTATAGAGGGTATTGATCAAAGTGTATGGATCCAAGATCTCCCCAATAATATATCAAAGATTCTCATGGAAGGTATGAATGAAAAGGTAGTAACCACATGTGTGGGTCCAACCTATAAAGGTAGGTCAATCTCTCCAAGAAACTTATAGAAGGCCCCATCAAATTCTCTAACTGATATAGTATAAGGATGTAAATCATTATGAGTATAACCCAAGTGCATAAGTAATGTCATGGTGTAAACATTCTCACTTTCACTGTTATCAATCATAACACTATGTAGATGGTGTTTATCAAGGTATGATCAAATGAATAAATAATGAAGATTAGATTTATCATCCTTAATCTTACTATCATCAAAGATAATAGAGTGTTTATAAACTATAGGAGGTATATATAATGTATAAGTACCAATAATCGCATATAGTTGGTGCCCATAATGTGCTAGAGGATGATGTGCATTATATGCTATTTACACTTCTAGATATTTATTAGAATGGTATTTTAAAGGATTGTTAAATATTTTATATTTATGGTGATCACAAGGTTGTTATCTTGATTCCTTTGGAGGATCCTCAAATGAATGCTTTTGGTCATTAATAAGATTTTGGATCTTATGCTTCAAGGTAAAGCATATACCTATAGAATCCCTTGGTCCCTGATGATAATCATAATAAGCATTCAAATCATATCCTTTGGGTAGAGATTGACTCATATCAACCTTAATAGGATGAGGAAGAGATATAAGCTAACACTTGAGTAACTACGAGAGTAATGAATCTGGGGAGTCAAGTAAATTGGAGAATTATCTCCTTGGTGCATTGGATAAAACAAGTCGATTAGGCTATTGTAAAACTATGTTAACCATGGTGGTTATTTCTTGTTTAGGCTTAAGATGTTTTACCTTATAACTTGGTTTGATTTTAAATTTGGTACTAGATTTAGATGTAGTTGGTGTGTTTGTTAAACACTTGATCTTATTTAATGAAATAATATTTATTTCACACTCCCTTACAACATGGCACAAATCATCAAAAGATTTGAATTTCTTAAAAATGATGGACTCATGTAAAGGATCAAACAAACATTGCTTGAATATGTCTTACAACTCCTTATCTACTAGAGGATTAGTCATTTTAACTAGCATTATCTTATATCTCAAGACATATTAATTTATAAGTTCCTTAGTTCCTTGTTTGATTTTGGAAATTTGAGCATAGGAAACCTTTTCATAAATATTAAATGAAAAGTGTGCTAAAAATTGATCTGTAATAGGTTTGAATTATTTCATGGATTGGATAGGTAAATCATAGAACCATCTTGAAGAATAATCCTTGAGGCTTCTTGGGAATAATTTAATAAAAAATTTATCATTGGAGGCAAATCAAAGCATGTCATATAAAATTATTGAAGATGTTATTCAGGATCACCTTTGTCATCATAAAATGGAAACTTAGGTGCAACAAAACTAGTTGATAAAGGGTGTAAAGAGATATCAAGTGAAATAGGGTTATGCAACACATCTTGTAAATCAATATCATGAGGGGATTTTAAAGCATTTTGTTCAGTGTTTTTAACCTTGTCCTTTAAGGTCTTTATAACTTGAAGGAGTGTTTGAACTATAGACCTAGTGGGATTTATATTAGCGATTTGAGTAGTCACCAAAGGGGATATAAACATGGTGTGAGTAGTAATAGGCTATAAAATTAGTATTTGTGTTGAAATATTTGGTAATTCCATGGTATATGTAGTAATAATAGTTTTATGAAACAAAGGTTTAAACACATGAGCCATTCACCCACTAGATGTATTATGTTGTAATGTGTTCAAGGGGAGGGATGTTTCAACTATAGTTTTTGAACTTTTTATTTCCAGTATAGTTTTTAATATCTCATCAAGATATTCAAGGTTTTTTCAAATATGCTTACAAAATAATGCAATTGATTACACTTGATCATGGTCTATTTGCTCATTTTTATTTGTTTCATGGTTTTTATTATAAAAATCTTCTTCTATGATAACTCTATCAACATGTTTTTCATTGTCAATATGGGTATCATCATGATGCAAATTATGAGATACCTCATTGGTTTGTGACATATTAAATTTTTGGAGGGGAAGTTCAATGTGTTCAATAAGCACACCTCCAAATCTAGGGCTACACTTAGGTTGCATTTAATATATTAGAAGTATGAAATGAAAAAGTATAACAATATAAAACCCTATTTGGATTAAAACCCTAGGAATAAAAAAAATTGCATTCATATGAATCAGGTTTACCAAATGTTTAACCCTAAAATATATGTGGATCCTTACTTTGGAGTATATAGGGTTAAGAATATAGAAATGATAATGCACAAGGGTGATAATTAGATCTGCAATAGGCCAATTGGGTGGTAAACTTAGATATAAACATATACTAAATTTCTTATGTTGAGAATAGGCTAAATATAGAAAGTAAAACTAAGCTATACATGGAAACGATAAATTAATGTACTTAACTAGTTATGATACTAACATAATTCTAGATATAGAACAGATAAAAAGCATTCTAGAAGAAGATTCTAGAATAGTCATAAAATATTAGATCTGAAACTTCTAGAGCTTTAGACACTAACATCAACTTGGGATGGTTGCATCGATACTACTATCTAGGTTCAATGCAAGTGTCTTCTACAAAATACCTACTAAAAAAGGATGGGATGACATTAATACTTATGGGTTTGACTTCACCTTCACTTTGGTGCATTAAACTTTAAGTCATGGACTATTGCTCCTCATGAATTTTTAAAAATGTAGTTTTTCATCTTCATAGTAACCTTGAGTAAAAATGGGTTAGTGGGCACATGATGTCGATCTAACTCCAAAGACTTATCTATTATTGAGCGATACCTACATATCTGATACTCTAAAGAGGGCCTCAAACTGATATAGTTTTCCACTACATGTTGGCTTATGTGTGAATCATATAATATGTGCAAAAAATTAAAATAATGACCTAACTTGTAACTTAGAAAATATAGCTCTTGGGATGCTCCTTCGGTACTTTAGACTTGTAGATGTGTTGTTCTTATGATTGGTTTAGAAATAAGGAATCTTTATTCAATTGAATTCTTGATAGAGTGTTTTTGATAAGTTGCCTTGGTCTCTCTTGGTATTTTTTAGGTTTGTGCTAGGTAAGGAATGAATGAGGATTGATATTATATTTAAATCACTCCCTTTGGATAATTAACTCACATTAAATCACTTAGATTGACCATTACAATACATTTAATTTTAAAAATAGATAACTTTATAGAATTGGACACTTGTATCAGGTTAGGACATGAGCATCGATGCTAGTGTCTATCCCATATGTTAGTGTCCAGGGAGAAGGAAAGTAGGTATAGGCTCAAAACTTATAGAGGTAGAAGATAAATACATTTTAAGCATTTTGGGCAAGATATAAGGCCTAGGTCATCAACATAAGACTATTTAAACTAATATATAAGATAAGGGGCACAAGATAGAGTAAATGAGAGACTTGAAAAAGTAAAAAAAGGTATAAAACTAAGAGGAAAAACCAAGGTCTGAGTTTTCTAAGTGTATAAGATTGAGTTACTATATAATCCCTAAACATAGTCTACACATGGACTACTAGAAAGTTACCAAACATATATATTACATGTATCATGACATTCATAAGAACTAAAAAAAAGTAGAGAATAATTATTATGTGATGATTGAATAGAAAAGAAGGGGTGAGAAAGACCTAATAGAATCGATAACGCTAATGCTCTAACATTTCTAGATATATATGGATTAATAAAAATCCATCTCATGAGTTATGGCTCAATTGTTATAAAATCTATGTTGTGTTCCACAACATTTTTATCTAGAGTTTTGGAGACAAAAGTAATCAATTATCTTAACTCACTTGCCTTTTTACCTAGAGTTTTGCAGGCAAAATGACAAAAAACCCTCAATCCACAAAATCAAACCATAATTGGATTTAACAATGAATATATTTGTTCTATCCTAAATTCTTAAATGTTTTGAGATTTCTTAAGATCTCAAATGCTTATATAAATATTTAAACTTGAATCTTTTTATCTTTTAAAGTTGTTAGATATTTATCAACTCATCCCTCCTATAGTATAATAATCCTTATTTTCATAAGTCATTGTTGCTACTAGACATTTTTAAAATGATCTTTATATGTCTCTAAACAATTTTTAATATGAAACAAAAATTATCCAATTAATAAAATGGAATGAGCATCTCAATATTATCCACCACCTGTAGACATGCCAAATTGAGGTTGTATGTAGCAAACATTATCTAAATATTAAAATTTATAACTTAGCTTGATACTATATAATATCATCTCAGTTAATTTATTCTAGACATAAATATTGTGATCATCCATCTCATTATATATATATATATATATATATATATATATATATATATATATATATATATATATATAGAGAGAGAGAGAGAGACACTATATTGACAAAATATATAGAGATAATATAAAATATATATATTATATATATTATATATATTGACTATATATAGTATATTGTAAAAATATATAATATATATTTTGACTACATATATTGACAATATATTATATATAGAGTATACTATCAATATATGTATATCTATATATATATATATATATATTGACAATATATTATATACATACTATATTAAAATTGTCAATGTGTGTGTGTGTGTGTGTGCGCACGCGCGCGTGTGCACATGCACATGTGTATTGACAATGTTGATATAGTATATTGTCAATATATATATAAAATATACTATATATAGATAATATACTCAATTTATATTGACAATATACTATTTATATAATCTCAGTGGCACCACTAATTTTTTTATCTATATATATATTGATAATATACTATATATATAGATAAGATACAAATATAGTATAGTATATTGTCAATATATATATGTATATAGACAATGTACTATATATATAATATATTGTCAATATATACTATATATATAGTATAGTGTCTATACACACACACACACACATATATTGACAATAGTATATATGTATATAGACACTATATATATATATATATATTATCTATATAAATATATTGAAAATATACTATATATAGTATATTATCAATATATTTACTATATATATTAAAAATGTATTGTCTATATATTTATTGACAAGATACTATATATAATATATTATATCTATATTTATACTAATCTAAAGAGGGCCTTAAACTCATGTAGTTCTCCCCTATGTGTGGGTTTGTGTATGTATAAAGATGTAATATGTGATAAGAAAGTAAAATATATTGTAACTTGAAAAATATGGCTCTTTGGCTAGTCCTTCAGTACTTCAGACTTGTAGATATGTTGTCCTTATGACTGATATAGAAATAAGGAAAAATAGAGAATATTTTCTCACTTGAATGTTTATGGTAAGTTACCTTGTGAGTTATTTGGCATCTGCTAGGTCTATGTTAGGTTTGGAATGAATGAGGATTGATCATGTATTTATACCAATCCTTTTTGATAATATATCAAATCAAAACACTTAGGCTGACCATATGGATACATTTCATTTATCAATTGGATGAAAATTATGGCACTAGACACTTGTGTTGGGATATGATTTTTTTGTCGATGTAGGCATTTGATTGGGATGCAAGTGTTCAGGAAGCTAGAAAATAAGCACATGTCTAGAACTTGTAAAGACAAAAGATAAACAAACTTATAGTTTTATGAGTATGATAAAAGGAGTGAGTCATCAAAATAAGATTGTTTATACTATAGATGATATTTTGTTATTACATAACACCTTAGTATTGTACACTTATAAAACTCAAAACTTGTCTATTTCTCTTAGTCCTACACATGCATTGCTTCTACAAATCTCACATCTACAAGCCTCACATTTTCAAGCCTTGCATCTTCTCTATCTTATGCCCCTTGGTCTATCTCTTAGTCTAAAAAGTTTTATATTGATGAAACATATATCCTATCTTTCCAAAAATGCTTAAAATATACTTATTTTACACCTTTATAAGTTTTAATCCTACACTCACTCTCATACTCCCTGGACACTAATATCCAAGACATAAAATAGTAGTAATGTTACTATCTTACCATAATGCAAGTGTCCAATGCCCTAAAGTCATCTAATTTTCAAATAAAATGTATTCTAATGGTTTGCCTAAGTGATTTAATGTGATTTATCTCTTGATAGGATTGGTATAATACAATATCAACCCTCATTCATTCCTCACCTAGTAACCAAATAAAATAGAATTCAAAAAGCATTCAAGTTATCAAAAGCTTTCTTATTCTACCCTATTATGATATAAGTCAAAGGAACAACCTAGCTAAAATATGAACTACTAAAGGAGTAGTCATAAGGTCTTATTTTTCAAGTTATAAGCTAAGTCACTATTGTACTTACTTTACACACATTGTATGATTCACACACAAGACAACACATAGAGGAGAAATACATGAGTCTAAAGGCCTTGTTATAGAGTATTGGATATGTAGGTAATGCCCTTTGACAATGGTGTTATTATAGGTCAGCTTGACACTATGTGCCCACTAACCCATTTTCCTCCAAAGTCACATTAAATATGGAAAGCTAGCGTTTCACCATTTCATAAGGAGTGACAATCCATGACCCAAATTTGAATACACCAAAGTGAATATGAATCCAAAACCAAAAGCATCTAGGTGGTCACATCTTGTTTTAGCTAATATTATATACATGACATTAACATTGAACCTAGATAGTAATGTCAACACAATAGTCTCGGGATGATGCAACTATCTAGAGAGCTAGAGCCACTAGATCCAAAACCTAATGATTGTTCCAAAATTTTCTTCCCACCTAATTTTAACCTATTCCAAATCCAATTATGGAATTAACATCAGATCTAATTAAGTACATCCCTTTTATATCATTTTCTATATCTAGCATAGTTTCACTTTCCATTTATAACTTATCTCAATTTAATAAATTTAGTATATAGTACATCTGATTTTAGCATTTAAATATCCTACTGTAGATCTGATATTCACCCTTTTGCCTTATCATTTCAATATAATTAACCTTATCTACCAAAGTAGGATCCACATCTAAATCATGGTTAAATATTTTGTGAACATGACCTTCATTTGATCATGACAATTTCTATCAACTCCATAAGGAAATCATGGAGAGTTTACAAACCACTCATAAAGGGGATGTTCCTTTAACCTCATTAATAAAAACCCCTCCTTTACCTACATTTACAAACAATATTCCCCTTATTAAGGGTGATGATCATTCCTGACCTTCATTTGATATTGAAATTTTTTAAAAGGTTAACCGAGAAATTATGGCATCTTTACCAATTCATATTAAGCCATCAAGAAAAAAGAATCATCTTATATCTATAGAGTAAAGAATATTAGTATTCCAAATAAAAAACATATACCAATGTTAATCAAGGTATCTCAACCAAAAGAGGTGCCTTTACCAATACTTCCCCAAGCTCCACTTACTATATCTTTACCAACGGTGCATCAATAAAGTTCTAAAGACATTCCAAGCTCTTAAATTAATACACCAAGGGTACCATAAATCAAAGATCCATTACAATTACCAAATTATCCAAAATTAAAGGATTACGAACTTGCACTTATTGTCCATGAGGATGATGATACTCATATGCTTATAATTAAAAAATGTGGTGGTTTAAAAACAATGATAACACATATGTAAAAAACCAAAATTCCTATGGATTATCTTATGTCTATGATGAACACTATTGGGGATCTTCAAAAATAGGTTTATATACTACAAATGCAAGTAGTTTTCCATAATACTAATGCAAATGTTACCTCATTTAATAATCAAGTTTTTACACAATGTATACTTGAATATCCTTATCCACATGTTTTTTAATTACCACATTTATCTATCTTTTGGTACAATAAATATCCAATTGAGCACATTCTAAATTATATATGTTCTTTTGATCAATGTGTAAAAGATGACAAACTATCATTAAAGGTATTCCATATGAGCATTTTTTTATGAGGCTCATAATTGGTTCTATATATTACCAAATGGTTACTTACCCACTTTTTCACAATTAGAATATGCTTTATTAATGACTTTGAATATTCACAAGTTTCCAATACATACATTAGAACATTTTCACAATTTCAAACAACGTGATGATGAGTCCCTTCAATATTATATTATTCAATTCAAAAGTACATCATATGAGCTATCATTTAGACTCTCAAATTTGGAATTTCAATTTATATTTAGTAGAGGCATTCTTTACCCATTAAATGAAAGACCATTGCATAAACAATATGAATCATTTACCCATTTACCCATTTACATAATGATGTCCATATATATAATTAATTTATCATTACTCATTCAAGAGAGCCAAACATATCTCCCTCAAAATATAAAAGTTTTATCCCTCACATAATGGAGGGAGATCAATTACCTAAGGAACATTATGAGCAAAAATACAGTATTCCCAAACTCTATATGATTAGTGCACAAAAATTAATTAACATGAGAACAATATAAGATCCATATCTTATGCAAGAATCTCAAAGTGAACAAAAAAACAAGAATCCACACTAACAAGATCCCATAATTACATTATACATGGGTGGTTATTATTTTTGGCATAACCATATTGACCCTAAACAAGAAAAAACTATTTTCAATGTAATATTATTACACCAAATGAGATTCAATATAACAAACTTATAAAATAAAGGAGGTTGGAAATACTCCTTGGAAAATATAATAGTACCAATTACTTGTGGTCCTAAAGTGATTCAAACATGGGTTTGGGTGATGGTTACCATATATCCATATGCATTTACATTAGGAACTCTTTGGAAATACCAAATAAAATAAAAAATTGACCAAAATCAATAAGGCATCTCCTTTCTTCAAGAAACACATTAATAAATATTTCAAATGATAACACTAGATCTTCTACTACACATGAAATATGTGAGGATAAACATGCTATGTACCTTTTTAACCTATCCAATCATGATAAAAATAATGTAAAAGATCCAACTTAAGGTTTCAAGGCATTGAATATGAGAGATACATATGATAATCCATTGGATAGTACCATAGCTTAGTCTCCCCAAAAATTCAAAAAATTATGAAAAAAATAAAAACATTTAAAAATCCAAAAACATTTTTGTCACCTACATGTTTTATTGGATCCTTAACATCTATGTGCTAGATCCATGTTGAGGGATAACATATCATTTACTTATACATATAAATTTAAAAGCATACACAAATACTTGATTCTATGCACTTATGGGTGTTGGGATCTCCCTCTACTCATATTACCAATATTTTTGGGGCATCTATATTCTATGATCTTGATAAAAAAAAGTTATATTAGTTGATGATCACTCTACACTATCATGTTTAAGCTTACATATGTACTTACACATGCCTTATCCATGCTTATATCTTGCACATTATACTTGATATGCTATGCATTTGACATTTTTTTCTAACACATTTTTTCCATTAGCTATTATGACATGTTTATGTTGGTTGCTTATGATTTTTATTTATACACTTGAGTGTTTAACCTTGTTATTCTCTTGTTTGTTTGAGAATTTGAATATTCTCTGTTATATATAGGCCCTCTATGTCTATTTGCCTTATTAAACATTTAAATATGTCATTACTTGTTGTATGGACATTTCAATATGTCATTACTTACTTTGTGGACACTTGAGTAAGTCATATCCATTATATTTTGTATAATTTGAACATAGCCCTTGTTTGTGTTCTCCTTAGACCATTGACTTTTGACTTGCTTTTGAGTACTCTTATGTGTACACTTGTTTTCTTGTTAAGCTTGTATTTTTACTATCTAGAAATTGAAATGATATTTATCATGAATATTATGCCTAAATGTTATCACATTAGTTCTATGTGCTTTAATGATATATTTACCTAGACATGTTTTCTTCCATATACTACATGGTTACATTCACAAATTTCACAATTGTCTTACTTATTTGAGATGAGGTAACTTTCAGGTAATATTTTCCCCTCACCTCAAAGGGGGGGATATTCATGGGGGAATTATTGGAAAGAATGTTCTCCACACTTTTCATAGTTTTTAGATTTAGTGGGGGCATACATTGAAAGCATGTTTTCCACATTCATTTGATATCATGGTACTTATACCAAATTGTAGACTCAGTGGGGGCATGTCATATGGACATGGCTTCTACACATTAAAATTTTTAATATTCAGTGGGGGAATGATTTGGAAGTACATTCTCCACATTCATTTAGTATGGTACTTATATCAATTCATAGATTTAGTGGGAGCATGCTTTGGAAGCATGTTATCTACTCCTATTTAATATTGAGCATCTCTAGTTTATAGTGGGGGCATATTTTGAAAACACATCCTCCACATTTGCACCTATACCAAAATTAATATTTTATCCATATATAGTGGGGGCATGATTTTGAAGCATGTTCTCCACACTGACATAGTTATCTAAATTAGCCAAGTCATGCAATTATATGATTCAAATTCATAGTTATGGTAAAGTTCTATACATAATACCATTGTTATACATTATTTTAGAATGAGACATATATAAGGTACATATGCTATGTAACATGTTCCTAATATTACAAAATCCAAATCAATTTTAGATTACAAAACTATTGCATTTACTGATACCTGAAGGACTTCCACAAACTTTATCAAACTAATCTAATACATTAGTTGGTTAACCTTTTGGTATGTTTGAGGTGATTAAATCACTCAATATTTCCAAGTTTTCTGGTTGGAATTGATCACCCAACCATACCAACTTATAAGTATCAATGATTTATAATATTGAGCTAATCTCAATTGCTAGGTGGTAACTCAATTTTACTCCAAAGTTGGGGGCATGTTCCTTCTAATATCTCTCTCTATCTCCTTGGATATATTCAATTTAAATATTTATCTATATTTATCCTAATTTTGATTTTAGATCCTTAAATTGATACATATTTTTCAAAACAACTTTCTAATACACAAAGTAGTTACATCAACACACGTGTACTCCTAAACCTTGCAGTTTGAGTTTAAATCTATTTCAAGTAATTTCAACCAAGATTATATGCACTAATTTTAAATTGTAACATTTTTTTGGTTGTAGGTTAGTGTTTTATTTAATTTCACTCATTTCTTAATTCAAAATAAAGTAATGAAACTAGTAATAGGGTGTGTAGAAGAATACCTAGTAAGGTGCATGTGTGAATCTAGATGATGGTAAAAACTCCTCTTTGGCTTGGAAGGAATAACCTATAAATAATAAAGACACTAGAAAATGGGGGTGTTAGATGGATGGTTGAGTGGACTACCTAGCATGAACTAGATTTAATAAGTGTATTACTTGTTGGGAGGCTGTCAATCCACTGTTATAACAATTAAGTTGATAACAACAAAAAGAAAGGATACTTACATTAAATGATATGAAAGAAAGAGAAGGTAAATGTTTGTTTAAAGAAAAAAACTAAAATAGAAAAAATTAGATCAATACTTATGCTAAAATTATTAAATTTTGGTCCAAAAAACTAGAAAAGTTATTGTAATCAGACAAAAATAGAAAAAATTGGGTTTGACTAGGGCTAAGGGGATGTAAATAATTTGTTGGATTTTTATGCCATAGTGACTTTCAATGATCAGGTGAAATATCAATAGTTTAGGTTGACCATCGGTAGTTGGGTAACCATCAAAGGTTAAAGTGACCATTGGCAGTTGTGCTAATCATTAGTGATTTCCTATGTAAATCTAGAATGATAAAAAAAGGTGTAGACTGGGTATTTGGGCAAATAGAGGTTTGTTATAGGGATAAGGGGTGGAAAATAAGATACTGATGGGTTTGATAGGGAAGGAAGGTTATAAATAAAATAAATCAATGAAAAATAGTGAAAGATACCTAAAATTTGATGGTGGAAGGCTGAATTAATTTGACTAAATTGATAGTACCTTAGATTTCAAAAGTGATTCTGATAGAGCTTCAAGTCTTCAATGATGTTACTTGCTTATTGAAGGATGTTGGATACTTGTATGTAATAAATCTTGGATGCAAGATTATGGATTTTGGATTATGGATTTCAGATCCATTTCACTTCCTCTTCTTCTCCTTTTGTAGGATGAAGTTGCTAATTAGGATGGAGGAAGTTACTAATTTGATAGGGGGATGAAGTTGACAATTTATGATGTTTTAAAGCAAGTTTTAAAAGTAAGTTAACATCTAGGGAGAATATTATCTCGCACAAAGCTATCATTAATTTAATACTTTAAAATAGGTTTTGGGATCTAATCATCGATGCTTAGGCCAACCATTGATGGTTAGGCTAACCATCAATGATTGATACTTTAGGGGAAAATATGTTGAAGAAAGAGAATTAAATGATTTAGTCAAATGTGTGAAGTTAGGGATTTGATATGGTCAAGTCAGTATATGAGTTTAATGACTAAGTGGTCTACTAGACATGAGGTTAGATAAGGGTCAAAAAGCGATTTGACATCAAATACTATTGTGTGTAATTTTTGAGTGTCTACATTTTGCCCTTTTTGGTTATGTAGCTTTGATTTTACAATCTATAGAACAAAAATAAATGGTTGGTCAAATTTTGGTTGTCTTGAGTATGGGAGGAGGTGTTTCCCCTCAAACCAAAATTTGATGAGGTAAAAGAGAAATTAGGTTGGGGTTTGATAAATGATAAATGGATAGGCACAAGGTGGGTGACATAAAAAGGAGGGCATGTGAGATGAAAACACATGCAAAAAATGTGACTAAGGGTGATAGTCAAGATTGTACAAAGACTAAATTTGCCAATGTTGGTAAAAATAAGCTCGATCCTAGAGGGGCATGTGACAGGGGTGATTGATCCATAATTTTGGTCATAGCTAATAAAGTTAGGCCTATCAAGCCATCTAGAGAGGGTAAATGCTAGTTACAAGCATCTAGGGTAGGAAGTACTCCCATAAAACCACATAATTAGTTAGGTCATGCATGAGGGGTGCAAAAGTTTAAAATTTTAACATGGTAAGGTTTATTGGTATGGTCAAAGTGACCAATGGAAAGTCATCATAAAACATGCAAATTGTCTAGGTCAAAAATGACCAATGGTGAGGTGGATGTGGTGTAATAGCTAGGTATGGGTTGGTAGGGAATGGTAGAGTTGATTCCATATGCACTAGGCAAGTAGATGTTGCCTACATAGTTCTATGGACACAAAATCTAAAAAAAAACTTAAGGCCAAATGTAGTTCTTCCAAAAGGTTAGATGTTAAGTGGGGTTTATTTTATTGAAAAAATAGGTAAAATAAAATGGGACCCCAACTATTAATGGTTAGGGTTATCCGCAAGATTGACTATTGATGGTCAGGAAAACCCTAAAAGGCCATGATAAAACGATAATTCATTTTTTACATTTGAATTTTGTTTTTTTGTGTTTAGAAGTAGAGTGTTTTACCATTTAGTTATTATGCATTGATATTACTAAGGTTGATAATTATTAGTGGCTGATTATGTGTGGTCAAGGTGATTGCATGTTGACTAGATAGAGGGTGGACAAGGGTGCAACTGAGTGGTGGTACAAAGATTCCAACAACACAAGTGACCATGGAATGACGTAGGGGTTGTTTTGTAATTGATAGTATAATTAAATTTGGGAGTTGTGGAATTGTATTTAGTGGGTTGAAGTGGGGTAGATAGGGTTTGTCAAAATATCCATGGGCCATGAATCCTTAGTTTTGTGTATGTGATTAAATTAGGCAAATTAGTGGTGAAAATGTGGATGTGAAAAGTGTGTAGGGTGTGTAATGGATTGTAGGATAGGGTTAATAAGTTTAATGTGTGATTTAGGTGAGTGTTGTGGTATTTAGGTAGGAAGAGGTGTTAGGATTTCTCCATCAATGGTCACACATAGTGACCATTAAGGGTTTGACCCAATCATTATTGGTGAAAAAATGAGGGTGAGAGGACCCTAAGTGACCATCGATAGTTCAATGAACCATCAATGGTCAAGGGGTGTGGATTGGGAAGGTAAAAATCCATAGAAAATGTGGTTTTTTTTAAAGGCTGTCGAAAGTGTTTTAAAGTATTTTATTGTTGGAAGGGTGTAAATTATAAACTGTTAAAGAAGGGAATTGGGGTAAAGGGTTTAACTAAAGTTTATAAAGTGTGTTAAGTTAGTTAAAAATGTGTAAAGTTTTTGTTTATTTAGAGTGTGTTGAAAGGTTAAAATGTGTAAATTAGGAGGAAGGGTTAAGTGAAAAAGGGTGGTAATGGTCGTGAAAGAGGTTGAAACATTTTAAGAGGTGCATCAAGTGTAGTCAAGGTCAAGATAGGATGAAGGGAAGGTAGGTAGAGTTTATAAAATAGAAGCATGTAGGTGCTTGAAAATGATGTGTTAGGGTCAATGTGGGGTATTTAAAATGAGAGTCATGTGGAATAGGGATAGTATTGGAGATAGAAGTATTTAAGTATTAAAATTTGTACAGATAAATGTAGAGTTTTGTGTTGAGTGTTAAAGGTAAGATAGGTTGAAAATGGTAGGCTTGTGTTGATAGTGAGTGTGATTTGGAAAATGAAGTGTTCTTGTTAATGTGATTGTTGTGCAGGCCCATGATTAGATCTAGATGAGGGATCGAGTCCCTAAGATCTTTGCTAAGGTTTGAGATAGGATGAAAGAAAAGGAGTGGAGGCACATAGAGATGGTTGGCCTAAGGGCCATGATACATTATCAACACCTATCATGGGATGCATCTATGATCATTGCATTCATCAAGAGATGGGACCCATCGATGAACACTTTCATGGTGATAATTAGAGAGATGACCATATTATTGGAGGATGTGACTAGGATCACATGGATACCTATTCGGGGGGAGCTAATATATCATGTAGAAAGTGAGGATAAAGATTATTATATAGACCTTATATATAGAGAAGATTGAGATCATGCTAGGTGGTATGTAGGGTGGTTGGGATTAGGTTATTATACTAAAGGGCTTTAGAGGATAGATGATTGTTGATAATGATGATGATGGTAGTGACCTATTTTACATTGGTAGATTCTAGCCATGGCCGATTTCCATATCTATTATTGGGGGTATTAGTGGAGATGCTACTGGGGAGGATAGTGTTTGGATGGGACCCAATGTTACTAGTCTAGATTTGTAAGGAGCTTTGGGCCTTTCAATCACATAAATGATATGGGATTAACATCAATTTCATACTCCACTACTGGGCATATGAGCATATTAAATTTTTGAGATCATTGGGGGTACCATGGTAGGGATTCACCCAGGTAGCCTTTTTAGTTGGCTTCATGTGATGGAGGTATATTGATGCTTTGACAGGGGGAGGTAGAGGAGATAGATACATAGAGTTGTTTAGAGATGCATTGGAGGGCTTGATGGTGGGTGATGTGGTATGGAAGCTATATATGGATTGTCTTAGTTAGCTTGAGCATATGTACCACACATTATCCTTATAGAGTTGACATTAGATTTATAGGAGGAGAGATGGGGAGATTGAGTTGATCCCTTTTGACCAAGTTTTGCGGTAGTTAAGATTGGTATAGAGGATCCCACTAGACTTTCCTTGATATAGGAGGAAAGAGGCCAAGTTATTACTTCTAGATTTGTACCCATAGGATGTTATACTAGACTATGAGGAGATACTGGTGAGAGCTACCATTGATGATGTAAGGATTATTGATGGTTATGTAGTGTGGTTCTAAACTTGATATTTAATAGATAAATTTAGATGGGGTGATGGGGGGTAGTAGCCTATGGATGTGGACCTTATAGGGGCACTGACATAAGATGGTCAGGTGGCAGTGGCACTAGTAACAACACAAGCCTAAATTACTAGGTTACAGAGACAAGTGTCCACTTTATAGGCATAGATTATAGGGGTAGGTTGACACTTTGACTATTGAGCATGATACGATGAGGACCTCCCTAGATTTGGTGACTCAAGAGAAAGATTCATTGAGATAGAGGGTAGGGGTGACCATAACAGAAATAGGAGGACCACCTAGAATAGTTCCAAGGGCATGATATCTAACCACCATCAAGGATCTAAGATATTATGAGGTGATAGTGCTAGCTCAAATTCCATTGGAGATGAGATATGGAGAGTATAAGGCTAGTTTAGTAGGTGGTCCATCTATAACTACTCTAAGATAGTGGGCCTTGATCATGAGATAGGCAAGGATATTAGGGGGGGCACCACTAGATGGTAGTGCAGGTGAAGGTGAAAATGGGGCTTGTGGTAGTGGTGTACCAGGGGCTTGATATATAGATTATGTATATGATTTTTATTTTGATACCAACGTACGTGCCTATGATGTGAGATGTATATGAGGGAGAGAGACATCAATACATTATTTCATGTATTTTTTATTGATGTATATGATGAATATGATTTGTTTATGTCAATTATATTATTGAAATTTGATTATATTATATGATTATGTACTTATGCTCATGATGTTGCATTGATGATGTATTTATTTATTATGATTGTTATGTAATGATGGTTATGGATCATGGAAGATATAAATGATGTTTGCATGTTTATGATTATCATTGAATCTTTAGTTTATGCATTTGATGGTGGTTATGATGGATGGTAATGATGATGTTTTTTGAAAATATTTTGTTGATTAAGATATTTTTTGTTATTTAGTTTAGTTTTCACATGATCATGAATATTTGATAGATAGGTTTTGATGATGTTGTTTACAAGATGACTATAACAATGTGGTTAGATAGGATGAGGGTGTAATATTGTTTATAAAATAATGTGATAATGTGGTTCATAGATAGGATGATATGTTGTTATAGGGATAATTTCAATGATATTTGATGATGATATTATGGAATTCTAATGTTATAATGGTATGCTATGACTATTTATGATTTTATGGTTCTTGATGTTTTGTTGATGTGTAGGATATGGTTTATATTTGTCTTGTTCATGGTTTATAATGTTATGAGAATATAATGGAAACAAACAAAGTAGGTGTAGATAAAAAACTAAATGTGAGAAAGGATAAGAATTAGGAGACATATGGCCACATGAACCAATGAATAGAGGGTAAGAAAAAGGCATGAGGTTTTTAGTTAGCAAGGATTTAAAAACCAAAAACCATAGTTGTATTGACTTAGTGAACATAAACCTATCAAGTGTTTTGAAAGAGCACTTTGATTGATAAAGAGGGTGTTTTGAACACTTTATATCAAGTAAGCTCATTGTCCTTTTGATTTTAGAGAGGGTTTGAAGGGAAGGGAGGTGATAAGTAGATAGTTGAATGCTAAATAGGTGAAAAGGTAACATGATGCAGGTTAGCTTTCCCCTTCTACACGTGACCAAAGAGCCATAATAGACAAGTCCATGCCTTAATATGATATGTAGATTGATCAATGTGGGAAGTCTACCAATGCCACTTATAAGATTTGATTATATCATAGTGGGACAATGTGTAGAATTATCAATGTGGGAAGCTTCAACTAATTATTTATTAACCATCCTTTAAGGGAGTGGCCTAAAATTGGATTGTTATAGTTTTATTTTAGTGGAGCTACCTATTTTTAAACAAATTTAATTATTGGGAAACTGTCCTTCAAGGGAGTAGTCTGTAATACTAGAGATATGGACCCAAGTAAATTTGAATGTGAGATTAGACATGGACACGTCTATTTAGACTTAAATATTTACCTTTATGGAGGCAAGACTTTAGCACAAAAGGTTAATGATAGATGGAGAAAGTGGTTTTGAGAGACAATTTATCATGGGATTACATCTGATTAGAGAATAAAAGTATCCATGAGAACCATGTTATGGGTAAAGTCATGGTGCCCATACTTTTGTATGCTAGTCATGCAAAAAAGGAGACATTGTCTCACTTATAAAGTTGATGGGATGAGTTAATCCTTAGCTTTTATATGTTATGATAATTATGGTATTATTATCTTTTTCTTTACTATGAATATAATATTATAGATTAAGTTATAGGATATAATTCTAGTTTTGATTGATTAGTAGAAAATTAATTCAATCTCAAGATTATTATATGATTTCTCTTGTGTGTATGTTATTACATCTACAATTATTTACCATATAGTATTGTTTTTTATAATCTATTAGCATAAACTTGTGTTTCTTATAACCTTATAGACTTTTTAAAGGTTGTCTAGTTGTGGATACTTGAAGGATGATTGGTGTTCTAGGAATGTGAGTTCTAAGTGATAAGATGGTATCATACTTAGTTTCACATTGACTTGGTTGTTACTGAGTTGGATCTGATAGATGGATTTGTTGAATATGGGACTTGATAGATAGAACTTATCAAATTCAATTATATGATCACTTGTTTTATTTTTTATGATGATATCTTTTGTTGTCGAGTTAACAATAAAACTTTTTTTTAGACTTTTATTATGATTCTAGATCTTGGGTTAGTCATGATGGAACCCATCAACATAAAGTGATTTTTGTAAAACTTGTTTGAAAAATAGGAAATGTCATAGAGTAGGGTCTTGTGGGACCAATTATCTAAGAATAGTGCTAATTAGGATATCTAGTTTAAGTTATTTAGGCAAAAATTACATTCAATTACATGATATGATACTTGATACTATATTTTTATGTTGTTAAACTCTATTTGTTAATCAAAAAAATTGTTTGAATAAGAGTCATCAGGGTGATGACCAGTTTTAGGGGGGGCTATAACTTTTTAACATTTATTCCATTAATTTATATTATTTATATCTAATTTATATTGCTATGATTTTGAGCATTTTGACATATATTTTTATGGGACAGTAGTATTGTTGATTATTATACGTTACATAAAAATTATATTTTGTTTATTCTATACAATGAGGATTTATACTTGTTAATTTTGCATTGCTGGCTTATAATGACTTAGAGTAACTACCTATATATTGTGAGGTGGATACAAGATACGTCTTAATCTTAAGGTGTGATGAGAGAGAGCATCATTAGAGGGGGTTAGCTAGATGGAACGATCAGGGGAAATACCAATGGGAAAATCTAGTGAACTTGCACACACACACCATAAATTTTAAATTATAAGCATAAATGTTAGTACATAATTATGAATTATCACCTATGATTATATTTTATGTGTGTGAAATTAATTTTAGTATGCATTCAATTTCATTAGTTTAACTGATCTGATTTTTTATTTTAATCTAAAAAAATAAATATTAATGTTAAGGGATATAATTATTATGGAAATAATTATCTTATAGGTAAATGCAATTAATGATTTATTTTTACCTTTTAGTTAAATAATTGTTTATTATTTTTCAAAAATTGTATGGAAGTAAGATTAATGAAATTTAAAGCTAAAATATGAATTATGCATGAAATTAATATAAGTTAATTATAAGTCAAATTAATGCAAATTAAAGTAATTTTGGATATACGTGTAAGAAATTGCTTGACAAATTAGGAAAATAGTTTTTGAATTTAACTTAATTTTTTATTTTAATAAATGGGGAAAAGATGTAGAAACTTAAAAAACATGTTTTAAATAGAATAAAAGATAAAAATAACTAGTTTGGAATGCATAGAAGGATAAAAATGAAAACCTTCATGCAAAAGAGTGGGCATAGATTTTGAGAGGATAATTTTTTACAAATAAAGCCTTTCAGAATTTGAAGAAATAGAGAAATAGGGAGAGACACAGAAAAATGGACATGGGAAAAGAAAGGATGGAAAACAAAAAGGAGAAAGCACATTGGTTTTACCTACTCAAGTTTGGAAGCAAATTAGAGGTAGGTTTTGTAATTATATTTTAGTATGTATATGGATCTATATTTTTAAACCAGCCTATGATTATTTTAAATTCCATATGATTTCATGCTATGTTTTAACCATGTAGAGAGGTGTCTCATCTTTTTGAATACATTTTGACTGTAAAGAGCCCTGTGTCAAGTCTTCTAACCTATGTCTTGTCTATTGGAATACATTGATTATTTTTAAGCTAGTGTTTTATTGTTTTATAATCTACATTATTTATATTGACTATGCCCAGATAGAAATATGACATATATTAGCAGCACCTAGTGTATGTAATCCTGAATATTACTAGCTAAGGTCACATTATTAATTAACAAGCATATTAGAGCACATAGAATCACTACATTTTATATGCAAATATCTACATAAATAATTTTTTTAATCATGTACCTCTCTTATTATACATCATCCCTTCCACACTAACCTCATGTTCTATTACCATGTTATGACAGATTCTCCTTTTGGCTAAGTTATAATATTCTTTGATTACGTGTTAAATATTTTCCTTACCAGCATACACCTCTTAGAGACCAATGTCTAAAATTTAAGGGCATCATATTCTTTTTATTTAAATATATTGATTCATCTACCAATAATAATCCACTTATTCAGGTATAATATTTTAATTATAATGGATTTTGTTGTAAAGTGTGGAATCTTATTGTGAAATGCCATGTCTAAACACTTTTGAATAAGGTCTTATTTTATCCAAACCATAGCCTTTTATAAGACACCAAGATTAAAATTCAAGCTTAAATAAGATTCTTTTTAGCCAAAATGCTAGGTAAAAATAAGAAACATCTAGTATCTTATAAGTGGTTGGGTATAAATATTAAATAGTGTTCCAATCATTGTGTTTATAAATTAAAAGAAAGATGACTATATGATATTAAAATGTCTAGTCTTTAAGTTAAATCACCAAAATCTTAATCAAATCATCATCCTATTATTCAAATCATCTATCTTAAAATGGAATTAGTTGAGTTAAAATTTGAATTTACTGTGTTTGTATTTTTATATTTAAGGTTGTTTACATAATGAAAATGTTTATTTAAATGCAAAATTTGCATAGGAAGTCACTGAGTTATCATATTTAAAGCTCAAATTTATATAATTAATAATGATAATTTTTTGATTAAGTCACCATGCTTAAAGTGGATCATCATAAACTCATTGTGCATTTAAATAAATTCTCTATGTTTTTTAAATCACTATAGAGATGTGAATGAAATTGTTGTAATTTTAATTGAATATTAGACTACATTTAAAATTAATATTTTAATTTAGTTTAAGTCCCACCAAATTAGGGGATGCATCCTATTTTTTAGTATTTTTCATTTCAAGGTTTATAACCACATCTCAATTTGTACAAGCTAAATATAGTGTTGAGTTTTAATTAGTAGGCTGAGTCTATATATATACTCAACTCTAAGTATTAAAAAAAATACAAATTTGGGTGTGTCAAGTTGGAGCATAGAACCATTAAAAGAATCACTTTTTATTAAATTAGACTTGAGTATATAAAAATTATAATGCTTAATATAAATTAGAAAATCCAGTCTTAAATTGTAAGTCAGAGTATATAATAAAAATGATGAGAAAAATTTGAGAATGCCATGTCTTTTATTAAAAACACTCAACATAATGTCTAATCTTCTATGCAAGACCAAATGTTCAGTGGAAATTTATTTTGCCTCACATTTTTGAATTGTAGTTTGAGTGAGTGCATATGATCATCATTATCATGGGATCCATATGATAAATAAGCATAATTATTTTTTAGCAATATTAATTAAAAATAATTTGGGGGTTTAGTATAAAATCTTGAGTTATTAGGATAACTAATTTATAATCATATTTGTGTTAGCTTATTACTAGGATTTTTGGGAAGATATTGATTAATGTATAACTAGTTAAGGAGATAATATGTCTAGATGGTATATTTATTTTGTTTCATGCCCAAATATTTATAAAAGTTCGATATGCTAATGATGGTTGATGGAAGTCATTGATAAAGATTTGAATGACTATGATCTAAGCAATCAATTATTATAATGTTATTATGTACTTTAACAAACTAAAGTGAATATGGGTGTCATTATATAAATATGTCCATACTTGAGCTTGGGTATCTTTTTGATAAATAATTTTTTAGGAATTTTGATGTTGTGTCTTATCTAAATAATAGGTTGGTGGTGAGATAAAATTTAAATACAAAAAACTTCAACCAATGAATATTGCCTATGACTTATTTTACTGCTACCAAAGGTTATGTTAACTATTAGTGGTATGATATGATCTCAATTACAGAAAAATAGTTTATCTATAATAGAGAAGAGCTATGAAATCCTATCGACTGGATTAAATTCTCTAGCATCAAGAAATGATGAAAATATATGTGCATTGTATATTTTTGAGAGTATTTTATATGCAATGATTTGAAATTCCTAGAATAAAATAGTGCATTATAATGTATGCCTAGGATGATGTTTTCCTCTGATCATTATTAATGGTATAACCAGATGGTTCATACTATATTTTATCCACACCCTAATAAAGATATGTGTGTTGATTTTTATGTTGATAAGTTTGTTTAATAATAATTAAAAAGATATAAAAATTGTGTGCATATAACCTTGTGAGTGCAAATGAATGTTATGATAGAATTATATGCATTTTATTACTTGTTTGTTATAACTATGCTTGATTGAATATGAGTGTATGCTTCCATGTTTATGTGAGTGCTTAGTGTAATCAATTATGGGAAAACTAGTAGTTGTACCTTATAACCCTAGATTATGATGATATGGGTTGTCTTGGGGATTATTATATGGAGCTATTGTAGTAATTTTGAATCTATAGTTTTATATGAATGTGAAACATACTAAGGTGGTATGGACTGTAGGCTTTACTCTTATGTGAGTTAGATTAATTCTAGATTCATTCATGCATGGTTGAATTAAAATTATTCATTGCTTATTCTTATGTGAATAAGTTTCTTTATCCTTATTTATCTTATGATGTGATATTTTTACATGGAAGATGTAACCCATATGAGTTTTAAATTATATGTTATGTTATATATATATATATATATATATATATATATATATATATATATATATATATTAGATTTTGCATTGATGATGCTAATAAGTAGTGAGATAGATTCCATTAACTTGGGTAACAACAACAATGTAACATAATTTGATCAAGTGGTGTGCGTGAAAATGATCAATCTAGGGATCAAATATTATTTAAAAAATTGGACCAAGTATTTTACATGTTTGATTTACATATTGTGGGATATAATGTTAGAATAGATTTATCTATGGTACATTGCATGTTTTTATAAATCTTATAATCACATAGGGTACTAACATGTCTCACTAGATTCTTTCACCATTTTATCAACCTATCTATGCAAGGAGGGCCATTTCCTGATAGGGGTTTGTGTGAAGAATCGTTGGTCTATGGTTGGTGTGGTAAAGTGATTAGATGATGCTCTCACTCCTCCACTTTAGTTCTACCAAGAGATGATGCTGGAGATTATCTGGGATACATGAGTTGACATGACTTGAGATCTATAGAGTTTGGTATCCATTATTGTATTAGGTTTTATGCCTAAAATAATGTAAATGTATTATATACTTATATATTTGATTAGTAGATGTATTATCATACCAACTATAGTTGTGTCCTATTTTATTTGCTTTATATGAAGCTGTATAAGAATTATATGTAGTATTGGAATTACAAGTACTATTGTTCTTATTTATGTTGTAGATGTGTTTAATTATTTATTCTATGGAATGATTTTTATTGGTAAAAAAATTCTCTACTACTTTTTCTAAGTACAACTTGAGGGGTTATATCATGTTTCTTATCATTTTCATACTCATGTGCATATATTGCATGCATGCATTATTCTAAAATTTTACATCTATGTGTTGTTGTTGTTTGTCCATTTATGTGCTTCATTATCACATATATTTTTCCATAATGTTTCTCAATCATATACAACTTAAGTTGCATTCTGTGTTATTTTCCTAGTTCCTAACTACATATTATACATCTTCATTTTGTTGGAGTATCATTACCATTTTAAAGCTGCATAGGTTCAATGAAGGTAGATTATTATGTTGATTCCACCTTAAATGACCTTGTAATTTTATATCTACTTCTCTTTTGGTAGTTGAGGTTCATGCTATTTTTAGTTGAACTTAGGGTTTGATGAGAACTAGAAATCTATTTTATTAGTTGAGTTTCATGACCATTATCATCATATGCTAGAGGAACATCTTTGAGTGGTGGCATGTCATCATCAATATAAAATTTAAGGGGTGAAATGTTATTATTGGATACAATCATGATTAGTAGGGATTTATTTATGTCAAAGTGTTTGGATATTATTCAACAGTTAAAATCAATTTCAATACAAACTAAAAAAATAATAAATACCTATATTTTGAGTACATTATGGTTGTGTGGAATTTTTTATTGGCTCATTAAAATAATATAATATGCTTGATTTCCATAATAATTGGCATGTCCTTTTATTTTTTCCACTAAACGCTATGATGAGCGATTTTGTGGTTATTAAAAGGAAACTAGTAAAAAATAAGGGTTTGGAACAAAGAGGTGTTTTTTTTGTTTTCATTCATAATTTTTTTGAAGGATGAATTATCTAGGCTAAAGGAAACCATAATTACCAATGGATTTGATATTTAATCTAGTTCTAAGGAAAAATAATCACTATGTGATTGTCACAAGGTGGCTACTAGTGAGGAAATTCTTTGGAGGCGTAAATCTTTACTATTTGGCTTAAGGAAGGGGATAAAAACACTGAGTTATTTTATATGATAGATTTGAATAATTGATAACATAATTTTATTAGACACATTATAAATTCATATGGGGTCTCTTGCTCAAATAAGAAATTTACTCAAGAGGAAAGTATTTCTTATTTCAAAAAATTATTTGCATAAAATCTAAGAAGTAATGTTAAAATGGAACAAAAATTATACCATAATATACCAAACCTTATTTCCCATGAATATAATTTAGGTCTTATTAAGCCTTATTCAGTGGATGAATTTAAATATACAATGTTTCTCATAAACAAGTACAATGCAGCATGACCAAATGGGTACCCCATTGCTTTCTTCTATATTTTCTAGAAAATCATTGAGAAAGATGTGGTAGATGCAGTTAATGAGTTTATTTCCTCAAGATATATTCTAAAAAATCTAAATAACAATTTTATTGATATAATTCCTAAAAATGAGGGAACTTCCAACTTCTTAGAGTTTATACCTATTATCCTTTGTAATATTTCCTAAAAAATCATTACTAAAGTTATTTCATTGAGATTGCAGTCATTAATAGATAAAATAATTGGTTTTTAGCAAAATAGTTTTTTTTTAGGAAGGAAAATTCAAGATGGTATTATATTTTTACATGAAACCATCTAGTATATGGATATAAATAGTTAAATAGGGAAGATTTTGAAGCTAGATGTGAATAAGGTGTATGACAAGAGGGATTGGAAGTTCTAGACAAGGTTATGATTTAGTTTGGTTTTGAGGTCATATTTTGGAGTCTTATAAAATATTACATTTATACTATTATGATTTCTATAATTTTGAATGGATTACTTTCTTTCTAATTTATAATTAAAACGTATATTTGATAGGGTAACCCAATATCCCCTTTCCTCTTTATTATAATGGCCTAATCTATCAATAGATTTCTTTTGACATCCCTCAAAGAAGGTGAGTTGAAGGGTTTTGGACCTATGCATAATTTAGAACATGATCTTCACCAATAATTCAAGGATTACACTATATTAATGGTTGAATCATTAGTGTGGGAATTAAAATAATTAAAAAGGGTTATATTTCTTATGAAGTTTCCTCTCATCAAAAGGTCATTTCTGAGAAGAGTTTGTTGTATTATTTTAATACTCCTATGGATAGGTAGATTAGAATAAAGACTATCTTAGGTTTCCTTGTAAAAGAGTTACCCATATCATATCTAAGAATGCCTAAGAGTATTATAAAATCCACCATGGTGGATTGAAACTCTCTTTTAGAGATATTTCAAAAAACATTGATTGGATGGAACGGTAAACTTCTTTCTCTAATAAAGAAATTAGTTCTTATTAAAATTGTATTGTATATCCATCTTGCATATTTGATTTATATGTTAAATTTTTTGAGGATAGTTATGGAAATGATAGAAAAGATTCAGATAAATTTCATCTAGTCTGGAACTAAGGAGTAATAAATTCTCTCTAGTTGCGTGGGATAGATTTTGTTCTCTAAAGAGCTATGCAGGTCTTGTCCTATGAAAAATAAAGTGGATGAATTTGACACTTATTTCCAAATTATCCTAGAGATTCATCACTATTAAAACCTTTTGGTCTAAAATTTTATAGGCTAAATACTTGGGATCTATACTACCAATTACCTTCTTGTCATAAGATCAGTTTGTTAGAGGATCCTCCTGTAATTTTATGATTTCCAGAAAATAACTCATTATAGAGGGAAGAAAATAGAATATTGGTAATGGTTAGCAAGTTAACTTATATGAGGATATAGGGTTATTAGATAAACCTATAACTTCATTATAAATATGGTCACAAATTTGGTTAGAAATAAAAGGTTATTATGGGTTCAAAGTGTATGATTATATTGAATTTAAATATGGTATTATGAGTTGAAAATTGTTATCTAGTGTTAATCTATTTGTTAAAGAGAATACTATTTTTGAGGACCTTCAGCTTATCCTTAAAATAATTCATATTCCTTAGCTACTCAAAGATGATGAGTTTAATTGGAAGGATTCCTTTGATGGTTATTATAACAGCAAATTTGGTTACACATTTATATTTCAAGCTCTGAGGGAAGATATTCCTTGGTCTAGAATTTGGAACAAAAACTTGATTCTGAGGATTAATCTTTTATTGTGGTTTTCTATTCATAACAAGATTACAACTATTGACAAACCAATGAGAAGAGGGATGTTTTTAATAAAAAAAGGTTTCTTCTCTAAAAAAATGAGAATGAATTGGTTATGCATCTGTTTATAGGGTGTTCTTATTTAATTGATGTGCACAATTTTGTTTTTGAGAAATTCCTAATTACTTGGGCTTAGCCTCAAACTATTTTGGAAGCATGGATGGATTAGAATCCTCCATATAATAATGACACAATAAAAAACATATGGAAGCTTGTGATTTAGGATATCATTTGGGGTCTTTGGAAGGAATAGAAAAATATGATCTTCAAGGATAAATAACTTCATAACAAAATTGTGGCTAATAAAATCCAAATCAGTATTATGAAAAATATTAAAATTATTCCTGCTAGTAAATATAAAGGCATGAATGAAGAGGAATCAAGGATATCATCCCTATCATAGATTTATGTGTAACTTAGAAGCACATTAGATCTTATAATTGAATCTAGGAAAAGAGTTAAATGGAGAGTCCCCTCTCTGATATGGGTGAAATTAAACTTCGATGGGGCCTCAAAAGGGAACCCAAGTGTATTAGGAGGTGGGGTATTCTTAGGGATGACAAATTCAATTTCATTATTGCAAATGAAAGAGGTATGAACACTTAGACCAATCATTGGTAAGAAGCCTTAGCTATGTTATGTTGTCTATGTTTGGAAAGAGAATTTATGATTAATAAAATTATGATAGAATGTGATTTTTTGCATATGGTTTATTGTTTATTAAAAAATAATTTGGCTAGTTGTATCATTAATCACATCATAGAGGAATCCTACCTTATTATTTATTCTTTCCATGAAGTCACCTTATAATATTTGTATAGAGAAGGGAATTAGGTAGTAGACTAATTTGTTAATGAAGGAGTGGTGTCTATAGACCTAAGCATATGGATTTATTTGAAAAATATTCTTAGATTGATTATTCAAATAATAAAGGTGGAAGAAACATTATGCAATGATTATCCATAGACACATGTTATTTATTTTATCAATTGTTCTTTCTAGTGTTTTTTGTACTAATATGATTAAAGGTAGGGGTGCATTAAAACTATGAGTTTTAATGGTGGTGTTAACTTAGTCTCCTTTTTTCATTATGAAGTTATACGTATTGGTCTCATCATTAAAGTTAATAAAGGGTATGGTACAATTGTGTTAGAAATAAGAAAGGGTTATACCCATGCATATGGTTTTATTGATTTCCATATAGTGAATTAATTCCAATGATTATTTGAAGTGACTACATACGTATGAATTATCTTCAAGCAATCCATAATTAGAAACTCTATGGAAAAAATGGTGTCACCACAAGATAAGCTATGGTTAGTAGTAAACCTAGATGGATTGAGCCTATTTTGGATGTAGGTTAAAAAGAAGATGTTGAGGCATGGGAGATTATACAAATATGGGGTATGGATAGTTTTATGAATAGGGTGGAAGGGTGTGATAAATATATATATATATATATAAAGTTTTTCAGGGATTATAATTGTAGAGAGGTGGTTTTCAATGGTGTTTCTATAGAAATTACTAAATAATTGATTGCCCAAGTGACTGGGTTGAACATGGAGGCCATTAAAATTTATAAAATTGGAATAATTTACAATGAGGAAAAGTAAATTTTCATACTTGAAGGTGAGTTTCTTAATCCATTGTAGAATGTATTTGATATAGATACATTTCCTTCTACATTTGGTGATGTAGTGAAATAGGGCATGATATATATCACTTTGGAAGGTATACAAAATGTTTTGTATTGGTCCTATTTTATTTTTATGAATTACTTCAGGCATAATGTTCCTATGAGTTTACCTTTTTATATCTTAAACTCTTTTAAAATTTCCATTCTCAATGTCAAATGATGCAAGAATAGTGAACCATTGCATCATGTTGTTATCTTTATGATTTATAAGTATTTCAGAGGGATGAATTAGAACACCCTTTGCTTTCCTCCCTCCAATCCAAAGTGTTTTGGTATAAATTCTTCTATGAAATTTATTGTTAAAAATAATGAATCAAATAACCTTACTCCTATAAAATAGGGTATTCAAAAAATTAGTGTTACTTCAAACCCCTAGCTAGATAATTATAAACATAAGCTGAGAAGCTCTTCCAAAGTCAAGATTCAATATATTAATGAAGGGTTAAATCTAGTTGAAAAGAGTGCCTCTAAGGAATACCTATTTTTTGTATAGGATTAAGAGGAATTCTAAGGGATATATTTATTGAATACTAAATCTTTTCATTCCATAAGAGGATGGGAATCTCACTCATAGGTCTTTCATTTAGTAAAAAAGGTTAAATGTAGAGTTAGATAGATTGAGATATTTAATTTTTGGATAGAGAATTTTTTTTATTATAGAGGAATGATTTCATCTCCAAAAATTTATGTTTAGGTGGTTTATATATGAACTCAATGTTTGGAAGGAGCAGACAAAGTCTGATGTGTATTAAAAAAAGGAGTTGACAACCTAATTGAAGAGGTTGAGGGACAAGGTTTCAAATTTAGAATGAGAAAATGATTGACTTAAATAGAATTCAAAATATCTTATGGTGGTTAGTAAGCCATTGGTGAAGGATACCATTACTAGTCTTGAGACCCTTAGAACTCTACTAAGTAATATGCAAAAAGGAGTTGGGACCTCATCCTCATAATTTCAAAAGTGCAATGAGTGTGACAAAGAAATTATATTATCTCCCAAAATATTTCAATAGATGGACTTAGACCTGAAAAGAAGTATTATAAGTTAGGAAGAGGCCTTAGGAGGCTATAATACTTAGTTATTTCTTGGTTGTTCTTGGATTATTTTCTTGTTACTTTTTTGTTTGATTTTGTTTTTTGTTTGTATTTTGTATACTTTATTATTTATCTTGGTCTTGGGGTCATGGTCTTCTTTTTCATTTTATAGGATCAGGTCCGTAGTTCAAAAATACCATTTTTACCCTTAAAAACAAAATTCACCACTAAAATTTACCCTGAACTAGTTTCAACCTTTAAGGAAATTTTACAATGCCCACTCTTTATGTCTTAGAATATTGATACTTCATCCTTACCATGAAGTACCAACAAATAACTTTTCACCTCTTTACCATCATCACCACATTTAACTTGAAGAAACTTTATGAGACAAACATGCTTGAACTTCACATTCTCTTCTTTTAAAAAGTCATTATCATTTATTTTTATTTCCTATCTTGTCTTATGTTTCTTTATTTTTCTACATTTCATTTAATTTCCATGACTTTTGGGATGTTTTTATGTTTTTTTTATGCACACCCCACAAAACTTTATTATGTAACCTATAACATATTAATATTATTGAAAAGTATTCACTCCAAGGCACGAGTTACTACATATTTATTTTTCTAAACAACCTAATTGTTGAATAATAGTGAGTAAAGTAGGTTGTTTACCATATATGGGTTAGCTATAGATAGATATAAATATAATTTATATGCGTGGATTTATGACGGATCTAACCTAAAGTGGGTAGGATCAAAATAAACTCAAGAAGAGGAAAATGTGGGTAAAAAAAGAGGCCTATGGACCACACTAGATGAAAATTTTATAGATAAGCACTTGAACTAAAGATTAGACAAGGAATCACATACCAATATTATCTATAGGCTAATGTGGCAAAAAAATAATAAATCATAGTTAGAATTCAAAGGGCAACAAAAATATCATACTTAAACACATAAAATCAATGTTTATCATGTTTGTAAGATTAGAATAACACATCTACAAGGGGGGATTATGATTCATATGAAAAATGCATTTACATCATCAATGACTAAATATTAATAACTATATATTAAAGAGATAAACAATTCACAACTAAAATACTAAGAAACTAAAATGATAGAACTTATTACACAGTACACAAGTTGGAGATGAATCAGCTTTTACACATCAAGACTAAAATTATAGAACTTTTCAAAATTTCTTATTGAATTTCATAGCCAAAATTCTTACCTATTTATAATAGGAGCATACAAGTATAAAAAAATTTGGCATGGGGAAAGATTTATTTCTCAATTGAAGTCCAAAAATACATATTTGAAAATAACATTGTATTTTAATCTCATGCAAAGTATGCATGTATAATAATGACTACTTAAAACTAAATTCTCCATCTAAAATACAATATATACAAGCTAAGTGAATTAGGAACTAATGGTTACATTTCAATCATTACATGAAATATATATGTATATTTATATATTACTAATGTAAGACTACTAAAATAATAAAACTATGACATGTACAAAGTAGATATCAAAGTTGGTGGAACTGGAGTTATAACTTACATTACAATTGGAGTAAATAGCAAAACTATATTTAAACCTAAATTAATTGCCAATGTAACCTTGGTTTTATTTTTTTTAAGTGGCCCATTTTGAGTTTTAACTAGTGTATATTTGGGAAGTTAGGAACTTTGAGGTGGAATAGGCATAACCCTTATTGTTGAAGTGGCTTGTTTGTATGCTTTCATCTATAGGTAAAGTGCATGACTTTCCTAGAATTCAACATCTATTGTCTCAAAATTAAGGAGATCCATTTTGAATAACTAAGGAAGGTTTTCCATTAGTTTCTTATGTACACCCAATGCATCTATAACCTCTATAGGTAATGACTTGGTCCCTATAATTTAGTCCTTTGAAAAAATTACTAGTTGCATTATTTTATAGCTAGTTCTATAGATAGTGCATTTAATTTATACTCTATAATTATGCAATAATGCTCGCATAATATTCTCAAAAATGGGTCTAGGAATAAATTTCCATTAATGAGTGTGTATTCGAGTACTCTTAAGTCAGTCAGGATAGATATATTTTCCCTTTCTTGGTTTTTAAATTGTTGGACTAGAGGTCACATATCCTGATTCCACTCAAGTACACTATCCCTTTTTATATAAATGTAACTTTGTGCCTACTTAAATTAAGATTATGTTATTAAATTCAAGTGGGCATACGCCTTATTACATGTTGCTCAGATTATAAAATGCCATTTACCACCAATATATATTATTTTTTTGAATAATTTAATAATGTCTCTCCACTTGGGTTGGGAGGTAGCCTTTGGAGACCTTATTAAACAATAGTGTCAAATAATTTCTTAGATATCCCCTAAAAATTATCCACTATATATTTGGGATCTTGGAGAGTGCTCACCTCTACTTGATTCTATATAGGATAATCAAAACTCTTCAACATCTCTTTCATGACTCCGAAAACAACATTTCTAAGAGTATAGGTGTCCTCCCTATATCTATGTAGGTTAGAGGGGTTTATTTTTATTTATTTTATTAAAGATAATATGTCTTATTTTTATTTTATCTCAACATGTTACCCTTTAAAAAGAATAATTTTCGTCTTCACCTTTCTCAAGTTATTTATCCATTTGTCAAAATGGAACTTTACTATAAGTTATTTAGTTACCACCAAATATTGACTCCATACTTCTTATTGTTATAAATTTTTGATCCATAAAGGAGTTTCCAACATAATTTATTTCTTTTTTTTCTCTATTTTTTTTACAAAATTTTCTAAGGTGGATTTTCCTAGATGTATCATGGCTCTTAGGGAGGATGTCCATCTTGTAAGAAAAGGAGGAATAAGCTTACTCCATATAGTAACCTTCCTATGGAATGGCATGTAAATTACATAATTGGCCTTCTTTATTACTTTATAGATTAATATGGTAGGTTAGTGTGCCTAGGGTGCTTGGCCATTATGCATCTCTAGTTGTGTAGTCAACCTAAGAGTGGTAGCTAGTGTGGAAAATATGACTTGGATACCAAGTTTTCAAAATGTATCCCTTTATTTGGCTTAGGGGACTATGAACTAGTTCCATTAAATGATGTGTAGGTAGTAATATTGATTAATAGGTTTTCCAAATAGTCAATAAAAATAGTGCATTCATCACCAGTGGTCATAATTTTGGTAGTAGGAGCCATAATAGTATGTTGGGATGTGATAGTTAAAATTTTCATTGTAGCTACTAGGGGCTAGTTTATTTTTCTTGAAGAATTCAAAGAATATAAAAATATAGTACATCACTAGTAGTTGTAATAGTTGAGGAAGTTAAAAAGGAATGTTTAATATGAGGACTTATATCCAAATGAGAGATAACTAGGGTACTAATTTCAAGAGTTAGCATTGTAGTGATCTAAGGTTGACAGATTGGAGGTGTAGTTGGGGATTGCCCCTATGTTTTGATTGTAACTTAGATTTTTTCTCTCATAAATATCCTTCTTTGTCTGATAGTAATTTATTACCCAACTAAGTTACCACTTTCATGGTTAAATTCTTTATATTCTTACAATAAATTATCCCTCTTGAATGGGTGTTTCCCTCAATCATCCATTCATAATCTTCTTCTCTTTGAGTGGTCTCATCAAATTATTATGTCTCTTCTATTTAATTTTTTGAGACCCTCTCTTCTTCATCACCCCATTTTTTATTTTAATTTTTAATATCATAAATATTCATGGGTTTTTACCCCAAATCACCCTTTCCTATCATTTTCCTTTCCTTAGGATAAATTTTTTACTTCTCTTCTACTTACACCTTTTGAGGTGGAATTGGAGGAGTCTTGGGCTTCCTCATATATGTAATTATTAGTTTCATAAAAATAGAGGCTAGCCTATTTTAATGTGGAATGGAAAATGGAGAGATAATAGTGGTAGAAGATGGGGAGGGAGATGGTGGAGTGGTAACCATTGGAGGAGTGATAGGTGGTGGAGATGGGAGTCTAGTGGATTGGGACATTACTAATGGTGGATAAATTTTAAGAGAAGAAACATGAGATTTAGATATAAATTAAGGAAGACTTAATTTTATTTAAATGGTTAATAAGGGAAAAATAATCATGGAGAAAAGCTTAGTTGGTCTGTTGGGACTTATAGTCATTTGCTCCTCATTTGTGTATTAAGGTTCCACCATGATGTGTTATGGATAAGTAGTAGAAAATTTTTATATGGGGGAGATTAGAGGTGTTCAATATACTTATTCAATATATTCCTCCCTATATGGGCTAAATTATTCCTAAATTTATTCTTCTTCCTAAGTAAGGGGTCCATGGATAGGTTTGGAAACCCATTCCTAATTCTCAAGAATTTTGGCATACTCTGTAGTGATGGTAGTATCACACTAGATCCTCTAGATCAATATCATAGATATGTTGGCCTTATGAATCCTTAATTAATCTTCAAAATCATCATCAACATTCATAAATATGATGTCATGGTCATAATATTGATGCCCATAGTTGATCATAAATATTATTTAATATTTTATGATATGTTCTCATAAATTATTTTTAGGGTCTCAATATATTTAAAGTGCCATTTGAACACATAATGTGTCCTTATATTTCAAAAAATTGGAGGTGTTCCCATCATATTTACTATATCCTACTAATGATAAGAGGTGTTAGATGAATGCCTATTTGTTTGGATTTCCTTAATTTAGCATCAAGACTATCAGCCAGTTGGGTAACAATCTCTTGTTTAGCTACTTTTTTAGGCACAATAATTGGTAAGTATAAAGGATGTGCCTTTTTTATTCAATTATTATTACTATGAACTTGCGGTATAACTAGTAATCACCCATAATTTTAATATTTTTATTTATGGGTTTGGAAAGCCTGGGCATGTTCATCCCATAATTTTTTTGACACACAATGGGATATAAAGTCTATTAGCCTTTTCATTTTATTCTTTAATATATGTACATGAATAACATTGAACTCATCACATATCCTATTTTTAGGGCACTCAAGAGATACTTACCATAGCTACTTATAATATGTATGCATAGTTAAATTCACTACATCCACCATGTAAGACATCATGTAGAAATTTCCATCTAGGGAACTTCTAGCATTTAATAGTTTTAGAATCAAATCAGAGATAATGATCTCCCCTAGTGAAATTATTTTGTTGGAATTTAAAATCATATATAGAAAAGGGACCCATATCTCATTGACATAAGTTGTAGTTAAAAAACCATATATCCCTTTTTACAGATCCATGGTGATTCTCCACATGGTTTGAAGTCCAAAATGGGTGCATCTAAGGTATATAATTGAAATACAAAGTTCCTTGGGTTGACGTTCCACTCTTACAACTTTCTTCTAACATTATTTTTATAAAGTGATGTAAAGGTTCTTAAAAATTTCTTTGGTATGGATGAAAACATGAACTTATGCTCCTTACCTCTACCAACCCAAATCTGATTTTATTTTCTTGTCATTCTTGATTTATTTCTTAATCTCTATTATTGGAACCTTATAAATTTTTCTTATTTATATGTTAGGTTCTTAAACCCACTCTTGAACCATCAAGTCACTCTCTTCTTGATAAACCTTCACATTGAGTCATTCATTATCTTTTATCATACTTAATACCTTTGTATTTTATTTATATCCATTCTCCACATTTGAATGCACTATTAATACTTTATTAGTTACTACACTTAATCATTTATACATATATTCTTACATACAATCATCACTCACTTTTCTATTTTCTAACATACTCATTCTCTAATGCGTTGTTCATAGGCAAATTAACTTAATATTTAATTCAAAGGGTATTGAATATATCAAGGTTATTATTTTAATTACCCTACTCATTAAATACCTCTTTGATCTCTTTATCAACCCACACAACCTTGAAACACAATGCTTTCACTACTCATTGCTTCCTTGCTTAGTTATGACTTTCTTATAGTTTTTTCCCACTAATTTCAATTTTATAAAAAATATAGGATATTTATTTAGTACATAAAATATTTTTTAGACACCATATATCCTCTACCTTATCTCCAAGAAGTTTATTGACCTATCTCTAATCATAAGTCACTTTTCTAGCCACTGTTTATACCTAATTAGGTCTCCTTTGCTTTATTACACACAACATCTCTTGATACCATACATAGGAAATTCGTAAAAATATAAAAACTTAAAAATATGTTATTAAAACTTAACTCACACAATATCAAAAAATTTTGTGATTTTTTGGTAGTTATAACTCTTGCAATCCACATTTTAGTTTGAAAATCCTAACACAGGGTTATCTTTGTCTATATAGACTCAAGAAGGGTTAAACTAGTGTTTTTCATTATAAAATATATTTGAATATTATATAATGTTTTATTATGGTTTATATAACTGTATACACCTTTATTATCATGTTAATCCTCTCCTTGAGGCCACTATAGGTGAATTTAAACAAGTTTTAGGTTTGACTGTGTGTAAGGAGATAGTTTACTTCAAAATTTGAACTATATATTCAAGAAGTGTATTAAAAAATAGATAAAAAAACAAATAAATAACATTAATATCAATTAAATATAGGCTTATAAATTCATATGAGTGATTAAATCAACTTTATACATAGTCTTTCAACTCACATTGCAAACTCGGTCTTCTTCTTTCAACACAAAACATAGGAAATATAAGGAACATATAGTTTATTTGTAAAATTGGTAAATTTTATTAATTTTCTTGGCTTAATATCCATTAAATATTATAATCCATTATATAATTATATTCCTATTGTTCTTTATGACATTTTCAATAACAAAACAAATTTATGTATTCATTCACATCTATGATCTTTCACAAATGTACTCATTACTAAACATGTGCACATGCTTTTATTTATATTTATTTATCCTCCATCCTATTTTATATTAATATTACACATTTTATCTCACTCATTCTTAATTAATCTCTATTCTAAAACATCTACCCTATTCTAAAATCCTACAACTACCCTAACTACCTCTTTAGTTCCCTCCAACATAGAAAGGGAAGATATATAATGAGTATGTTTAAGCATGATTAGGATTAATCATAACATTAAATATAATAAGTTATAATATAAAATTAACCTTATAAAATACAGCTAACACACAATTTATCAACAATTTAACCTTTTAAAAACATGAATAAACTTCTTGGCACAATTTAAGAATTTAAAATTTTGAAATGAACATTTAGGTGGGAAAATGTCTAAGTCACTTCAATTATAATTTTACAAATAAATATTACCTAATATTGAATCCTAAAAGACTCTTAATAATATAATGACCCTCTAAAGACTCAAAACATTGGAAACAAACCAAAACTTTTTAATTGTAGTGATTCTCCTACATCATAAAGACATGAATTCAGTATGTCTTGATTATATGACATGTATAGAAAGGGTATCCTATATTAACTCTCAAATTAAATTATATTTATGTATTTAATTGGTGTATTACCAATCCTAAATAATATATTTTATTAAATTTTCCATTTATGAATAAATAAAATAGTAGGTTGATGCAAGGCATTACCTCTAGCTTAGCTATTGCATTGTGAAGGTTGATTGCTTTGATGGCCATGAGATCATACTTATACCTTAGTGTGAAAATATAGAGTTTTTAATCATCATTATATGGTTTTATTTCATTAACCATATCCCAAATGGTAGAGTAATGTTTGAAATCATGGTTAAATACCACTAAATCAAATGTCATATCTATGTATTCAATTGGGCTTGTAATTGAGTATGTAGAGGGGATTGGGATGAAATATAAGGAAGCCATTAATGTTGTCTAAAAATTATTTTCTCAGTGAAAAACCTTTAAATTCTTAGTTGAAATGGTGTTCTAGATTCACAGTCTACACTTGAGCTTGAAATTAAGAATACTCTTGATATCTTGGAGGCAATGTAATTAGACAAGAAATGGAAATATGAAATGTATTGATTTATTTGCATTGGATTTAAGAATTGAGTGAATTAATTATTGAGTTCATGTGAATTAAATTCAAAAAAAACATTCACTTTATTTTATCTATTTATTCTTTGTAATTGAATTTCATAATACTGACTTTCATGTCTTTTACTTTCATGTGGCTTCTTACACATTCTTCTAGATGCTTAGTCATATTAATATGATAGATGTATCTCTTTACCTCTCTTGGTATTGGTTTTTATGTCTTAATTTATTTATTATGTGGCTCTAAATTACACGTGTCTAAGTGTCACTATTCCATTCCCAACTAAACTACAAGTTATCTTGCTTTTTTTCTTTAGATATGGGCTAGTCAGGTAATGATAGGTGGATGGCTCTTATTGCTCTACTTACCTAGAATTATTGGTAAAAAGGTCCATTATAATGTCACTTACAAGCTATCAAGATGATGACATGTGGATTTTTATCACTGATTCAATTAACTAGGACTTTTCATATAAAGGTCCATGCTGGCATCACCTCTAGACTAGTAGGATGATGACATTGGGTAAGATCATGATGATCCACTTGGTTAGGGTTGTATGTATAAAATAGGGCACTAACATCACTATCAAGTGACTTGCATTATTTAATTAGGATTTAATTTAGTTAATTGATGCCTTGTAGCAAGAAAAATGAACTCTATGAGGGCCCAAGAGACACCTAAGCATGGAATAAAATGCTTAATACATAACATAGGTAAAGACCTGACTAAAAAAAACACACCAAATCCATTAGACATTAAATCATATATTAATAAAACATAATCATAAGCTAAAATTGAAAGCAAAAAGTAAATCTATTAGCATGGCTTATTCATAGCTTTGATTCCTCCATAAATTTTAGATAATCTACAAACATTGAATTTATTCCCATTTGATTAAATCAAACAAAAAAGGATCAATAAAGGAAAAGAAATTCATTTTAGTGTCAAATAAATTTTGTAAATTTTCACTTTAAAACTATGTGTCATAGACTTTTGGTTCAAGAAACCCTGAATAATAATATCTAATTAACAATGGGTGCCTATTAGAATTTTTGAAAATGGTGTGTGTGTGTGTGTGTGTGTGTGTGTGTTAGAATACAAAAAATGGTGACTATATGGGTAAAATACTATTGAGTATTTTGAAAACCCATAATCTTGGTAATGTAGCATATTAAAACTTCAACCCTTATTAGAAAATATTAAACAAACTAGAATTTGAAAAAGACTCCTACTTCCTCATGTAGTATACTAACCCTTTTCAATCCTTAGAATTGAGTGTGTGACCTTGTGAATTTTATTTTACCTTCTTATGAGAGCTTTAGAAAATTCATAGATAGACATTGTATATTTCATTTTTATCCTAGATTTTGTAACAAAATATTAAATAAATATTGGGTATTAATATACTTCCATCTAAGCATCCATAACCCTGATAAAGATGCCTTTGATTCCAGTCAAAGCTTTGATATATGACTAGTTAGGCATCCATATCCTAGATAGAGATTATTTGAATCACCATTTTTCTATCAATTTGTAATATAATATATGTTTTTTTAAACAAATATAGAATAAGGGTTAAAAATCACCATTAGTTGGGCTATGTATAAATAAACTTATTTCAATCAATACCTCCCTACCAGTGTGTATACAACTCTATGTTTATCATCTCACATTCAAGTTTTAGCATGTCATATTGCAGTTAATATTTTAGAAATGGAAATAATTTCTAAAATATATATGATTATGTTATATTGAATCCTAAGGATATATTAAACTAATTCAATCAAAGCATGACCTAATTTAGTCATAACATATACCTTAAGCCCATGATCTCTAGTATCATCAAAATATATACTTATGAGGATCAATGCTTCTTATTTTTTAATCATTCCCTTATTTTTGGTAGTTATTTTGTAATCTCAATTTAGGAAATTAGTTGATTTGTTATATAGTTTTAGAACACTAATCTAGAAATCATAATAACTAATATTATAATAATAAAACAACTAATCTCTTGAAAGGAAATGCAGAAATAAGGAAAGACAAATCCTAGAATGCATATAACTTATTCTATAAAGTAAATCTAACCTAAAAATCAATAAATCTAATATAATCCTACATCTACATTTCTATTTATAGACATTTTGGGCCATCTATAGTTGGAGCATCCATGAAATAGTGCTGCAAAAATTATATATTGACTAGAAAGGTAAGGTCATTACCTTGATGGTATTTCAATCAAAAGGAATTATTACGTAGGATCTTTGATATTTGATAAGCTCCAATCCATTAAGGTGGGAACTTATCATGTTTTACTTTCTTCTCATGTGATTTATCCCATTAAGGTACTATGTCTAAAACCTAAAGGCTTCGATCTTTGATCATTTGTCAAACCATATTTTGACAATATCATAATGTTTACCAAAGTTGTGTAGTGATTTAGTTCTCTCATCCCCCATATGGACTATGTAAATTAGTTTAGATTTTATTATTTTGACTTCTCACATGTACTCTTGCATAAAATATTACATTGGTATTTTAAGATCAATAGGGAAGACTGGTTGTTGCCCATACATTAGCAGAAAAGGTGAAGCCTTGAGGGATTGCTTGTGCCTATTTATATCTATCCATAGTGAATACTCCAATCATATATGTCATTCCCTTGGTTTATCTTCAATTGATTTCTTAATAACATCCATCAGATTCTTATTGGTGGACTACTATACCCCATTCCATTGTGGATAGTAGTTTAAAGAGAAATTGATGGTTATTTGATAATCATAAGCCCATCTGTAAATTCATAAGATTTAAAAGCTATACCATTTTCACAAACTAAGGAAATTGGAGTGCCAAACCTATTTAATATTATTTTTTCCATAAACTTGATGACATCAATTACTTTGGAATTATTTGTAGTTACAAATTCTATCCATCTAATGTAGTAATTAGTGGCTATCAGGAAAAACTTGTGACCTACTGAAGAGGTTAGGTTTATCACCCTAATGAAGTCAAGGCTCCATTTGGCAAATGGATGTTCTTCAGTGACAAGCTATAGAGGCATGATAGCATTTTTTTTTCTTTTCCCAAATATATGGTAGTCACGGTAGGTCTTAAGATGGCTATGTGCATATTTGAAGATCATATACTAGTAGTATCCCATCCTTATAATTATTTGATCTAGTATATTGCATTTGGGATTTCCACTACCTATCTTATAGTGTAGGTTATCTAGGACATCTATAACTTCTTCCATTTAAACACATCTTAAGTAGATTCCCTTATAGTTATTTCTATATAGGACTCCCTTATTGATCATATAATGAGATAATTTGAGCCTGAGGACTCATCTCTACTCTATATTTATCTCATGAGGACATGTATTGGTGAGTAATTATTGGATGATTTGAGTGTACCACTCACTATCAGTTACATAAGTCTCATTAATATGTTCAATATTGGTCTGTCAATCATTTTCATCATTAGCTAAATGATTAATTTCCCTCTCACCATATTTGTTGGACTAATTTATAGGTCAAAATCCTAAATTTTGGCCATCCACTTGCCTCTTATTTTACCTAGTGCATTTTGGCCAAGTGTTAGACTAATAATTAGGTCTGGAACAATGGTGAATGCTTTATTCCTTATAATATAGTCCCTAAATTTCTTCACATCTATCATCAAAAAAATATATACTTATCTATCATGGAGTATTTCAATTATACATCTTTTAAATTAGTGTTCATGAAGGAAATGGTATTTTCATTGTCATCTACCTTTTATGTAAGCACAACATATATACTATGATCTACAGAAAATAAATAAAGACATAAATATTTATTTAAGTATGAACTAATCAAATCTAGGGTTTTAGAAATATCAATCTTCATGTCTTAGAAAGATCTTAGGGCTTATATCATCTATTATATCTTAGCATATTTCCTCAGAATAGCATTGAATGGTTTGACAATATCTATAAATCCCATCTTTGGTGATGACATGTCCCAATTATTTTCCTTTGGTAAATCTAAAGATGCTCTTCTTTGGGTAGAGATATACCCCATACTTCCTACACCTATCCAACACATTTTAGATATGGTCTACATAATCAAATCAATAGTTGGAGAACACAATGAGGTCATCCATGTATATCATGATGCACTTTTTGATGATTATTTAGAAATTAAATTATATTTATTTCTAGAAGGTAGCTACTACATTGATTAAGCCAAATAACATCATTTTATATGAAAAAGTCAAGGAAATATTAATCATATCTTATACCTCTATTAGTACCTAATTATAACCAAAGAATCCATACAAGAATGACATCATAAATCATCCACTCACCATTTTAATTACTTTATCTAGTGAAGATATGCGTAATTATTTTTCTTTGATGCTCTGCTTAAGCTCCTAAAGTTGACATAGAGCTAGATTTCCCCATTATTTTTCTTGATTGGTACAAAATTTGATACCCAAGTAGAATGCCCAATTGGGAAGATAATTTTGGCCTCTAATAACTCTTACACTTCTATCTGAATGAGGGGATACATAATTGGATTAACTAGCCTCTATCTCTATCTAAAAGGATTATGCTCTGGTTTCATTAGGATAATGTTCTTAATGAATCTAGGGTTGAATACTTTTGATTATTTGTATGTATAGGCTATCACATCTTTGTATTCTACTAGTATGTATTTCAACTTCAATTTCTCAATTTTAGTGCAACTCATTCCTACATTCACTTGTTGATGGTGATTGGTAGTTATCAAATTTTATTTTAAAATTTTTGATTTAGGTGCACTTGGTGGTTTCTAATTTTGAGCTTAGGGATCTAGATAAAAAACTAACTCCAAGGAGACCATGCCTATATGGATGCAGTTCTCATTAAATTTCAAAGTGCCATATTCTCCTAGGTATTCACCATGCATGGGTTAGATGTCTTTATCATCTATTATTTGAGCTTAAAAAATCTCTAGATTTTTTCTTGAATTACATGATATGTTGGTCATGTTCAAACACCTAGAAGTTATTCATATTATTTGGGATAGAGGGGAAATAAACTAGATCCACTAAGAGCCTATATATATTGGACTCCTAGATTTCTACCATATTAACAACTGAAGTTGATAGAAATTTAGATGTCTAGTTCTTCTCTCTTAGGATGGCTTTGATGTTGAATCCTTCAAATGACACAATCAAGTCCCATGCTTGATGTTTATAACTATTTAAGTATTTAAACTTAAACTGATACTTTTTTTTAATCTAGTTAGCCACTAGCTTAGATTTGACAAAGATATACAATTGGTTAACATTATTATTGAACACAAACTACTAGATGAGGATTAAAGATTTTTATTATACCATATTATTACTGTAGGGTAGTTTTAAACTATAGGTAGTAAGGTACAATATAAACATAATATTTTCAAACTTTCATCAATTATTGATGTTTTATATCTTACAAGAATCCATTGAGTCCCAATCTTTTTGAGTGCAATCCTTAAAATTTTTACAAGGAAAGGGGTGTCTAGACCACTAGTGCATTGCATTATTGTTATCCCTTTACTACCACATTCTATCTACACAACCATATCCTAAAAAAATTCCCCTAATTTTTTCCTCCTCTTTTTCATCCTCCTATAGTCATTTTCCACCTTCATTATCCCTTCCTTGACCTAAACTCATTTATGATGGTTTATGATACAATGTTGGCCCCATTGACCCTATACTCTAATTGAAAAAAATGATTTAGGGTCTAGATCAGCCCTTAGCCAACTTAGACCAAGACCTAATTTGTTTTTTTAATAATGATACAAATTTAATTGGGTTGACCCTATTGACTAAACTTTCAAATAGGACTAAGTTTAGATTCATCTATATAAACACATTCATTTCTTCATTTCTTAGGAAGAGAAGAGAAGAAGAGACATATATTATTCATTAGTTTATCCACCATTATACTTGAGGATCATAACTTAGGGTTTCATACTATATTTAGAGATATGGATATTGTCTTATGGAGAAGTCTTTTAGATGCATAGATAGTTTTTGTATCCTAGAGATGACTTATAATTATTATCCTTACATACCACAACATCTTGTGAAGAAACTTGGCCAACAGAGAGATTGAGGATAAAAGGGTTTATATTAAAAGTTAAGTATTCATAAATTTTTTCATCCTTTGTAAAAGTAGATAGATTTGCATATGTAATTCTCTCCCATACGTGAATATATGTCTTTTATACATGTTTAATTTTCATGTTTATTACCCCCACTTTGTGCCATAAGATTTGATAATCACTAGATTAGAATTTTACTTTGATTTTGTCATTTATACATTGTGAACATGAAAACGTAGGACTTACTTAGGGTTAGTGCATAGTTTTTCTTGATTGGAGGCTTTAGAACCCTCTCTAGTGATTTTAATGTGGTAATATATCTCTTGGATAGGTCTAGTGGATCCATATTAGTAATGACCTCAAATACCTAATGTATAAACAATTAAATGTTTAAGGAGGATTTATATTCTCTAAGCTAGGATTAATTTATAGATCAATTCTATTTCCCTTTGCATACATTCTAGTGAACCTAATTTGAATCTAACCTTTGCATGTTTTCTTTCACACCATCATTTTTGTCTTCATATTTATATTTTTATATATTTTCATTTTTGTATCAAACCAGTTGGTATAGTTCTAACTTTTTATGTGAAGGTTTAACACACAATTGCTTTAAGATGACTATGTTCTATTTGTGTAGGTCTTCATCAATTATAGGTTACGGGATCAATCAATTTGACATAGTATTATTATTTAGTCATAAATTAGAATACACTATAAAATAGGTAAAATTTGTTTGTTATTTTATTCTATTAACATATAGGTCAACAAAAACTATTGAACAAGTTAACTCCATTCATTATTTCTTCTTTATCACATAGGGTTTTGCAAACTTTGTCAAACAAATTGACCTAGTTGGTAGAATTTTAAAATAATAATTAAGCACTAAAACATTAAAAAAATACAATCTAAATCATCTTCAAGTCCACTAGGGTTCCATTATTTTCTCTCTATCATTTCAGTTCTTCCTTCAGTTCTATTTTCACAAATTGGTAGTGTTTAAAACTATAAACCTACAACTAACTAGGTCAACTTGGTCAACCTAGTTATGTAGTCTACCTTCTATCTGAAAAACATAGTTAACCTATTCAACTCTATTCTTAAAGACCTTAATTATATATAATAATAGTGATATAGTTGACTCTATTTTGTACTATTTTCATATAGTGTCACCTAAACTAACTCTATATTATTATCAATCAAGAAATTAACATCTATTTATTAGTAATTAATTCACATTTTATTTTCATTTGTTTTCATACTTAGAGTAATTCATATAGTCTAAATAGGTGGTTTTTTAAATTAACATTTTATTTACACTATTTTACTATTTTTCACACACTGCCAAACCATTTTACATTAGAAAAGAATTATACATTTGTCTTCCTAAGGCCTACTTACTTGGATTTCATCATGAAGGGGGAAGTTGACTTGGTTTTCTAGCCAAGTATAAATGTGTGGTTAATTTAATATATTGGCAAAGCACCTAACATCATTATCACTATGGGATTAGGAAGTGAGTGGGTAGACCCAAATACCAAACCATTACCATTTCCAATACAGATCCATTTCAACCCAAATGTCTTAAAACTAACTTTAGATTACTTTCTAGTTCCTTATTTTAGCCAACTTTTCTATCATATTAAAATTACACTCTATTATAATATAATAACACTTAGGGTGACCAATTAATTATAATTTACTTTTTAGTTTATTTATTTCTCTTTGGTCATTATGTGTTGTATTGTAAAACTTTCATTGGCATATATTAGTTTAAGGTTTATGTTGTGTACTCCAATTAGATCAGTCACATTGATCTAATTATTTGTGTGTTTTAATTTCATTATTTCTTAATATTATCTTGAAAAAATTTCCCTAATTTAAAAAAATTATTATTTTATTTGATAAATTATCTTACATAATGTTTTATCATCTTGTTTGTAGTATAGATTTGACCTCCAAGACTGTGTCTTCTTATCCCCTTTTGAGTTCTCTATTCAGTATTACATAATCAACATGCATAAATATGTATCCTTATCAATCTATTTATCCTTATTATCTACAATATAGAGTCAACATTCATGAATGTGTATCCTTATCCTTATATTCTAATTCCATAGGTTATATAACATAGTCAACCCATTTGACTCTATATCTTCCTCTCTTATATTTTCTTTGCATCATGATTTTTAACCTTTCCATTTCATCATGAATTTCTTGTTTGAAGATAACACAAAGTTGAAATTAAAAAATATAATGAACTTTACCAATTCTAATAGGTTTCCCTATAAATAGCTTGTTTATTCCACTTTAAATGAAAATAATGTGCATGTGGCCACTCACCTACAAATTATGAGACTCCTCATTCTTCTTCCACTCATAACCCTATTTTCTCCTTAGAATATCAGCCTATTTTATAGCATACTTAGGAAATAATTTTATTCATTAATTAGTTTTCTCAACATCAAGGAAAATATCCTTCCACTATTTACAACCTTATGATAAGTGATCAAGAAGAAGAACCTCATTCACCTTCCCCCACATTCTCTCATGGAAATGGGGGTGATACATTCTTTGCTTCTAAACCTCTCCCTTATATGTTTATTCCTTCTCATACTATGATCTATTATTCATTGATTTCTTCCACCTTTATGCCAAGCATATCTACTAACATGGTGGATTTAACATCTTGTGGATCTTTTCCAATACCCACCCTCTTCAATCACTCCACTAGTGCATCATTTTCTACCCATCATAACCATGCCACTAGTACTTCTTTCTCTTAAAATCCTTCTTCTAGTGCATATTTTGATACACACTCTAATCAATCCATTAGTGTCAAACATGCCACTACTCAAAGTGGCCAAGCCACTAATACAAATGTTAATGCTTCACATGCCATACAAACTACTCAATACAACTCTCAAACCCATAAAATCTTGTTACAAACTCTAAACCAAATGAATGATTTCCAAAGATAATATTGCCAATCAAATGATACAAATGTAGAATCACCTTATTCACATTCAAAATAAACCTCAATAGGTTCCATGGGGATCATAAAATAAAAATTCCCCCACCCCCCTTATGGATTCCCATGGAAACATTAGTCCCCAACTACCTCTTGTTGACAAAATGATTAAACATCTTCAAAATGAACATATTACACCTCAACTTGATAATGTAGATATAGGAGGTGTCACACCTACCATTAGTTATAATGGGTCAAGTAATCATACCTTACATTTAAAAATGTTTTGCAATCTCTACAAAGATTGGGTCAAATTAAACACTTTTAATAGTACCAAAATCTTAGTAAAATCCATCTTTAGAGATGATTTAGATTGGTATAATCATCTCGAGTCCCATTATATCACTAGTTTATAAGATCTAGTTAATGTTCTTATGCAAGAGTTTCAAACTAATGACCTCTGTGAGAATGGCTTGTCTCATTTTATCAATTGTAAACAACTTGAGATTTAAGCCACATAAGCTTTCATAAAATGGTGGAATACCTTGTCTAACAAATGTGAACATAACATGATAAATGATAATCTATTTCATATCTTCACTAATACTCTTTATCCTAATTTTAAGTATCATGTTATGGATCTCTCTCTATGAACTTTAGAAGAGGCCCTCAACCAAGCCAAACACCATGATTTTCCAATACATCATTTTAAGCGATCCCAACCTCATATGGTTACTCGCATCCTCATCAAAAATAAAAATAGTCACACTACCAATGATGGTATCACTAATTCTTATGATACCATTCATAATTTTAAATTATTACTCCTAGCCCTAATCTATAGTAATCTTCCCCTTTAAACCACACCCTTAATCATAAATTTTATCAAATAAGCAACAACAATGTTTATAAGCTATTATCCTTAGGAAAACTCCAAAATCTTCTGCCAAGGCCTCTTCCATGAGAGATTTATCCCACTATCACTATGAAATCATGGTATGATGTAAACAAATTTTTTTTTCATGCTAGTTGGGGTCACTCTCATGAGACTTAAAGGCAATCATGTAATTTTATAGATTTCCTCCTTGGTCAAAATTTTGATCATGATTACTTCATTCATAAATGTCAACAATCCTATGGAATTGCCTTTAAATCTCATGAAACACAAAATTAAAATCAAGCTTTGAACTAGGTTAATGCTCATCTAGCCATCTACAAAAACCATATTCCGAATCACCAAGATAATAATGACAAGCCTATACCTTTCACCAATAATGTTGAAAGTATTATAAACCAAACTCCCAAAGAGAATGTGGTAAATATTACTAATATGTGAAGGGTATTTACTTTCATTGATTTTACTCCTCAATGCATGGACGCATCATATCAAACTTTATGTTATCCAAGATTCTTCCCTAGCTCACCTAATAGAGTTGGGGCAAGAGGACCTTATCTTTTTTTATGACCAAATTCCAACACCTCCATTGGATAGCACCTCTCATAGTATTTAAATAATTTACCCAACCTCTCTAACCATAGACAACATTATTCAACCTTATAACACTTATTTACCATTTTTGGCCCACATATAAAGCTCTTTCATAGTTTGATGAAACAATAGATTAAACGTATAGAAAAAGGTATAAGATTGTAAATTGGAAGACATCAAATAGGTTCTCATGTTTTTTAAACATTTGGAGTTTAAACCATATTGAATAGACCCTATGGGATGTCAAGAGTGCTTAGATAAAGTGTGGAAATGTAAGGGATCCATCTAGTTCTCCATTATGTTCATTGAGGCATCTCAGGTCTAGTGGTAAAATCTTTGAGTAGACACATTATTGACATCACCATTACCACATTTAGATGCATAAGATAGAAATTTTCATTTGGTTTTTTTCATATTTGTGCCAAGATTATATGCACCAAGTTTTAGGTCCTCTCCCAAAGCACATCTAAAGTTATAAAGGTCCAAAGTTGGCTCCTCGCTCACATTCACTAAGTTTCCATACTTAGCTATTTTTTAACTATACCATCATCAGGATGTCATGCAAAAATGAATGGACTAGTTAAATTTATCTTTTTTATAGATGCACTTAGAAATCTTGCAAGACCTGTGGGTCATTCCTTTTAGCCTCAAGAACATCTCTTAAAAATTTGTTGCCTCCATGGCTTTTACGCTTAAATATCCAATCCTTTAAAGTTGGTCAAAAAGAGTGGAACATTCATCATAACATCAAATTTAGACTATATAAAATAATTGTTTAATTTGAAAAGACCATTGGAGATTAAAATTTATCATCTATAGGATATCAAATACATATGTATGGATGTCAAATTTAAAGACATAACAGGACAAATCCTATTGAGCTTAAATTTTATGGTTGTGTGACTATCAATGATGGTCACATAAACATCATTTTATGGGAGAAAGGACATCATTTTTAAGATCATTAACTAGCCATTAACTTTCAAATAGTAGGTCTTAATAGATCTAATGGTTTGCATTACATCATATATTCAGATCTAGTGGTGAGTGGAGGTTAAAGGGTCAGTGAATCTCAAGGTAAAATGTGTGCATGAAAAGTGTCAATAGCACATTAAATTGGTAGAGGATCAATTATTTATGGGCATTCATACATATAAAAATTGATATAGTGAGATAAGTCAACATGTTAATGAGTTGAGTTGGATTTGGACAACCAATTGGAGCAAAGGTGAGCCTAGGATTCTCAACAGATCTTGAGAGGCTATTTTTGACCATAGACAACAAGGTTTTTTAGGGTCTTATTTATGCCATTAGAGCTCATTAAAAATCCAAAAATTATTCTAACTGATATAATCAAGTATGAATAATATAAATGGACTACTATTAGAGCTTAATGTAGACTTTTGGTTTAACATTTTATGGCTTGTAAGGTTATTTCTCATGTCTGGTTCACCATATATAAATAAGGGTCCATGTACACCAAATTATTGGCTCCTAAAAAGATAAAGTGGGTCTATTTGGACCTGTTTAGATTTTAGAGGTGTTATATGGTCTATGGGTCTATTTTAATATAATGAATATAGGAAAACCAATGACCTTAGATTGGTTTTCTATCTACAATATACCTATGGAAATGGAGTAGATATGCGTGATTAATGCAAAGGGTCTAATCTATCAATGTGGCCCTATCATTGATAAATTAGGTACTCCACTACTCAAGGCATGACATGATTTTTAGTTTCAAGATTTAAGGATTTGATTTTCATAAATAGGTCAAGTATAATTAAAGTCCCAAGATGGTGAGCTAGTACTTGAATAGGTAGTTAAGAGCATTTGGTTATGCTAAAATTACTTGGTCATCATATAACAAACCCTTATCTCTAGTGAAACACTCTCAACCAATGAGAGGAGATTGAGGACTAGTGGGATAATAGGAGATTTATTTATTCATCAAGGTATGAAAACAGAAAGCAATCAAGGTTGGACACCTAAAATTCTAATCTCAAGGAATTTACTTCATTCTTTAAGACATTAATCCATCTCTCTTTCTCTTTTTTTGCTATATATAAAGGCTTTTGAGCCAAAAAATGGATCCTTTAAGTATTTTCTCTATTCCATCTCTTAGGTATGACCAAACTCTACCAAGATAGATCTTATAACCCCTCAAAAAAAATATATGACTATATTTTAGATTTCATTGTTTTGGTATAGTGTGTACATGTCAAATTTACATATGTTGTAGAAGTCTCTCCTTTGTCAAGTCATGATCTCAACTAGTTACTAGTTCATCTTGTTGTGCAGGTCATGTTTAGTGTTTCACATCTCTGGATTAAATCCTATATGTAGATATTGTGACTGGTTAGTGTCTTGATTTAGACATATCCATCATTTCCCTTAGCTTAAACCATTTGGTGAACCTCTTCATGAAATACTGATGTATGATAGATATTTAAAATATTGGATATGGTATTATGCTTATTTCATTAGTGTTTAAGATTCAAGTAGAGTGGATCAAACCATAAATTAGGTACATCACCACTATTATCTTAGGTTTCATTTCAAGTTCTCTCTCTCTCTCTCTCTCTCTCTCTCTCTCTCTCTCTCTCTCTCTCTCTCTCTCTCTCTCTCTCTCTCTCTCTCTCTCTCTCTCTCTCTCTCTCTCTCTCTCTCTCTCTCTCTCTCTCTCTCTCTCTCTCTCTCTCTCTCTCTCTCTCTCTCTCTCCCCCCCCTTTTCCTTGGTCATTAGTAGGTTTTAGTAGTGGGAATGAGATAAAATGATGCATTAGAGGAGATAGCCTCATTAAAAATCCTAGATGTCTGACCCCATTATAGGATACCCACAACTTGAGGTCAGTCCCATATTGAGCTAGATTTGGAAGTAGGACCTGAACACTCCTACCTCCAACTAGGGTGTAATTATAGTCTCTAATAGTTCTAGCATGCCTGATGGGATGGTCTAAAAGAGTGTAAATATTTTGGTGTGTCTTTCCTCTAATCAACTTTTAGAAGTAAGAACATTATCACTAATGGTGACTCTAAATCAAAACTTCTGGTTATGAGTAGACTAGGTATGCTCAATGAATTTTTTAATTAGTTTTTTTAATCTCATTTGACATACAAGGTCAATATGAATAATTATGGTGAATATTCACATTATACACCTCCTTATTAGTAACCCTAATATGACCCTTAAATCTCATATAATCCTAATCATATCTATCAAGATTTCTATCAAAATTATGAGGAACCTTGGAAAATTTCTCATGATCCTTATTACCAAGGGAATCACTCTTACCTTCCTCATGATCATCACTATCAATATGGGGACCCGTGCTAGTCATAGATGTAGGAGTATTTCCCTAATATTCCATATGGTCAACAATCCCATCATGATATTGTTCCTTAGTAACCCTATCACTAACTACCATACCAATACTTAAGTAACTTTAATAAGGCTTGATAAGTATGCAATAGAATTATTCTCACAAAAGTGTTATGGCCAAGATGTATCTACTCACCTGATTCATTATGTAAGAGATTTATTATATAAAAGAAGAAAATAATGGACACATGTTGAGAGATCAAAATATAAAAATCTCATAGGTGAGATTATGGATGTAGGTGGTTACATTTAGAACATTAATGATAAGCTAAAAGGCCTTGAATATTAGTAGGTCCAAACTTTCCAATCTCATGTGATTACATATACACCACCTCAACCTTCTTATGTGTCATCCATTCCTCATCAAGATACAATTCCAAGTGCCCCTTTGAGTATGTCATGTTCCTCAAAACTTTCCTTCTTAGAGATCTATACAAGAGATATATCAAAGAAAGAAGGAAATTTTTATGGAACAACATGTTTTTAGGGTTCAAGACTCCATCCTTACTCAAGAACCCCCTACGAAGTCCTTTAAGGTTACAAGATGGAACAAAGTGGTGAAGTCATGGGGTAAGCAAAGTGAGGTAAATCTGGATTTGAAGACCCAAGTTAAAGATTGATATAAACCTATGAAAAACTCTCCCATGCATCCTCAAGAGTATTTTTATGTTCCCTATCTTCATGAAACCACTAACCACCTTAAGGAGAAGTTATTTTAGGAGAATATAGTGAATCAAATCAAAGAGTTAGAGTTGAAGACAAAGAAAAAGGAGTAGAACTAGAATCAAAATTATAAAGGATAACCTCTATATTTTCCATCTTTGAACCAAATCATATAGTTAAGTAAATCCAAGTTCACTCAATCCCCTCCCTTACCTCTTTAAGAATCTAGGTCATTTCCATATTGGAAATCCATTTGAAGTAGTAGGTAAAAGGAGGAAGTAGTTATTATGGAAGTCAAACAAGAGATAATGTAGCCTCCAATCCTTTCCCCTCAAAATCCTAGAGCCTTTCCTTCATGGATAGACATTCAAGAGGCAAATAAATAAGAATAAGAGGTGAAGGTGATCCAAGAGAAGCAACTTTCGGATAAAAATTAGGTACATATGGTAACTTCTCTGGAATTCTCTCATCTTGATAAATATTTTCAAGGATCTACTATGACACTCTTTGAGAAAGAGCCTCTCCTATATGAGGTAAACCAAGAATACGTAGCTAAAGAAATAGGAAATTAAGATGACTTGAGTGACTAAGAAGAATAAATCATGATTGGGATACCTCTTGGAAAGGATAAACATGCTTTAGTTTTCCATGATGATGCAAACATGAAACAAATGCAAGAGAAAGTTGAGGTAGAGGTTGAGATACAAGTATATGAATAACTAAATTAGGAAGAATTTGATGATGTACAAGAGAAGGATGTCCTGGCTCAATAAATTGATGATGTTTTTCATGAGTTCTTTTATAACACAAAAAATTTCATTTATCATGAAAGATAAGAGCTTGCAAGTGAAGAACAAGATCAAATTAAGAGCATGCTTAGTCATCAAATTGATATTGAAAATGAAGCAATGTTGATTGACCAATCGAAGATGTCAAAAGAAGGATTTTAGCCTCATGTTTATGGTTAAGAAACTAATATGCTTGCTTTTGAAATTTAATTTAAAAAGGATCTAATTGAATTGTAGCTTCATGAGAATAAATCTTCTAATTTATTTGATATCTTTCATTCAAGTTTTTCTTTACTATAATGTCATCTATTATAGGATAAGAGGAGTGTTATCAAAAAATAGGTGGTTTTTCTCTTAGAAGATGACATGTTTGAACTTTTAAAACATGGTTATCAACTTTTCACTCCAACTTTAGACATCTCTCTACTCTTAGACGTTGAGGATGAGCTAAAATGGCCTTAAAAAGTCACAAGATTAGGTTCATCTACCTTAGAGGTCAACCTTATATATCTATCAAAGGAGACACATCAATTTGGTCTATGTGTTCATGATCAGGAGTTTAGGAGTGAGGAAGCTTTGAAGTTGTTCCTACAAATTCCACAAATTTAAGAGTATGATTGGATTTTGGTATCATGTATATAATTTATGCACCTAGTATTGGTAATAAAGGAACTATTTTCTCCCCCAAGAAGACATGATCATCTAATTACTCATACTTTTAGAAAAGAGCTATCAAGAAAAGGCAAGTATTCTCCAAATTTTCAAGGTGCACAAAATATTTTCCCATTTGACCCAAGTGGAAAATACTTGTAGATTGTAACCATGTACATATTATAATAATTCTCATGATTTACTATAAGTGTTATTTCTATCACTTTTGTTAAATGATCCTCTTTTTTTTCTAGGTTACTTTCCTTTTCAATAAGTTATTTGGGCACTCTATTCTATTTTGTTATTTTTCATTCCTTCTATTTGTTTAAAGAGAGGTCATAGTAGGATTGGTAGCCAATTCCAAATCCAAGTCAATATGTTAGATATAACTAGAGACTCCATGTCCAATGGATTAGACTAGGCTCATGGTCTAGGTTCTCTTGCATAGATAGGCATGAAACCCCTATGAGTCACTAAAGATGTTGGCAAATTTTGTCTCACATAGGAAGCTCTTGCATAGTTTGATGAAGTAGTAGATCAAAGTCATAGAAAGGGGTCTAAGATTGAAAATTAGAAGATACCACATAGATTCTCATGTATTTTAAGAATTAGAGCATGGACCATACTATATTGACCCTATGGGATTTTAAGAGTGCTTAGAACAAGTGTGTAAATGCAAGGGAGCCATCTAGTTCTCCATTTTGTTCATTGAGTCATCTCGGGTCTAGTGATAGAAACTTTGAGGAGGCACTTTATTGACATCACCATTGCCACATGTGGATGAGTCAAAGAGAAATGGTCATATGGGTTTGTTCACATTTGTTCAAATATTATATCTTCCAATTTTTAGGTCCTCTACCAAAGCACATCAAAAGTTACAAAGGTCTAAAGTTGTCTCCTCGGTCACATTTGCTAAGTTTCCATACTTAACCATTTTTTTACTAGACTATCATCATGACATCATGTGGGGATGAATGGACTAGTCAACTTGAGATTATTTATAGAAACACTTAGAAAGCTCCCAAGACTCATGGATCAAATGGGTTCATTCCTTTTGGCCTCAAGAACATCTCCTCAAAATTTGGTACATTTATGGGTTTTATGATTCAAGATGCAATCCTTCAAAGTTGGTCAAGAAGAGTGGAACATTCATGCTAACATCAAATTTAGGTTTTGGAATATAATTTTTTAATTTTAAAATACCACTGAACATTAAAATTGATTATCTTTAGGAATTCAAATATGTCTATATAGACATCAATTAATAGTCATGCAGATGTCAAATTTGAAGTTAGTGCAGGATAAATCCTATTGACCATAGTACAAACATCAGTGACCATCATACAAACATCATTTGATGGGAGTGAGGACATCATTTTTAAGATCATGAATAAGTCATTGGCTTTCAAATAGAGGGTCCTAGTTAATCTAATGGTCTACATTGCATCATACATTTAGATCTAACGATGAGTGGAGGTCAAAGGGTTAGTAAATATCAAGGGTGAATGTGTGTATGAAAAGTTTCAATAGTGCATTCAATTGGTAGAGGATCAATGAATCATATGAATTCTTATATATAGAAATTTATAGAGTAAGATGAGTCAACTTGTGAATTAATTTAGTTAGTTTTTGATAACCAATTGGAGTAAAAGTAATCCTAAGATTCTTGATAGATCTTGAGAGGCTATTTTTTACCATGGAAAACAAGGTTTTTTAAGGTCTTATTGATGCCATTAGATCTGATTAAAATTCCATGGATTAGTCTACCTAATATAGTCAAGTATGAAGAACATAAAGGGACCACCATTGGAGCTTAATGTGGACCTTTAGTTCAACCTTTTATGGCTTGCAAAGTTATTTATCATGATTAGTTCAACATTTATAAATAAGGGTTCATGAACAACAAACTCTTAGAACTTTTAGAGATAAAGTGGGTCTATTTTGACATATTTATAGTCTAGAGGTGCTATATGGTCTATGGGTCTATTTTAATATAAGGACTATAGGAAAACTAAGCTGAGATTAGGTTTCCATTGATATTAGACCTATGGAAATGGAGCATATATGGGTGATTAATGAAAATGATATCATCTATCAATGTGGCCCTATCATTGACAAAGTAGGTACTCCACCGTTCAAGTCGTGACATGATTGTCAATTTTAAATTTGAGGATTTGAGCTTCGTGAATAGATCAAGTAGACTTAGGGTCCCAAAATGGTGAGCTTGTAATTAGAGAGGAATTTAGGGGAATTTTATTATGCTATAAGGGCTTGGTCATCAGGTAACAAACCCTTGTCTCTAGTGGGACACTCTCAATCAATGAAAGGAGCTCTAGGACTAGTGGGATAATAATATATCCATTTGTTGATCAAGTCAAGCAAACAAAAAGCAATCAAGTGTTTCCACCTCACTTCTTGATCTCAAGGACTTTCCTACACTCTCCAATAAATTTTTCCATCTCTCTTTCTCTTTTTATACTGTATATAGAGGATTTTGAGCCAAAAATGGATCTTCTCAGTATTTTCTCTATTGCCTCTCTTGGGCATGACCAAACTATGCCAAGATGGAGCTTGTAACCTCTCAAAATGAATAGAAGACTATATTTTAGATTTATTTATTTTGGTATACTATGTACATGTTAGATTTGCATATGTGGTAGAAATATCTCCTTTTTCAATTCATGATCTCACCTAGTTACTAGTTCATCTTGTTATGTAGGTCATGTTTAGTGTTCAACATTTCTTGATTGAAGCCTGCATGTAGATACTATGATGGGTTATTTTCTTTCTTTATACATCTCCAACATTTCCCTCAACTTAAATCATTTGGTGAACCTCTTCATAAAATATTGATGTATGACATATATTTGGAATCTTAGATCTAATCTTATGCTTGTTTCATTAGTGTTTGAGAGTCAAGTATAGTGGATCAAATCATAAATTAGGTACATCACCACTGTGAGCTTAGGTTTCCCTTTCGTTATTTTTCTCTCTGTATCTCTATCCCTTTTCTTAGGTCTTTATTAGGTTTTAGTAGTGGGGATGAGCTAAAATGATGCATCAAATGAGCCAGCCTCATTAAAAATACTAGAGGTCTTACCCCATTATAAGATACCCATAGCCTGGGGTTAGTCCCATGTTGAGATAGATTTGGAATTATGACTTGAACACTCCTACATCCAATTAGGGTGCAATTCTAGTCTCTAACAATACCACTTATTCAAATCAATCATGAAATAAACCTAAATTAACTACCTGATCCTCTCAATATAATCAACCAATTTGTCCCTAAACTAAATCATTTATATCCTATCAACATAGGTCTACATGTACTTCCAATCCTCATCTATATCAATATACTCATGGGTTATGAAAAATGGGGCCCTATCATGGACATTACCAATATTATATCTCAAATTCCCTTTCTCTAACTCTTGTAAACTTCTCCACATCATGAAAATTTCCTTATGAAACTCTTATTTTAAATGAACATCCCCTATCCTCCCCTATAAGGATGTGAAACTACCTTATCAAGGTCAAAAGATAGTATCTTGAAACAATGTGAAGAGATTTTCATACATGTTTTTGAAACAATAGACACTTCTCTTTCTCTCAAATTTCCTATTGCTTTTATGATCCTAAATGATATTTTGATTTTTGTGAATGATCCTCCCCTCTTTATAGGCATTTGAATCGATGATATCTAATTCAAGTGTGCTTTGATTGATGAGGGCTTAGGTACTTATGTGTCCTTTATTAAATTAACTAAAACCCTTTGATACTCTGAGTGTAATCAAAATTCCACACATAACATGTTTCAAGGTTATGATCGAAGGAAAATGACTCATTTATGTTGTGTCTTTATCCCTATTACCATCTCACCTATCACTATTTAAGTGAAGGTTGGGATAATAAATTTTCCCCTGTCAAATAGTATCTTGCTTGGTAGGCCATGGACTCATCACATGAGGGTTGTTGCCTCTTCTTCCTTTTACTATGTCAATTTTCCCCATAATGGTTATATCTATAAGATTAAAGGTGACACTAACCCTTAGAATTTTTAATAATTATAATACTTTGGTCCATTCAAAATTCCAAACCTTGAACCCTTACTAAGTGTTCCATTTTAGGAATCTAAACATTTTAATTTCCCTATCAAATATATGCTAATTTATCATGGTCACCACAAACTCATCAATAACATACTACCTAACCTTTTAGTCTCCAATGACAATGATCGTGATAAGATCAACCTAAAAATTAAAACTTCAGTTTTCTCTCCTCATCTCATTTCCTAGATTCTACCATATTTAAAGTTATTTTCCTTTAAGCCACCCAACAATGATATACTCATGGTGTTAAATAATAATTGAAATTCTATTCATCATGAAACCTCTAATGAGAAGGTCATACCTACTTGAGCCGTTGACTGACATACACTTGACTATGATGATGGTTATAATTTAGATGACCCATTTTTAGGATGTCTTATTTAGGCTAGAGATGTTGAGATCCTTCATTACCATTCTTCTTTGTTTCATTATTTCCATTTATCTTATCACATTTAATATTATATGGTTCCTAATTTTAGTATTATTCCTCTTTTTCATAGGGTAGAGATGTGCATTCACATGGCACACCTCTAGTTTCTAAAGAACCTCTTAAGATCATCCGTATGGATCATGCTATGAATAGCCCCTATCACTTCACTAGATACTAATATCCCTATATCTTTCTTCTCCCTAAGATGTTTTATACTATTATTAATCCCTTTACACATCCTAATCCTCATTTAGTTAAGCTTAGTCTAGATGTTATTCCCACTCTACGTTTATCTAAGTCTCCTCTTTCTTCTAATTTTATTTCTCCCTCAAATGAGCCTCACCTAATCTCTCCACTAGACTCACCTTCCCTTGGAAATGGCCTACTTTATTTACCATATCTTGATCCCCTACCCATCCAATGATCCAATTAGCCATACTATGACATTCACACAATTTTCAATCATTTGAATTGACACTACCAGTTATATTTAACATTCCCCAACTTCTAATTTTAATCCCTCTATTAGTAAACCAAGGAAGTCTACTAAAAAGTGTATTTGTTGCTTCCATGGCATAGATAATCATTATTCCACCCATTTTCAAAAGCTTTTATAATATATCAACACATTGCATCCTATCCTTCCTCAGCCTATAGACAAGGATATACTTCCTCCCAAGTTATTACCTGATTGTTTCTTAAATATGGAGAGGTATATTTTTATGGTACTAGTATGGTACCCATAATACTAATCATTTCCACATCCTTAAACACTATCTTTAAGATAACCTTATAACCATTCCTACACCTATTATTCCTCTTCCCATAGGTTTCCCATGTAATAAGCCTTGTCCTTATTTCCTAGTGGTTCTTTCACTGATGATCCCTTCTCCACCTATGGATACTCCACCTATGATCCCTTTTCCAACCATAGATCCTCCTTCACTTGTGGTCCCTTCTCCACCAGTGGATTCTTATTAACCCATATATTCTAATCCTATTCCTTTTCTCGATTATTATATGCATGATAGTCCTCATGAGCAAGATCCTTCAGTAATTCCTACATTTTTATAGAGGAGATTCGATGCGATGTCTTTTTATAGATTTCACTAAAGATTGATGTGACCCTTATTATAGTTAGGATCCAACTTCATAGATATTTACTAGATGTTATGGATAATGTTTATCGATAGATTTACCAATATTTATGAACACAACATGGAATTCCATCACTTTCTTCTTCATTAGGGTTTTGGATTGGATGTATGATCCATTTTATTTATATATATCTAATTTATATCATTTAACTTTGTTTCAAATTTTGATTCATTTATCTATGTTAAATGGCTTTTTATATTTTTCATTATGTGTTTTCTATGGTCTCATTTTCTTTCCTTATGCTCTCTTATGGATTATTTTAATGATTACATGCTTCTCTTTATGACTTCATTTATTTTCATGGATGTCTTTGTCTTTTCTCATGTTTTTTTACTACCTTATCTCATCCACATGGAAAATTATTATTGCAACTTGGTTATAAAAACTTTTCTCCCTTTAATAATCATTATTTACCATGTGATCAATTAGAAAAAAATCATCTCATTATAACTCTACTTTTCCAATCCACTTTAGATCTCCCTTTATTCCCCCTTATTACCTTTTTCAAACTAAGCATACACATGGTTACAACTCAAGATAACATACTAATTCATAGGTAAGTCTAAGTGTTTTAGTTAGTCATGTCTTTGGGTAATTAGCTTCCTTTAGCCAAATTCTAAAGCTCATTCATGTATTATCATTTTAATCCTACATGCTGGTTATTTCAAGTCCATATGGAATAGGAATCTTAAAATCCATACAAATTTAAATTCCAAATCATTTAATTAAAAGGAAATGATACAAATGGTAACATTAAATTTTCAAATGTCAAATCATAATAAAAGGCATGATTTAAATCACATCTCCTTTTTATAAATCAAATCTCAAACTCCACAGCTAGCCTCATGATAGAGTTGAGGTCCATTTGGGTGAGGTAGGCTAGTATATTGGAAAAGGAGAATAAAACAAATTAGTTCTAGCTAATTTCTCACACAAGTACCCAATCTTCTCAGTAAACTGATGACTATGTAAGAGGCCTTGACAAATGAAGAACATATTGTGGGAAGGTAGGTCCATTTTAATTTTCTTTTTTATCCAACCAACATGATTTGATCTTAAGTATATCACTTATTTACATATACAACTTTGTTCTTATTAGGAACATGTATCATTTGTATATTTATGGTCACTATCCACTTAGTGTATTTTATGTGTCCTTAGTGTGCCTGATGTTTACTAAGGTCTTATAATAAGCACCTACATTTAGATTTTTACATTCCCTCTTCCTACTACAACAATTATCATATTTACCTTGAGACATATTATTTTGTTCACTAATCACTCCCTCTAGGAATTCCATTTGTGAGTTGCATTGTAAGACCATTGATAGGACCATGCTTTCCTCACAAATTACCACATTAAAAACATCCTTTTACAATCATTCCCAAAAAAATTTCCTCCTCATTGGTTTTCCTTTTTTGAGTTTCAATGTAAGACTATAGATAGGACCAGGCCTTGCTCACAAGATATTTCAATACCCAAGTCACAATGAAATTAATTACATGTGTCAAATTTAAATTAAGTAATGATTGATTATGAGTTACACATGATTAACATGATTCTCATCTTGATATAGTATGTGTTATGCTTACTTCATCGATATTTCACTTTTATCTTCTTTTTTTCCAATGGCATGTAAAAATATAACCATTTCCTTAATTTTTTAATACTTCACATATTGAATTAGTGGGATCAATTTAAGTTCATTTTCTAATTTTGTTTACTTTTTATACTTCCAAATGTGATTTACTATGATTGATTGACTTAATTGTTTTTTTTATGCCATTTGGTTTTTATGTGCCTTTAATTTTATTACATCATTTTTATACTTCCCAATGTTATATAATGTGAGTTTATGTATTTTAATTTGGTGAAAATCTTTTACATGGTTTTAAATTTCTTTATTACATCTTTTACCATATTTGGTTTATTATATTTAGTCATATTTTGTTATTAAACATTTTCCATCACGATATAGTGTATAATATACTTTTTTCTAATTACATATACTTTTCCAAGTCATTTTTTGCAAATTTATTTTTAACCATGCATGTGTATCACATAATGATAGAAAATAAAAAAATCCACATATATTTCTCAGAGAATATATAAAAAAATATAAATACATGTGCTATAAATAATTATATTCATGCATCAACATCCATAATCAAATACAACTTATGAGATCAAATCCAACTGTCAAAATAATTATCTATATATCATGTGTTTTATAGAATACAAGGTTCAAAATACAAAATAACTCCATATCTAAGGATGGGTTCCATCAAGTTTATCCTATGGCCTAGCCCTTCTACTCATAAATGTATAAGACTGTCCCCTCTGAATGGTACACTATAATGAAATAGTCTAAGATATCAAACTTAATGCCTACCCATGTAGATTAGCCACCTAAGATTACACCTACCCAGGTTAGATGGTGGTATCCATGTGTGATTCTCTCTCTTAATCCAAATCCTACTAGGCCTATGCCTCTCCCTCTCCCACCCCTATTGGTAGCTACAATGAATCCCCACTAGTCTAAACCAACATACCTTGGTTGGGGTAGATGGTACCATAGGATCATCTAATGTGGTAAAGTTGTATGGAGCTAGCACCCCATCTAATGTCATGGTTTGAAGCCATAACTAGACATGCCCACTTGATCTCCTCCATTTTAGGATCTACAAAACCAAAACTAGATAGATATTAAATCATGTATATATATCAAAATCTATCTATGTACTATAATCACATGAAATTAGTGTATTATATCAAATCTTATATCAAAATTAAAAAATTTCTCACTAGTGATGGTATCACCAACTACTATCTCCTCATCTACTCATCTACCTAGCATAATTTCTCCATCAGCTTGACCACTGAGCACCTCCTATATAGGTTTCCTCACAACTAATGTAAATCTAGGAGTCACCACTCAATCATAATGAGATCCTCTTTAGAGAGGTGTCTATATGGACCAACTATGTCTTGGAGTGGTTATTGGGTCATCCTCTAATATAGTCTTCACCTATGCCTACTCTCACTGGTGGTGTCTCCATCTATAGTATGGTTAGGGTGGTCACTACTACTATTGTTATTATAGTGCCTATTATGTTTCCTACTATGTACCTTCATTCACATCCATTTAATCCCCTCCCATTATTACCTACTACCATATTCGACTAGACCATGGTCTAACACATCATAGCCTAATCATAGGTATCTTCACTAGTACTCTTCATCCTCATTTCCCCCTCATCTCTCTATCATGTCATGCCTAACAAGTAGGTACTACTAGAGGGGATGTTAGGTGTGGTAGTTTGAACTGCCTTGGCAAGTGTGCCACTAGATGTGTTTCTACTTATGAGGTATAATGGCCTATGATCTACACCCATTCAACCCCTATCATAGTGGTCAACTAATTAGGCCATATAGTATCAATGTGCAAGTAGGAATTCCACATGATCTCCCCTTGTGTGATAGTATACAAATTTGGCACATAGGGTATAACTTGAGTGACATGGTCTTACCACCATCTCATGACCCAAGGTAACTTGTCATCAACCACATGGGGAAACAAAGTTGGATGATACATAGGGAACCTCTCATATATCTAATCACTCAAACAAAAAAATAAGCCCCAAGGTCATCTTCCCTATAGACAACATACCATACATATCATGCATGAGGTGGACCCAAATAGCATCCCAAAAGTTGTAGATTTTTCCTTGATCTAAAATGGACTGACATAAAGATATTGCATATAGTGGTACTTTACCATCTAACTTGTGACATAACAGTTATGCTATCACAAGTCTGATCATGGCCTTCTAAATGTCTAAAATATATATAATATATACATCAAATAAACTCACCCTCAATATGGGGTATATCTGATCTAATCACATTGCCCATTGATTTAGATTTTTCCTCTCCTCTATATCATCTGGTGTCCCAATGATCACTAGGGTCCCTCCTATCAATAGTCCTAGCAATGCATGGACATAAAAAAGTATTCCCATCCACCACACATCAAAAAGTGTTGGTCAGTCATTTCCATGATCCAAGGAACATGATAATGAGATCGATAATAAGTAGGATGCTCCTCATCTCCGTGATGCCTTTGAAGCCTAGTGTGACCAATCTCATTCTATCCACATCAATCAATCAATCTAGTAAATCTAGTATCCATGACACATATATTAGGCACTACTACCTCTGGTATTTCTAAAAAAGATCAAACAATAGAGAATTGATCAAATTTCCATGTCATAAATACTCAAAATACATTCTTAAAATTTCACAAATTAGTAACTTAAATCTGCTAGGTTTATTTCATTTTTTAATTTTCTATAGAATCAACCTATTTAATACTAAATTGGTCATGAATTTTATTTATGATACTAGATCAACCCTTTCAATTTCATACTAGATCAGCCTATTCAATACTACATCAGCCATATTATTACTCTATGATACTCTATCATCCCTATTATACATAGTTATCCTCTTTTAGCAATACTACATTATCCCTATCCAAAAAATTAAGTTAGCAATGTTATGCACCATTAACCTTTTTCCCCTTCAAAAATTAGTCAACCTACTACTATGCAGTTAGCCACCTATTAGCATACTAAACTAGGCCACTATTACCTAGTTGTCCCTATCTTTTTACCTTACCTTACAAACTAAGTCAACCATATCGACTGTCTTCATTCCTAGTGGCAGATTTTTGACTATTTACCATAAATGTTAGGCATTTGTTGGTCTGACTTCTTCCTACCCAATACCCCATTTTACCCCTAGTTTACCTAAAAATTTCCTAGGGTTAATTTTAGTGCTTGTATTTTCCCTACCAATAAATTTTATATATTTATCTCAATTTCAAATAAAAATACTTAAATTTTTTTAATTTCTAATTGATTACATATGTTGCACTCATTACGACCACTATATGTGCTCTTCATCGCAACTTTCATCTCATCACCATGATGGCTCTCTGGTCTCCAACTAGGTCTCTCCAAGATCTATTTTCTCATAATAATGAAAGTAATGAATGAATTATTTTTCACCCTATTTATATATACTATTCAAAATTATTTACTTTTCAAACATTTACAGCCAAATTTCATTTTTTGATCATATATATTTTTCTACTCACTTTTTTTGAACCATAAAGTGTTCTAGAATCCTAATATCATAGAGAATATTTTCAAATATTGTATGTATATGTTACAAAAAAATTAATTTTTCACTCTTTTCACTAATTTCTATAGCTTCACTCAATGTTCCCTATATTGGGCACCTTCACATTGGTTGGATACATGGATAGGTTGTGTTACCTAGAGTTGAATTATCCTTGTTATCTTTACTTATCACAACAACCTCTTATTAATCACTTTGGCCAAAGGAGATATTGAGGCTTGATAGGTTCATCTTCAAAGGTAATTATTCATAAAATTGTTCCTCTTTTATAAGAGTAGATAGATTTGCATTTGTGCTTCTCTATGTATTATGACTTTGTATATATTGACATGATTATATATCTTCTATGCATGTTTAATTTTCATGTTTATTACCCACACTTTGTACCATAATATCTGGTGATAAATAGATTATACCTTTACTTTGATTTTGTCATTTATACAATGTGAACATGAAAACATAGGACCTAGTTCTGATTATTGCATAGTTTTACTTAACTCGAGGATTTATAACCCTCCCTGGTGATTTTATTATGGTAAGAGATCCTTTGGATATTTATATTAGATCCATCTTGGTCATAACCCTAAATATATAATGTATCAACAATCAAAAGTGTAAGTAGGATTTATCTTCTCTAAACTAGGATTAATTTATAGATTAGTTGCATTTCCCTTTGTCTATAAGTACTAATTACTATTAGGTTATGTTAAGGTTACACATTCACTAGAACCATTTTTTGACCTAGTTCCATCAAAATAGAGATTATATAACTAATATAGACCTTCAATTTATTATTAAGGAATTTCATATTTTGTGGTGAATGTTTAAAATGTTACATGTGAATACACAAAGTCCACTTTCTCATTAGTGGCATTGTACTTAGTAATTAGATATTTCATCTTTGGTTATTTGTCCAACTCAATGTATTTTATCACTCCTTTCTAGGGAAACCACATGTGAAACACTAGTGTCCATGTATCCATTTAGTGTCTTAGATAAACCCTAGTTTAACAATAGCTCGTATGACTTTGGAATGTCAATGACCAAGATGTTGATGATTTGATACACACATGATTCAAATGCAAACTAAATGCACACATTTTTAATTCTCTAAAACATGGTATAGAAAACTTGTCCATATGTGAGACCACTTGATTTGACTTATCTAGTGTTAAACCCAACTTTTAGCACATAGTTGTCAGCATCACATTGGTTGAGGCACCAAAGTCAACCAAATAGTTGTGCACATTCTTCATAAACATTAAAATAATTAGTATAAATGGTGGTACTTTATGTTTATATTTAAATACCATCACATTTACATGCACAAATTTAGATTTATCAAATGTACATGATCTCCTGATTAGGTACTTAAGAAATATTTATCTTTGTTCGTTGATATAGGCTAGCTCAAGTAATTTTGTCTTGATCTTCTTCATGTCCTCAACAAGGTTTTACCCATACCTACTTTATCATTATACACATTACAAATACTCATCCCTTTCGAGGGGAGCTGGAATTTTTTTAGCCCAACAATTTGTAGAGTAGTAGCATTATTGTTTGGAGGTTTTCACATAGTAATAGGTTATTCCTATTTAGATTATAATTGTTCTTATGAAACTATTGGAATTCATGAATCTTATCCATATTATCCTATGTTTCATTATCATCCTCTTTTATAAATGGAGTATCATAGATTTCAAAGACCATTTCAATACTAGAATGTCTAGGATCAATAGAGGGATAAGGTTTTATTTGATGTGTAGATCATTCTTGCCTATCCATCTCCTTCATAAAGATATTGAAGGTTATGTAGAACTCAATGCAATCTATCTCACCATGTTTTTTAGTGTTATGAACATGGCACTAATTTGGAAGGGTTGATTCCATGATGTTTATCTCTAGTATATTATTAAGTGGTTGATGTTCTATATTGTTCCTAGACTTGTTAAAATGTTTATTGTACCTCTAGAATCTAAATCTTTGATTGATATTTTATTTTCCAGTTTTACCCCTGCATATATTCATGTTGATAAACTCATTTTTTAATGTTTGGACAATTATACTCATTTATTCTAATTCTATTTTTTTGAATTATAATTGGTACCCTATGTTGATAGCAATATTAACTAGTATTAATGATTGATTCAGGTTTTGCTAGTTAGACTAAGACATATAATTATTTAGAAATCCAACATGTTGATGTGGGGGAGCATGGGTTAAAGGAAACTAATTATACACCTAGTTTTATATTTGGGACAAAATATTTTGATTTACATTTGGAATTAGATTAAAATACATAAAATAGGGCTGAGGTTGAGTGGGGCCAAATATTACATATGAGGGTTCAATTTTTTGTTTACATTAATAGGTTTAGCATAAGCTAAAGGAAATGTATCAATACCAACATCTCTACATATAAATATATAATCAAAGGATCTAGATTATTATTACGCATCTCGAGGGCCAATGCCTCATTAGGTTTATATGTAGTCTCAAGTATGTTATACAAATTCTATAATCTAGCACTAAAGGCTTAGATTTATTCATTTAGTTCTCTTTTCATTCTTTAGTGTGTTGATAAATAACACTTACACTGGTGACTTGGACAAATTTTTCCAAATAATTTTTTTGGAATTATTCCCAAGAGGTGATTGAACCTTATGGGACATTAATAAAACAATCATAAGATATATATAATAATGTGAAGGGAGATATTTTACATGCCACATATTCTTTTGTTATATTCAATATCCCTAATGAAGTTTTAAATGCCTTGATATGTTTTTCAATAGTCCTTCCTCCTAAGGGTGAAAAGGAAGGAAGATATTATATAGGGTTTTTAGGTACATCATGGACATCCCTAGTGATGTTGATGGCATAGCTAGTTAGCTAGGTTAGATCCTAAACTAGAATTAGGAGTTGGGCCATTTGAGTAATGGACGATGGGATGGTATGCATGGAAAGAATGATTGAGCTTAGGTTTGTCTCATAACTCCTTTATCAGACCTAAATTTTATATGGATTTCTAAAGGTGGGAATATAAATTTATTGTCTAAGGTTGATCTTTTTAATCTTTCAGTTTCTTTTAGTGTAACTCAAGTGATTTTTTTCAAGGAAAATATAGGTGGATGTGCATGCCCTAATTCTAGTACCAAGTTAATTTACCTATTTATGTGTGTTTTATGCACACTAAATAAAAATTTATGATGTAACCTCTAACATTTTAGGATCCATGAAAAGTATTCACTCCATGGAATGAGTTTTTGGGTATTTGGTTATGTAAACAACCTACAAGTGGAATAATAGTCAGTGAAGTAATATGTTTACCATGGATTGGTTTTTTATAGATGAATATAAATATAATTGATATGGGCGGAATGATGATGGATCTAACCTAAGGCTGGTATGATCAAAATAAAGACAAGTAAAGTAGAAAAAGAGGCTTGTAGACCACTCAAGATGAAACTTTTTTAGACTAGCACTTAAACTAGATGTTGGACAAGGAATAACATGAAAATATCTTTCAGAGGATATTGTGGCACACAAGAAATAAAACATAGTTAAGTTTAAAATGGAACTAAAATGCAACATACTTAAATAAAAAATCAAAGGTTACTATGTTTGTAAGACTATAATAACACATCTATAAGAGGGGATTAAGATTCATATGCAAAAGGTATTCAGATCAATAATAGATCAATATAAATAATTGTATATTAAAGATATAACTCATGAAAAACCAAAGTAATAAGAAAATAAAATGATAATTTTTTTTTATAAAATCCATAAGTTGGAGAAGAATCAAATTTTGCACATCAAGACTAAAATTATAGAACTTCCTAGAATTTATCATTAATATTAACAACTAAAATTCTCCTCCATAGGAGGATATAAGTATAAAAAAGCTTGGGATGGGGAAGGTCTCATCTCTCAAGTGAATTATAAAAATATATATCTGAAAATAGAATTATATGATAATATCATTCAAAGTATGTGTGCATAATAACAACTACTCAAAATAGAATTATCTATATAAAATATAATATATACATGCTAAATGAATAAGGTACTAACAATTCCATCTTGATAAGTACTTTAAAATATATATGTATATTTAGAAAGTGTTGATACAACACTTCTAAAAGAAGAAAAATATGACATATCTAATGTAGATGCCAAAGTTAGTGGAGTTGGATTGGTAACTTGCATTGAAAATAGAGTAGATACTTGAACTATAGATAAACCTAAATTAGTCTTCAAGGTAGTCATGGTTTAAGTTACTAGAAGTGGCACATAGGCAGGCCTAGTTTGAGTTTGTACTAGTGTATATTTGGGAAGCTAAGTACTCTAAGATTAAATAGGAATAACCCCTACTACTGAATGGATTATTTGGTTACTCCCATATGTATGTAAAGTGCATGACTTGCCTAGAAGATGACATCTATGGTCTCAAAATTAACTAGATCCCTTTTTAATAAATGACGAATCTTGTCCATCATTTTATTATGTATGCCCAATGTAGATATCACCTCTACATGCAATTCCTCAATCCCTATGATTTTATCCATTGAAATTTTTACCAATTTCATTATTTCATCACTAGTTTTATAAACTAACCCTTCAATACCTACTCTAAAATTGTCTAGTGTTGCTTGTAGAAGATTCTCAAAAATGGTTTTGGGTAGTAATTTCCCCTATAGAGTGCTTATTTTAGTAAATATTAAATCAATAAATATAGAGATATATTCCCTCCCCTAATTTTCAAATTATTAGACTAGATCTCACATATCTTGATTCCACTCAAGAACACTATCCCTTTTTGTAGTACTTTTATTTTGTGCCCAAATAACTTCAGATGTTGTTACAAAATTTAGTTGGGCATAAGAATTATTCCTTGTTGCTTAGATTATAGAACATAATTTTCCATCAATATATTTTATATTTTTAATAATTTAAGAATGTCTCCTAACTTGGACTAGTAGGTGTCCTTTATGGACCTCATGGAACCAATAGTGTCAAATAATTTCTTTATTATGCCTTGTAAATTATCCAATATCTCTTTAGGAGATAAGATATTACTCACCTTTGGTTGCCTTTATATATGCTAATCAAAAATCTTTAACATCTCTTTCATGACTCCCCCAATAGAATATATAATAGTATAGGGTCCTCCCTATAAATGTATAGGTTTAAAGGATTTATTTTTCTTCATTTTTTCAAAGATAATATGTCTTTTATTTATTCTAGATTGACCTATTACCCTTCAACAACCACAATTTTCCTCTTCACCTTTTATTTCTCTTAATTTCTAATCATTATCTATTTTATAAAAGAAGATAAGAAACTAGTAATAAGGGTGTGGTAGAAGTACTTGGTTGGTGATGTGCATGTAATCCAAATGAAGATGGAAAACTCACCTTTGGCTAGGAAGGAATAACCTAAAAATAAGAGAGAACTAATGAAATGGATCATTAGAAAGATAGTTAAGTGGACTACCTAGTGTGAGCTAGATCCAAGAAGCATGCACTTACTAAGAGGCTATCAATCCACTATTGATAACAATTAAGTTAAAAATGATAAATTAATGTACTTACATAAATTAAAGGAAATGCAATAAAAGAAGAAAGTAGAATTCTTGTTAAATAAAGTGAATAAATATAAAAAGAGTGGGTTAATACATGTGCTAAGGTGGGTGGGGTTAGGTTTAAAAAATTAGAAACGGGTTTGTGAATAGGTAGGAACATAGAAACTTAGGTTTGGTTATGGGTAAGGGGATGACAATAACTTGTTATTTTATACAATAGTGACCATCGGCAGTAAGTTAAACCATTATACATTAAGTTGATCATCGGTAGTTAGGTAATCATCAATAGTTGGGGGTGATCATCAACAGTTGTGCTAAGTATCAGTCAGTGCCTATGGGTTTTTAAGGGTTACTCAAAAAGACATACAAAATAGGTAGGTGGTTAGATAATGGTTTTGTTAAAGATAAGGCATAGAGGAAATAAGGTATGGATAGGTTTGATCAAGTATAGGGGGTATAAATATAAAATAACAATGTTAAAGTACTTATATACCTATAGCTTGCTAGATGGTAGATAGTTGAAGGCTGAGATAATTTCACTAGAATAATATTAATTTGGCCTTAAAAGCAAATTTAGTGGAGGTTAGATTCTCTTTTTTTGTTATTGAGTTGTTAAAGAGCTTAAATACCTATGTGCAAGAGGATTTAATATCTTGAACATGGATCCAATCCACCTCCTACTTTTTTCCTTTTATAATAAAAGAGAGATGGGGTATGGAAGGTTACCTAAAGGGTGAGGTTCCCGATCATAATACTTTGAAGTTTGTTAGCACTGTATAAGATGAACATATTAAATTATGCCTCATTATCTCACACACAGGTGGTGATGTGTTAAGAAGGTGTAGACCTAACCATTAATGGTCAAGCTAACCATCGATAGTTAAGCTAACCATTATTAGTTGAGTGTCTAAAGCTAAAAGGGTTTAATTAGGTTAAAATGGGTTTGTTAAAAGGTTAAGTTAGTAGGTTGATGAGTTAACTAACTAGGTGGTTAATTAGACTCAAGGTTTGATAAGAGTCCTAATGCATTTCAACAACTAGAACTATCATGTGCAATTTTATAGTGTCTACATTTTACCCCTTATTGTTGTGTAGCTTTGAATTAACAAGCTAAAAAAATGGAGTGTTGGTTGAAGGTCTGATTACCCCTAGTATAGGAGGAGGTGTTCCCCCTAAAACTATGAGTTGATAAGGTGAAACCAAAATAGAGTTGAGGTTTGATAAATAGTATATGGTAAGTCACAATGTTGGTGATAAAAGGGGGTTGGGCATTTGAAATGAAAATATGCAAAAAAAAATGTGACTAAGTGTGATCGTGAAGATAACAAATAGAATAATGTTGCCAATTTTGCTAAAAATAAGATCAGTTCTAGAAGTACAAGTGATAAGGTAACTAGTCCACAACATTAGTTATAGTTGATCAAGTTACTTTATAAGTCTCTTAGATAGGGTTGATGTTTTCATAGGTATATAAAGTAGGAAGTTCTTCCTTTAAAAACACAAATTGTTTACTTGTGCATGAGGTGGTGCAAATTCAAATGGTTAATGTGGAAAAAATGGTTGGTGCAATCAAAAATACCAATGCAAGGTTGTCAAAGAATATGAAAATAGTTTGGGTCAAAAATGACCAACATCAAGGTGGACATGGTCAGATGGTTGGTTGGTTGGAGAGGGTGTTTTCCAATTGTTCATGGTCGGTTTATGGAGAATAGGTTCTCTCTGAAGGATAGTTAGTGGCATTCAAATGGGTTACCCCAATTTAATGTACCACTTGGTTTCGTTTGGTTAAAGGTTTTTAGTGAAAGGTAATATCCAAAGGTTAAATAGTTAAGGTAAGTGTAGGCTAGATAAGGGTAATATCCAAAGGTTGGGTTTTCATTTGATGGAGAAGGTTCTCTCTAATGGGTCATGTTTAGGTTAATTGGTTGGTTTCAATGACTTAAAATGGGGAAGACCTATCTTCTTAAGTGGTCATGAAAGTATAAGGAGGAGGATAAACACTTTGATTGACAAAGACCATGATGGCAAGATGGGTTGGCTTATGAACATAATCCCTTATCATGATTTTTCTTTGTTTTTAGTTTTATTGCTAAAAAAAGGTATTTTGATCACATGGTGTCAATCAAGCCCAAAAATCCATTGATTTATGGAAGACAAAAATGGGGGATGGATGGTAGGTGGTGGGTGATAGGTAGGGGGTGATAGGTGGGGTAACCTTATTATAGACAAGTTCATGTCATATGCTAAGTGTAAATTGATTGATATGAGAAGTATATTGATGCCTTTGTGAAAGTAGATTATAGCTTTCTTGGGACTGATTGGTGTTTGATTTTGATATAGGGTCTATTATTACTTGGTTTGATATGTTTGGGAAGTTGATTGATGTGGGAAGATTCAAATGATTGATTTTAACAAATTTGGCTTAGCCACCCTTTGAGGGAGTAGTCTAAGTTTAGATTTGTTCATGTTTAATAGTTGTCCTTCAAGGGAGAAATCTATCTTAAGTTCAATAAATTTTGATTATTTTGGGGTAGTTGTCCTTCAAGGGAGTAGTCTAAAATGCTAGAGATATGTGACCCAAATGATATTTTGGTATCCCTAATTATTTATATGTTGGTTTAGACATAGACTATCTATATAAGCCTAAGGATTTCCTTTATGGATATAAATCCATAGTACAAGGAGGTTGATGATGGGTAAAAGAGGTAGTTTAAGTAATAATGACCATGGGAATCCATCTTAAAAAGGTCAAAAAGTACCATGAGGATCATGTCATGGGTAGATTCATGGTATCCATGCTTAGGATTAAGCTATGTTTATGATTAATAATCACATGATCCTATTTTTAATTTATTTTCATAAAATATAAGGAGATAAAGGTGATTGAAAATAAGGGGTGAGCTTAAGTAAGACACAAGATGACAAGGAACTTTACTTAACCAAAGAACAAGTTCATAAATGCAAAATAATTTGGAGGTTAAGGTTCTGATATGCCCTAGATCCATGTTTGCATAAATGGTTGATGTCAATGAGGAGAGTAGATGTCTCCCAATTATTTTTTGATAATTTATTAGATGTGTAAAATATTTGGGTTGATAAAAAGGTAAAGTTGGTTAGGTGATAGTTTGGTGGAGAAGGGTAATCTCCAATGGTTTGTTGGGTGGTGGATAAGGATAATCTCCAATGTTTGGGGGAGAAGGTGACTCCTAAATAGGTTGGGTGGTGTCTGAATGGGTTACCCCAATTTTTTATACCACTTTTTTTAGGTTATATTAATGGAGAAGGTACTCTCCAAAGGTTGGGGAGAAGGTGACTCCCAAATGGGTTGATGGAGAAGGGTAATCTCTAATGGTTGGGGGAGAGGGTGACTCCCAAATAGGTTGGGTGGTGTTCATATGGGTTGCCCTAATTTTGTATACCATTTTGTTTAGGTAGGGTTAATGGATAAGGTACTCTCCAAATGTTGGGGAGAAGGTGACTCCCAAATAAGTTGGTAGAGAAGGGTAATCTCATATGGTTGCATGGTTGGTTGGTGAGTACTTAAGAATATAAGGTTGGATGTGATATTGAGAAGGAATAAATGGTTGGTTAGGTTGGTAAGGTGGATAAGGGTAATCTCTAGAGGCTATGTCAGTTGGTGGAGAAGGTGACTTTAATAGGTAGGGGGTGAAGGTGATAATCTAATAAGTTTGGTTGGGTGAAGGAGAAAGGTAATCTCTAATAGTTCAAGGTTGGTTGGTTGATAGGTTTGGTGGATAGGTTGAGGAAAAAGTGCCAAGGGTTAGTTTGGTTAATTGTTAAGGTATGGTTTGGGTTTGATAAATGATCAAATCCTTATGGAGGGAATGTTCCCCATAGTTTGCTCTTTCTATGGATGGTTGAAGATGGGAAAATGATCCTAAGGTGAGGTGTTAGTTAATTTGAGGGTTTAGGAGGGTTGAATATGACTTCATCAACCTCTAAAAATGGGTTTTTAGTTTCTATTTATTAGTGGTTAGTAGGTAGTGGTTAGTAGGTGGTGGTTTAGGTGGGATTTGCTATATTATACCAGTGCTATAAAAATGTTATTGGGCCTGATTTTGGTAGGTTAGGGTAAGTTTGACAACACTATCCTAAAATAAATTTAGTTTAGATAATAATTTCCAATTGTCCCAAGGAGGGAGCTTGGGTGAGGTAAATGTAGGTTGGAAAGGTTTGATATGATTTAATGGGTTGGTTTTTATTTGGATTGATAGTCCATAAAGTTGAGTTGAGTGTGGGTAAGGTTGGGTTGAGGATAGGTAAGGTAGGGTTGATGATAGGTAAGGTAGGTTTGATGGTAGGTTCCACAAAATTAGTAAGTGGAAGAGACGTGTTAGTTGGTTCCACATGCATGAGTGGAAAAGTTTGATTGGTTGGTTCCACATAGGTGAGTGAAAATGGTTAGTCGATTGGTTAGGTTACACATGGGTGAGTAGAAAAGGTTGGTTGGTTGGTTCTACATGGGTGAGTGGAAAAGGTAGGTTGTTTGGTTCCACATGGGTAAGTGGAAAAGGTAGATTGGTTGGTTCCATATGGGTAAGTGGAAAAGGTAGGATGGTTTCCTTGATGGTTATTTCAAAGGAAAGTTGAGAAGGTTCTACTTGGTTAACAAGTTATTTTGTTAAGGGTTAGATTATGGTTTCCTTAGTTATACGTTGACTATAAAACAAATCTAATGGATGGGCCTTGTTATGTTGAGGGATTTGGGTATTGGTGTGCACACTAGTCTCTATTTTGGCTTATGCATTAAGTTATAAAGATTGTTTCAAGACTTGGATTGTAGAGTGGTACTAGAAGAGAAGTCTATGGTTGGTTCTAGGTTAGCTATCACTCTCAAAATATATATTTAAATTCATTATATGGCTTGATGTTAGGGCCTACCCCCTCACTTCACACATCATAGTGATAAAGGTGTCAGGTGCTTAGCCAAGATATACTAATTTTTAGGGTTTATATTCAACTAGAGAATTGAGTTGGTTCTCCCCTTGGTAATGACCTCCAAGTAGGATTTCCAAGAAATGGTAAGGCCTTTTCTTAAGTTTTTTTGATGTTTTGATTGATTATGTGGTTTGTTAAAGTGTGTGATAACAAGAGTGAAACTATGAATAATTACTTTGCTTTTAAGTTAGCCAGATGAACTAAAACAAGAAAGCAATCAATCTATGCAAGGTTTATTTTAATCCAAAAAGAAATTTCATATTTCATTACATGAGGATACAATAAAGGAAGAAATAGTCACCTACATGATGTTAGGGTCCCACCGGGTGTGCCAAAATGTTTCACTTAATTTCTACTCATTATCTATTTTATAGAAGAAGATAAGAAACTAGTAATAAGGGTGTGGTATAAATACCTTGTTGGTGATGTGCACATAATCTAGACAAAGATGGATAACTCCTCTTTGGCTAGGAAGGAATAACCTACAAATAAGAGAGCACTAAAAAAGTGATCATTAGCAAGATAGTTAAATGGATTTCCTAGTGTGAGCTAGATTCAAGAAGCATGTGTTTTTTAGGAGGCTATTAATCCACTATTGATAATAATTAAGTTGAAAATTATAAATTAATGTACTTTCGTAAAGTAAATGAAATTTAATACAAGAATAAAGTAGAATGCTTGTTGAAGAAAATGACTAAATACAACAAAAGTGGGTTAATATTTGTGCTAAGGTGTTGGTGGTTATGCTAACCATCAATAGGTGCCTATGGGTTTATGAAGGTTAACTAGAAAGAGATGTAGAATAGATGGGTGATTAGATAATGGTTCTATTAAGGATCTGGTAGAGAGGAAATAAGGTGCATATAGGTCTAATTAGGTCTAGGGGGTTTGAAAAATAAAATAACAATGTTAAAGTATGGATATACCTATAGCTTGTTATATGGTAGATAGTTGAAGGTTGAGGTAATTTCACCAAAGTAGCAATACTCTGGCCTTAAAATCAAATTTGGTAGATGTTCAATTCTCTTTTGTTGTTGCTGAGTTGCTGAAGGAAGACTTTATGTTGGAGAGCTTAAATACTTATGTGCAAGAAGAATTGATATCTTGAACATGGATCTAATTCACCTCCTATTGCCCTCCTTTTATAGGAAAATAGATATGGAGGATGGAAGGTTACCTAGAGGTTGAGGTTGTTGATCATAATGATTGGAAGTTCATTAGCACTACATAAGATGAACATATTAAATTATGCTTCATTATCTTGCACACAATTGGTGATGTGTTAAGAAGGTGAGGACTTGAAATTCAATGGTTAAGCTAACCATCAATGGTCAAGTGTGAGAGGGTAAAAGGGTTAAAGTAAGTTAAAAGGGGTTGGTTAAAAGTTTAATCTAGTGGGTTGATGAGTTAGCTAACTAGGTGGTCAACTAGACTCAAGGTCTGATAGGGGTCAAAAGGCATTTCAACAACTAATATTATCATGTGTATTTTTATAGTGTCTACACCTTTATCAAGGTGTTTATTTATCCATTAAAATTGAACTTTGTTATCGGTTTCTCAATTATCACCAAATCTTGTCTCCATACTAAGTGGGATTGTCTTAAAGGTAGAATGGCCCTTGGGGAGGATGCCACTATTATAGGAAAGGGAGGAATATCCTTCCTCTATCAAGTAACCTACCTTTGGAATATTGTTTATATTATATACTTGGCCTTCCCTACTACTTTTTGGATTGACATGGTAGGTGAGTCTACCTGAGGTGCTTAGACAATAGGTAACTCTAGTTGTATAGTCAACCTAGGTGGGGTAGTGAGTGTGGAAAAATTAATGTGGATACTAGGTTTTCAAAATATACCATTTTTCTTGGTGTAGGGGATTATGGACTAGTTTCACTAAACAATTATTAGTTCATAAGGATGATAAATAGGTTTTTCAAATAGTTAGTAATAGTAGTTTATGCATCTCTACTGGTCATAATAGTGGTGGTAAGGCCCACTATGGTAAGCTAGGAAATGAGAGTCAAAATTGGCATTGTAGCTTCCTTCAGATAGTTTATATGGATTGAAGAAGGTACATAAAGAGTATACTACATCACTAATAGTTACAATAATCAAGGAAGTTGTGAAAGAATGTGCACTAGGAAGATTAATAAGAAAGGGAGAGATAATTGGGGTAGTGATTGTTGTAGGTGTCATTATAGTGATGAGGTGGAAAGATTTAAGGTGTAATTAGGAATGGCCCCTATGTTGTGATGTGTATATTGGATTCTACCTCTCCTTATACATATTCTTATCTATCTAATAGTATTTCATTAACCCCTTGAGATACTACTTCCCTAGTTGATTTTTTTAGATTCTCAAAATAATTATACACCCCTGACTGGGTACTTCCCTTTGTTAGCCATTCATGATCTTATTCTATTTGAGTGGTCTCATCAAATTATTATGTCACTTTTCTCTCAATATTTAAGACATAATATTATTAATCAACCCATATTTTATACTCCTTGTCACTATCATAAATATGCATGGGGTATAACCGTAGATGACCCTTTCTTCTCATTTTCTTTTCCTAAGGAGAAACTACCTGCTTCTCCTCTACTTCCACCATTTGAGGTAAAATGGGAGAGGTCATGGGATTCCTTATAAATATCATTATGGTTTATTTAAATAGAGGTTATCCCAATTGAATTTAGAATGGAAGATGAAGGGATTGTAGTAGTAGTAGATGGTGAAGGAGATAGAAGAGTGGTAAGCATTGGAACAATGATAGGTTTTGGAGATGGGAGTCTAATGGACTAGGGAATTATTGTTTGTGGAAATAATAGAGGAAAAGTAACATGAAATTTAAATAGAAAGGAAGTAAAAATCACTTAATGTGTAATTGTTAATGGGGGGAAAGGAAGCATGGAGATAAACCTAGCTAATGTGTTGGGACTTATATAACTTTCCTCCTCAATTGTGCATTGAGGTTCTACCCTAATATGTTATGGAGAAGAAAACAGAGTTGTGTGTATGGGAGAGCATGTAGGTATTGAATCTCATTATTCAATGTATGCCTCCATATATGGGCCAAATATTGGAGAGTTATTAATGATGTCATGTTGATGTCATGGAGGTGTTCAAGTGAGTGGATGAAGTGCCTTGTTAGTCTAAGTGACAATGACAAAGTGTGTAATGTGCTTGTCCTAGTATGCTTGAATAAGTATTGGTTGATCTTCAATTTTGGCATGGTTTGAGATGATTAGGGATGAGTCTAAAGAATTAATCATGTAAAAGGGGTCTTATCAGTGGTCAAATATGATTGGAAATCTTGTGTACATGAGTGGTATTCATTCGGTTCTTCATTATGTTAATCTAGGCATAGTTGGTTCTATTGTAGAAAATTATCAGTAGGCATATTAATGATGTTATATTTCACGTGTGAAGATTATAGGAGCATATTGATATATTGATGGATTACCATATTTAAGGAAAGCATATGGTTCAAATTTTAGGTCATGCAATTGAGTGTAACAAAATCTATTAAGGGGCAAAGTTGGCTTTACAGGTAGATTATAGTGTTTTATTTTCTTAGTCAGACCATCATTATATATCATGAAGATATGGATGAACTAGTAAGATTGTGATTATAATTTAGGTACTAATAAATTATTTAATAGTTAAAAGGATATCATGGAGATGTTTTCTATAGTTCCCAAAATCTTCTCTAAAAATTTGGAGACTTGAAGTGTTATCTAGCTCAAGTTATAAGCCTTCAATGTTGCTTTAGTAGACTGGATGGGTTAAAGACTATTAAATTTAATCATATTAAATAATGAGGTCATTATTCAAAATATATAATTGTTCAAGTAAAATCTTGTATATTTGTTTAATGTTGTTCATAAAATTCAATATGTCAAATGTTGCATGCATAGGTGACAAGTGTCACAAGCTTGCTAGAATGGAACAAGATCAACAGTGAATGATAGTTCGTACTGACAAAGGTCAATGGTGTGGGATAAGTCAAAGAGTCAAATATGTAGAAGGCACATGAGAATACCAAGTGGAATAATTGTGGGAGACTGAAACCAATATATAATGGTAAGTTTTGTAAGATAAGTATTGTGTTGATCCATAGAAATTGATGGTGCATGTTTAGTTAGTATTGCAAGGTTGCACGAGATGAGGTCAACATGTTTATTATTTAACTATTTAGTTGATTTAAATTTTTAATAATATCAATGGTTCATATTTGATATAAGATTCAAGGACATGAGATGATGGCATAGTGTTCAAAGTTTAATCATGGCTTAGTGACCATTGGATTCAAATATTGGAATTTGTGAGGGAAGACCAATCTATTGTTTTTTATCAATGTCTTTTGATATATGTAGAATTTAATTATGGTGAATAAACAAAGTTATAGAGAAATTATATGTGCATACATAAATATGAATGTTAAGGTCTGATTTTTTATATAGTAAAATTTATTGATCTCTAAAATTTATAGTGTATTTTGACTGTGTTTTACAAGTGACCCAAGAAGGTTATCTAAGCTTGTTTTGATGTTGTTTGGATGTTTCATGATGAATTAGCTATTGGAAAGTTTTCTATAATTCATAATAATATTTTGTACAGATTTTTTATGTTTTATCAATCTATCTTGATTATGGATAATGCTTAAGAAGTTGACTATGTATCTGTTCATGGTGTTCTTGTGTACAAAATGCTATTTGAGAACAATTAGCTTTAACATAGGATTGTTGTGATTATTGTGATCATTTGAGGATGTTAAAGGGGTCATATGGAGTGTTAAAGGAGTGAATAGGATTCCGTGACACCTATAAGGGCTATAAGGGCTTAATTGAAAGGTGTAGTTGCTTAAGGGTGACCCATAGATGCCATGACCATCTAATGTGGATTGTGTTGAGTCATGTCTTTGTATGTTAGAATCCTTAAGGGATAAGTCATGTCTAATGGCTAACCAAGGTGTTGATAATCGTGAATGCTCTATAAATAGTGAAACCAAAGATGATGGTTTATAGATTTGAGAGAGGATTTTGTGTGAAGGGTTGAGAGGTGAAGGAGATTAAGTGTGCCCAATGGATGGGTTATTGATCAGAGTAAGTTGAGGACTATGTGTATGACTTATAGGTCATATTTATGATGTTAGAATAGTTTTCTTGTAGGTTGAGGATGAGAAAAGAGGTTTAGAGTGCTCCAAAAATATGTTTTGGATGTCTTGAGAGTGAGTGAAGGATAAATGGTGTTTGTATGAGCTTGAGGGCTAATTTGAGAGATAGATCAAAGTGTGGAGTATGTGTATAAAATTTTTCTCATGTTTTTGATGTGGTGATAGAGTTTTTGTTGAGGAGTGAAAAGTGATATAAAAGGTGGATTTGGATGCATTGAGTTTGAAAATTTGAAAAAAGCTAATATACTTTGTATCTCCATCAAACAATTAGTGTTCAAAACATGTTTTGTTCATATGTGTTATTGTTGTTACCCAACATCTAGGGGGTTGTATCCTCATTGTAAGGTGAAACTTGGCAAAGGTATAGTTGTTGTGGTAACTCAGTTAGACAGGTGTAGTATCTCCTTATGGGATTGTAATCTCACTAAAATAAGGGATGGTAGTTCCCTGATTAGTTATAGCTAGTCTAAATTGGTTATTGTTATTATAGGATAGTAGTCCAATTATAGGTTCTAATGGGTTTTTTCCCCAAGAGGGTTTCCCACATATGTCATGTTTTTAATCTTGTATTGTCTCTCTTTTTCATTGCTATGAATGATGTGTATGATTCATGAATACTTATGGTAATTGATTAAATTTTTTGAAAGGTTTGAAATTAAAGTTGGATTATCTGGGCTCAATGATTCACCCCCTCTTAGTGATTATACCTATAAAAATTTGTATCAAATTACGTCCTTTGGTGAAGTCTTGATAGCTTGAAGGTGATCCAAAGAAAAATAAAGATAGTCATTAAGGAGGTTTCTCTACTAAGCAAGCACTGATGTTCAATGGATCTAATTATGCTTTTTGGAGTGTAAGGATGAGGACCTACATCATGTACTTAAAGTTTGACATCTATTAATCTATTATGAATATTTATTCTACACCTACTATTCTTCTATCCAATGTTGAAAATAAGAAGTTGTTTGATAATAATTCTAAGGTAATGAATGCTATCACTTGTGGTCTTTTAGAGACTAAATACACCAAGCTAATCCATTCGACATCTACCAAAGAAATGTAGGATAAATTGAAGACAATTTATGAAGGAGATTTAAAGGTTAAGTTGGAAAAGTTGCAGACTCACTAAAGAAAATTTGAGAGTCTTAAGATGAAGGAAGAAGATACTATTACATCTTTTTTGTAGAGAGTTAATGAGATTATGAACATTATTAGAGGTCTTGTTGACCAAATTTGACCTACAGGTCAAATCGGGACCCCTATAGGTAAAAAATTTATTTTTACATGTTTTGTGGGTCTAATTTTTTTCATGAGGTGTATTATATATTAATTTATGTCATTTAATGTTATAATAGCCTTGGTTAATTAGTCTTTTAGTCCATTTATCATTTTGAGTCATTTTAGGGTCATAAATAAAGTATTTAATAGGTTGTAAAACCTCCTTGGTAAATGTGAAGATTAAAAAAGATGATTTCATGTCCCATGTGTCTTAAGAGGTCCTAATCAACTATAATAACTAAAAATTAGATGGTCCTTTAGAAGAAAATGTAGTTTTATTAAGAAAAAATAAGATTTTAGTACTTGTATGGCCCATGGGGAAGTGTGCCACATGGTAGAAGGTCATAAAATGACTCTTCAGCTTCCTTAGATCCATCTCAGTTCTTGACACACTTTTTAAGTGATAAAAAGGGCCTAAAACTATTCTTCTCCATTTCACCATTCTAGGCATATAAAATGAATCTTCAGGTTTATACTTGGTACAACCAACAGATGATGCTTTAGATCAAACACCTTGGGGAGGTAAAATTAAAATTAGAGAGATTATTTTCCATAAAAATATTTTAAGTAATGATGGCCTATGATTTATGAACCATCCTTGTGAAGTTGATTGTGCTTTTCTGCTTATTATTTTATGTACCCTTTAGGTTTTGATCCATTTTATGTTTGTACAAACCAACTACTGATATTGGTTCCATATGATGTTGATTCTCTTATATAATTATATCCATGATTTTATATGTAAATCATCTTAAGTTGAATGAGGATGTACTATGTTATGTTATAAGAAATTTTTTCAACATTTTTAGATCTTCATGCTTAAAAATTTAGAGGGTTATGATAGGTCTATTTACATGTTTTCAATGTTCTCTTGATTCCCCTTGACCCTTAAATCTCATTCTTTAAGGAAATGCTCTATGAGGGTGTAGTTATGAACACCATATAGTCAACTTTTTACTCATTATTTACTTGTAACCATGGTGAAGCATGTGTATTAAACTTGTATGTCATGTTCACAAAGGTGTGTTTAAGGTTTTTAAGCATTTATTTATCCCTTATCAACATTAAGTAGTGAATAAATAATTTATTTAATTTAATAAATAGGGATTGACTAGTCATATAACACACTCTCACCTAGTCTTCCATGAAAAAACTCATCTACAAGTGCTATGAAGGAAGTATTCACATTGAAAGGAAGGTGTTAATACTTGTGTTGGGACTAACATACCCCCATGTTTTGAATTAAGACCCTTGAAAAAACCTCATAATAAAACATGGAAATTTTAGTATGTCTAGGTCTTTTATAGAATTTGAGGGTCATCCACTTTGTTAAAAGGTAGGCTTATGTGGTTTTGATTTTCTTTAATCTAGAATAACATTGCTAATGGGATTCATTTAGATTTTAGTTATAGGTTCCATGGCATGTGTTCCCAATAATTTTGTATTCCAAAACCTTAACAAACCCTCAATTCAAATTTGAATAAAGGTATGAACCAAATTGGTGGGAATCATTTTAAAATTCATTTATGGACTTAAGTATAAAATGCATATTCTGTGCTTAGTCATGTTTTTAACAAAACTTAACTAGCAAACTTGGTCCCCTTTTTATTTACCCCTTTTTTCTAAAAATTTCCTTATGGCCTAACTAATGTCATCTTTTAGGGTCCTTTTAATATTTCCCAACTTATCTGAAGGTTTTAATACTAAGGCCTTGACTTATTCATTAATACAATTGTGACCTTAGTCTTAATGCCTTAAGCCTACATCTTTTATGTCTCTACAGTCCTGAATTAACTTCCTTGCATCTTATAGGATCCTATGATAGTCACTTTATCATATAATTTGATCCAATAGAACTAGGATAACCTAAAATTCAACTTAAATAACATACATCTTTAGTGATTTGATGGTCAACACTTTCTTGCTAAGACCCAATTAGATAGAGTGACGCATAATTGAAAAGTCAAAGGGATACAAGAGGCCTAAAATATGGACACATGGCACCATTGAATTTGAGAATTAAAAATAAAAAGGGGCCCACCTAACATGATGGATAACCAAAATAAAGTCCTTAGATCAAGATCTTATGGATGTGGCTTTATCATGACATTTGATCTAATAGAGCAAATTAACATTGAGACCTTGGGAAGCCCCATAGAAATGTCAAGTGGCATCCTCGCATTTGGCCCTATAAATTTTAATGGACTTACAATTTATTTTCATGTAACCATAATTTAAATGTCCTAAAATATGAGCTTGATGTTTTCTCAACTTTCAACTTTAAGCCCATTAAAATGAAAGTTTCATTGGCTTAAACTTGATGTCCACACAATCATCAATTAACACTCATGAAGGTGTATTTGACATACATGAGACCATAAATTTTAATCCGATGAAATATATTACTCAATGTTAAATGGAATTCTAAAATCCTATTTGAATAACTTTGAAATGGGTCTATAATATAAAGGAAATGCTCAAAATATGTTCAAAAGTGGGAGTTTTCAACCTGTAAAATATGGAAATGGTTTTATGATATAAATACTTAGTATAAATTTATACAAAAAGGTTCTCATGGCACTTTGTTTAAAAAATAATGAACCTTAAACTATAATCTTATGCTAAGTCTTATTTTAAAAAAGGGAGGTCCTTGTCACACAGAGTATAAGCTAACCAAAGGTTTTCATATGTGATGGCCTAAACTATTTAGTCCCTTGCCCCTTTCTTATAAACTAGGAAACTTATGCATAAATTCGTTAACCTATGGTTTATTTAATGCTTAATAAACATGAAAAAAACTTAGCCTAAGGAACTTAAGCCTAAATCATGACTTAAAAAATATACTGACTTAACTTTTAGGCATTTTTACAAATCATTAGTTCACACTCCATCGTTAGACTTGATCTAATGGCACGAAGGTGCCAATGAATTTTCAAAGGCCTATGATATTTACACATGGCTGATACTCATTTATTGAGAAACTAAATAAAACATTTGTAGCATGGAGAAGGCACATAAAACACCAAGTGTCATGACCATAAGGTTTGCAATAGAAAGACCTAGTCATGACCAAGGAACTAGATTATAGTCAATGGCTCACACTAATCTAGGATTTTGATCCTACAGTGTGAAATGAGGAAGGTATTTTAAATACCAATAGTTAGTGCTCAGATGGAATTTATGAAAAATACCATGAAAGGTCTAGACCAATGCCACATAATCACTAGGAAAGTATGAAAGGAAAAAATTCAAGATCTTGTGGGCTTGAAAACACAAAGGTATAAAGCAAAAGGACTAAATCAAATCTAAGACACATATAAGCTAAATCATAGATATATTTTTCCATTAAATCTCCAAACCATAAACCCTACATAAAAGTAACTTGGATGTTCTCAATCAGTTATAATTTTATCAAAGGATAACTTAATTGTGTTTTTTAAGTGTAACAGAGCTTTCATAGAGATCATCTATAATCTAGTGTGAATAATTAGCAAAGATAGAGACCATGATAGATAGTAGGTAGTAATTGAAGGAAGAGACTAGGATATATGTGACAATAGACAATGCAAGTTGGATCTTCAAAGATACTAAATTAGACCTCTTAGCATTAAACATCTAAGGCATTAGGAATTGATCTGAGCTCTTCATGATAAAATAATTTCAACCCATTTCATAAGAGGAATAGAGGAATGCCACCATGATCAAGAAACACTATTACATGGTTGTAGTCCAAATGTCTAGCCTTCACCATGCCATGGTAAAACTAAAGGTATTACATTATAGTGACATCCTTGACCCCATATTTATTGATTATCAAATAGATAATGAATGGATCATTAGGGAGGGGAACTCAAAATTGGTATCCTACATTTCCCCTATTGCTTTTGAGAAGTACTACAAGATCCCTCTCCCCCATGTGGACCATTCAAAAATCAAAGAGTGGACCAACAACCATGATATGGACTCTGTCCTAATCCTAGCTATACCAAGGACCTCATATCTTTAAAAACCTTAAGGGTAAGATCACTATCATCCAATTGAGAGAGGGCATTAGGGTAATAATGACCCTATTGAACTAAGCCTTTAGAGCCCCTTCAACTACTTATATGAATAAGATCTATGTCCCATATGTGCATTGCATGGTGGAAGAGAAACTTAACCCTCTAATTGGAGACTTAATTAGTGTTTTTCTAACCAAAAAATTCAATGCCATCAGAAGAAAGACTTGAAATCAATTATTTATGATGTCATACCTAATTTGTTGGGAGGATGGGTGGATAAACCGGAAGCACACAATTTGATTACCAAACCAAGCAACTTAATATGCGGAAATTAACCAGATTCACCAAGTAACTAGAATTCAGAATAACACAGCATATGAGAGACAATACCAAATTGTATTAACACTTTATACATAAAAGAATACAATAAAGAAGATGCCACTTCTTCTCCACCACCTTACAGAGGTTTCCCACACCTCAAGTGAACAGTAATTCTTCTCCCCAAAGCTCTCCCTCTCACAGGTCTCAACACCCAACTCAAATACAGAGTTGGTGTTCACCTCCCATGCTCCACGCACACCACAAGTGCTCCACGCACTCCACAAGCACTCCACGTGCTCCACAAGTACTCAAAGTACTTCAAGTAGATCTCCCATGAATCTGCAACAACCTGCAATTTAACAGACCATACTTATGGAAGGAACTCCCTTGCCTTCCTCTTGCTCTATCCGAGTACACACCTGTACTCCAAGTAGATCCTGCCTGATACTGCTCCCTGTTGTGTTGCTGTCTGTATGACCTTGCACACCTGCAAATCAAGCAATGGTTCTATTCACCTGTGAACCTCGACCTTGCACACACATACACCTACAGATCAACGATCTTACTTACCATGTAGATCTCCTATATAGGCCATGCAACTGTGACCAAGATCCTACACTCTTGAAGAACCCAGCTGGCTCTCCAATCCAGCACCAACACACCTGGTACTGTGGCACTAGGAGGAATGCACCATAGCTCTACCTCACACACAGAAGGAGCTTATAATTATGCTCTCTTACTCCCTAGCACACTTTTCCAATACAACCATGAGTCTATTATATAGATCTCATCCAAACAATGATTAGACATCTAATTACCATAATTAGATCCGCAGCTATGAGTCTAAAATTAGCACTCATCATGCAAACTCTTGGTTCGTTAGCTCACTGCCCATAATTAACTCGCAGTCGAACTACACAGGCGACCGACCTCGGTCCCTGTCTGCCTGGGGTCACCGACGCCGGCCGATATATGACCGACGTCGGTTGCCTTCCTGTCTTACCCTGCCGACGCCGGTTGGCCAGACCAATGCCAAACACTTCTGACACTTAGCAACTCATTCTGAAACCTCCTCCATGTCTGCATCAGTGAAGCTTTTAGCTCCACAATCCTAACAATCTCCCACTTGGAGATAAATAGCTGCACTGTACCTGTACCTGTACTCCGTCTAATCTGTTTCCTGGTTTGTATCCCTCTTCAAGCTCCCACCTGAAGACAACCCACCACACATCCCGTGGTGTACCACCTGTCATCCGAGTAACCTGCCACATCCGAACCTACAAATACATGTAGTGAAGTCCTGACCCTGCATAGCAACACCTGCTGCCGGTCCCTCTCAGAAAACCTGAGAATCCACTTCCCCGAATTGGCCCCTAACTCTCTGACAGCTCCCACTGCATGGGAATACTTAGGTCTATACCAGACCTCATGTGATTTCAGACACTGTACCTGTCCAGCCCTTAGTGTGCTCTGGCTCTGCATCCTGAACCTCGCCAACACCTGATTCACATCAGCTCCCACTCGAGACAAAATCAACCAGTGATCTCCATGCCTCCCATGTCAAAGAATTCCACTGCTCCAAACTCCTCCTAACATGCCACTGAACTAATATTACCCTTAGCTCAGCAAAACCCTGTATGTACACCCCTGCTAGCTAGCATACTATCCACATACAGTAACAGAATGATGTCATGACTCATCATCCCCCTGGTAAGGTAAAACCACAGTAGTTACCCTGACATTGACTGAAGCCATGCTTCGTCCTCCACCTGTCAAAACCTGTACCACTGTCCTGCAGCGCCACAAGACCATATACCTGGCCTTCCATCTCATGTATCCATTCTCTCTATTCTTCTACTAAGGTATCCATTCATCTCTGTGCTTTTCATACCTGCTGGCATCTCTACCAAAACAAACCTGTCTGGTTCTCCTCCAAGGAATCACATCCTCATCCATGCCAAGCTCACACCTGTTTCCTGGATCCTTCCTGCTCTACAATCAGCAACATGTATAAAGAAGAGGAACAACGAATTTGAGGGCCTACTTACGCCTTCAGTCCTCTATATGGGTGTTTGAGACTCCTTGACAGCTTGCTGTCCACCCAAAATTCGTTACAGTGACCGACCTCAGTCACCCCACAGTCTACATCCGACCGATGTCGGTTCCATGCGTCTGTACCTGACTACCAACCTACCTGCGCTGGTGTCCCTGCTGCCGACGTCGGTTCTCCTAACCGACATCGGTCTTACCCTGCCCGACATCGCCGGCTTCGGTCTGCACATGACCGACATCGGCACTTGTCTGTTCGACGCCGGTGCCTCCTGACCGACATCGGTACCTGTGTTCGCCTATGAGTGATGACTTTTTACCCGTGAGCTTCTTTGAATCAAAGTCCATGTCTAAACTGCCCTGCTCAGAAGTATCCAGCCACATCCACTGGGTTCTGTCCGCCATCTCCTCCATAAACACCAAGGCTTTCCAGTTCTTAAGCCTGTCAAATATATCTGTCTTCCGCTTAAGAACATGCATCTCCTTCCTGCTCATGTGACCAAGCCTACGAAGCCACGTCTCCGCAATAAAAGAAGAATCAGTAATATAAACAAGTAGATAAAGGATACCTGTTTTCTTACCACCAGCTAATTCAAGTGCATCCACTGTGAGAGTTCTTGTGCATCTCTCATCACCCAATCTTTCTGAAGAAATTAGCCATATCTCCAAACCTGGGACCTGCATGACCTTCATCAACACCTGTGTGTTGGCCGCCTGCAATTTCAGCTTCACTTCCCCTTTGCCAATTCTTTGGCAAGGCTTACCAACTCCTCTACCTGGAACTACATGGAAAGAGGCAACCGAATCTTTTATCCAAGATTCAACTTTATCCAAGAAACCTGCAAACACATCCTGTGCAACAATACCTGCTACATCTGTATCTTCAGTTTCTTCATGCTGATCTGTTACCAACCAACAATAATCTTTTACCTGCTCTTTCTTTCCATAGGACCGTGAGTGACCATCTGTGCTTTTCAACTCCTTGATTCTTAGCTTACTTTGATCTGCTGTTGCTCTGCTCCCACTCGATCAGAAACCCCTGAGAGTGACCTGTAACCAAACACAAAACCTGCTTCCTCCAACCTCAGCTCAGATACCACTTGTTGGTATCAAGCTCAAGAACCTACAACCAAGGCTCTGATACCACTTGTTGGGAGGAGGGGTGGATAAACCGGAAGCACACAATTTGATTACCAAACCAAGCAACTTAATATGCGGAAATTAACCAGATTCACCAAGTAACTAGAATTCAGAATAACACAGCATATGAGAGACAATACCAAATTGTATTAACACTTTATACAGAAAAGAATACAATAAAGAAGATGCCACTTCTTCTCCACCACCTTACAGAGGTTTCCCACACCTCAAGTGAACAGTAATTCTTCTCCCCAAAGCTCTCCCTCTCACAGGTCTCAACACCCAACTCAAATACAGAGTTGGTGTTCACCTCCCGTGCTCCACGCACACCACAAGTGCTCCACGCACTCCACAAGCACTCCACGTGCTCCACAAGTACTCAAAGTACTTCAAGTAGATCTCCCATGAATTTGCAACAACCTGCAATTCAACAGACCATACTTATGGAAGGAACTCCCTTGCCTTCCTCTTGCTCTATCCGAGTACACACCTGTACTCCAAGTAGATCCTGCCTGATACTGCTCCCTGTTGTGTTGTTGTCTGTATGACCTTGCACACCTGCAAATCAAGCAATGGTTCTATTCACCTGTGAACCTCGACCTTGCACACACATACACCTGTAGATCAACGATCTTACTTACCATGTAGATCTCCTATATAGGCCATGCAACTGTGACCAAGATCCTACACTCTTGAAGAACCCAGCTGGCTCTCCAATCCAGCACCAACACACCTGGTACTGTGGCACTAGGAGGAACGCACCATAGCTCTACCTCACACACAGAAGAAGCTTATAATTATGCTCTCTTACTCCCTATCACACTTTTCCAATACAACCATGAGTCTATTATATAGATCTCATCCAAACAATGATTAGACATCTAATTACCATAATTAGATCCGCAGCTATGAGTCTAAAATTAGCACTCATCATGCAAACTCTTGGTTCGTTAGCTCACTGCCCGTAATTAACTCGCAGTCGAACTACACAGGCGACCGATGTCGGTCCCTGTCTGCTTGGGGTCGCCGACGCCGGCCGATATATGACCGACGTCGGTTGCCTTCCTGTCTTACCCTGTCGACGCCGGTTGGCCAGACCAATGCCAAACACTTCTGACACTTAGCAACTCATTCTGCAACCTCCTCCATGTCTGCATCAGTGAAGCTTTTAGCTCCACAATCCTAACATAATTGATGCCCTTATTGCTTCAATCAACTTCCTTGGGTTTAGGAATTGGTCACCAAAGGGAAAGATAAACATTTCACATTACTATCCCAACTACACATCTTCAAGTACATGAATCACATGCATTTTATTTGTGAATGTATTTATCTAGCTATAGTGGAGGCCATAATAGGTGTTCCCATTCCTAGGTTCCAACCCCTCATCAAGAGGTATGTTGAAATGATAGGGGATGTATGGTATTATCTTGATTATACATTCATCAAAATAGAATCAATCATGTACCAACATTATAGGATGCTACTATATGTTCTAAATAAGCTTGCAGAGTAGGAAATTGCCTCCCATCTCATCCATGTAAATTATAGGACTTGAAAAGAGAAGAGGAAGGGTCTACTCCACCCTTTCCCCCTAAATATTAAGAAACCCATAATAAAATATTTTAAATAGGTGGAGATAATTTCCACACATAGAGATTCATTTGAATTTCAGCTAGATGAACTCCAGATGTGGGATCTAAAGAACATAGTAGGTGAGCATCTAAGGGATAAGAAGCTTCCAAATCTGGATATGAATCAACTCAGTGTCCATGACACCATATATATTAATTATAATAACTATGATGAGGTATTGATCAAGTTCCAAGGCCACAACATTAATCTTGAATATAGGTTAATCAAGGATAACAAACCATCTAGGGAAACATGGCAATTGCATCCCTTGCAATATCACTTACTACCTAGGCCATTTGGAATAGCTCATGAGCAATATTAGGTAGAGAAACCATATCCAAACTCCCAAAAATAGGTTGAAAAAATTCAAGATGAATAAGGCAAAGGGAAGGAGAAAGTGTGAGACGTGAAACTAGAAGAAAGGCCTAGAGAGGGGACTCCGTCCTCAACACTCCCACAATGTCTACCTTACCCAATTTAATATGTAGACATGATATCTTTGGAACCAAGAAAAACACTTAAAGGTAATTTAAAGGAGCTTGAAAAATCTTATGACTCTAATAAGGGAATCTCAAAGAAGATATAGGAAAATAGCTTATCCCAATAGTATCTCATGATAAGAGGAAGGCAGAGCTAACACTACTCATTATATGACCAAAGAAGATACCAAGATTGAATTTCACTCATACCACTAGTGAAGTCAATCTATTTAGTTATGAGTTCCCAACACATGGACTAGTCATTTTTGACTAGTTCATCTATATAAAATTGTAAAATATCCCCTCTCTCTCATTATTGGGCCATGATGAGGGTTATTGATGTTGAAATATAAGATGATATGAAACCTTGGATAAGGGATATAGAAAAAGAGTAGGAAGAAAGGATTATTATGGCTATTGAAAGACCAAAATGAAAGAAGATAGATGCTCTGGGAGCATATAGTAGCTTAGGTGTAGTGGTCTCAGAACCCCTAAAATTTAAGGAGCTAGTTTTTACCATCCATTTTAACTCTAAAATAGCTAGGTTGGAGAGAATAATTCACCTTTCAAAAAGTGGAACCATTTGTAGGATTAAACCCTATGTAAGGATGATAACTAGATGAGGCTACCATTCATGAGGAATATGTGAAACATTTTATTGAGGCCCAGTTAGCATAAGCTAAAGCTAGGGTCTATCATTTGAAATACAGCATCCAAAATTTACAAAAAAAGAAGGAAAACTTACAAATTCAATAAATTCTATTAGTGCTAAATGTAATGACCAAAATTCATGATGAGTCATTTTATGACATGTTTGAGGAAATTAAGTAAATGAAACTAAGGCAAAGTGCACTAGAAGGGTAGTGTGCACTAGATAAGAGATTAGTCACCCAGTGGTAGGCTTTAGAAGACTAAATATCCCAACTCCTCAAAATTAAAGTAAATAAATAGATCTCAATCTTCAAGACCATTAGTATGGAACATTTGAGTATAATTTTGGGTATTGTGATTGAAAAGGTTCAAAGTTTAAGTTCATGGTGTAATGGTGTGGAAAGGGTCCTAAAATAGGATAAGGAACTAACTACAAGAATTGAACAACTTCTTGGGACCATGTTTATAGAGCCTGCACAACCCAATGCCCTTGGGATCATAAGCGATGAAGAATTCAAACATAGGGATACTTTGGTAACCCAAAAAATTAAAAGAAAAGGCCAAGGAAATTTTGGGGCTGATAATAGGAAAATCTTGGACATGATATTTATTGTAGGGGAAAGGCTAAATGAATCTAGGATCATCAAAGAGGCCATGGATAGGTATGACAAATAATTTGATGACTTAGTAGATCAAGAGGAGTAGATCATGAACCTTATTTTTGATCTCAAGATAATTAATGAGTAGCACAAGAAAGCCATGAGAATCTTCCAAAAAAAAAATTAGAGGCCCCATTATCCAATTAGATAACATTATATTTTGTATAATTTTGTATTGTTTTGAAATAGAATATTCCATTATAAAGGAATATGCTAGTTTGTTAGCATATTTATCTCTGGGTCAATATGATTGTGAAAAGCACGTGTATTTTAGAACTTGTAAGGATAATTGTCCTTAGCCTTATATACCTTTATCTTGTTATTGGCTGATATACTACCTAATATTCCTATAAAGGCATGTATTACCATTTGTGAAAAGGAGAGATGTTTTAGAAACTTTGTACAATTTGAAGCAATTAATAGAATCAAAGGAATTCTAAAAATATTGTCTATGTTTGATGTGTTAATTCTCATTTTTTAACTTTTCTCTCAATTTCTAGTTAATTTCTTAAATTTGAATGGCCTCTTAGAATTCTAAGTTGTATCCTAGTAATCACAGGGTTTCTAATTTTTGAAACCTGCTAGATTAGTTAAAAGATCCTTTGTTCTCCTTCATTTTTATTTTACTTTATTTTCAGATGTGCATGTGATATCTAATAAATAGTATTAAATATTTAAATAAGACTTGGTTCTTACTTGTGATTATTTACACTATCCTCTAAAATTGGACTAGTATATAGTGTAATTTGAGCTTAGTTGTTTTACATTATATATCGATTTGAATACATACTCAGTTCAAATGGATGATTTGTCATAATTTTAAGGATAAAATTGGCAATCACTCTTTTCTTTTTTTCCTTAGCCTTATCTTTGCTCCATTTTTTATCCCAAGATAATTTTAGTTTTATCTTCATTATAAATATCCATTTAGATTAGTTTGTAGCCTAAATTTGGAGTGTGGTTCACTAATCATTAACATAGATTCTTAGAAATTCATGAAGAACAAACCAAAGTTGATCCCAACCACCAAATTATATAAATAGTGTGGAATAGTTTATCTTGCTCTACTACTATTTCACCATAAGTAACTAGATTTCTAAAACTTGAAACTCATGCCTTGAATTTTCAAATTCTAAAATGAGAAGTGTTCTTTAAACACTAAGAGCACCTGTGGTTCATTTAGAAGCATCAACAAGAGAATCCTTGATAGAAATACAAGGAGGGCTTGAATTATTTGAATCTTTGATGATCTTAGTCTGATTTATCTAAGGATAAGTATATCTTTGTGTTTTTAAATGAATTCTTTTCTTAAAATTATAAGGATCATTGATCTCTATTGTGTTTAGTGCATCTTTGTGCTTCCTTTGAAGTTCTTTAGTCATTGATGCTTATTTTTTGGTAAATTTAGATTAAGATTTGAATATCCATAGTGTATGAGGTTAGGACATATCATTTTGATCAAAGGTGGGCACATCTTGCATAGATCTAAGTTCCTTTAGACTTAGACTTGTAAATATATATCATATTCACATAATTTAATGCATCTTTGAGCTAATTCATTCAACGATCAATGTCCTTTATAGTTTTTCATACCACCTTTACAAAATCATCTCAATATGTAGGTCTAACTCTTTTTATTTATAAAATTTAACTTGATGAATCATATTTCATGTGGGATCCTCAAATTTCAAGCTAGAATTAACCAAGATTAGAACAAGATCACACTCAAAAACCAAAGAGCCTTTACTTAAACTTGAGGTTCACAGAAAGGATAGACATGACAAAGGTAGACATAGGAGGTCTATATCTTTTCCAACTTCACCCCTTCAAGGTACTTGTGCTTTCAATCTTTGTCCAAGTATGTCTTAGTTGAGATAATCTTCCATCAATGTACCAAGTGTGGTACATGATCTCCCAAGAAACCCTAAGAAATATCTACCTACATTAGCCCAAAGAGTATGGTAACTATTGAAGAACATATAAAGTATTTTAAGGATGGATTAAGATTAATTAATGTTGTGTATGAGGATGTAGATTAGAGGTTATTCCCTTTTACATTTAAATATGTTATTTATGAATGGTTTTTGGACTTGCCTAATAATTACATCACAAGCTAGGATGATTTCAATGATGTGTTCATTGATTAATTTGGTAAGATTGTGAGATATTGTGTTATCTACCATTAATTCACCATTATTGGAAAAGATGCAAGTGAGCCTATTAGGTCCTTTAATGCTATATTTCAAAAAATGTTTAGTAGGATCATAGATCCCTACAAACCTGATGATGTCTTAGCTTTAGAGATTTACAAAGATGCAGTAGATCCCATGACCTCTATGTTTTTTATGAGATCCATTCCAACCATAAATTCATTAGCTATAGCCTATGCTAAAGTAGTAACCATCAATGATCAGATGTAAATCCAAGGACAAATGGTGTATTCTATGCCAAACATCAAACCAAAAATTCTTATGATGAACTTATTTCTAAATGATAACTAGAATATCCCAACATTAAGCTAGCTCCCAAACCTAACTCAATTGTCACTGAGTCATGTAGCTCCTAATCAAAATTTAGGATTCCTAAATCATCCTACTAATGGTTTCAATCCAAATGATCAAAAAGATTTGGTACCATTTTCTAATAATAACTAAGTGCATAATTATGAATCTCCTAAAAATAAGAATGAATCTATCCTAAAAATGGTCTAAAAGTTGAGCACTGATTTTATTCAGTTGCAAATACAAGTTGGAAATACTATTGAAAGTTCAAGTAAGAACATATCATTTCAAATGTATAACATGCCAACTAATAGGTTTTAGAATGATAGTTTTCATAATAATAGGAATAATGAGCCATCTTCTAAAAAAATTCTATGGACATTAACCTCATCGATATTACATTTCCTGACTATTGTAGGGTTTATTGCACAGCCAAGCATGGGGAAATTGATTGTATATAATTTTTCAAAGCCTTTAAGTATTTTTAAGAGGAGTCGAATATGTTTTAGGTGGTCCCTAGAAAGTATAGTAGTGAAAACACCTATGGACCTAAGTCATCTGATCAATACTTCATGGTAGACACCTTTGATTTCCCCTTTCAAGAGGAAAATGAACCTAATGAGATCCCTGAGGAGATCCAAGTCTTTCATCAGTTCTTAAAGAAGACCTATCCCTTAAGTAATAGGGAGTATAGTCATCCTTTTACTACCTCAATACCTCCAAATATTTTTATAACTCCTCCAAACCCTTCTTCAAATAACAATCTTGAGCCACCTAAAGGGAGTACTTCTAAACCCAACATTGAAATTCCTAGTTCTTCTAAGACTAGTTATAACATAGTTGAATACATGAAAAGGACAAAGGATAATATCACTTTTCATGAACTTACATAGATTATAGAGTAAAGGGACATTTTATTGGAATAATTGAAGTCCAATAATCCACCCTAGTCTGATCATGCTAATGTGACTGTGCACAAGGCCAAGGCTAAATCTCCTCCTTTCTTGCTCACTATCAGTATGTTTGGTAAGAACTTACATAATTTATTATTAGATTCAAGAGTATATATGAATATCATTCATTCAATTAAATGAAAACAACAAGGTATAACCCCTATTAAGTCTAATAGAGTGGTAACTTAGTTGGACGAATCTAGAGTTAGGGTAATTGGGGAACTTTTAAAAGTTCAAATGCAACTAGATTTTGAGCTAGGGCATAGTAATTCATTGATATTCAAGTTATTGATATACCTAATGTTATTGGAAACTTTTTGATTAGGGAATGGACTAAGGCTTTGAATGGTTACATGTTCACATAATTTTCACATCTATGGCTACTTTGGAAGGGAGTCCCCAATCAAATTAGGGTTGAGAGAGAGCCAAGAATGAAACATATGATAACTGAGTACAATGTTGTGAATGAGAGGGTCAAAATAATAGGCTCACACTTGGGGTTTTTCACCTTAGATACTGATTAGGTATGTGATCCTAAGGGTTCTCATTTTGTTCTTGGACTATGGAAGTTGCATTTTGACGGTGCTAGGTGTAATTTTGGATCAGGTGTTGGTATTATTTTAACTAGCCCCACTAATAGAAAGTACCATGATTCTTATAGGTTACAATTACCTTATACTAAAAATCTTTTTAAATATAAATCCCTTATCCTAGGCTTGCAATTTTATATAAAAAAACAAAGTGAAAGAGCTACTAGTTTATGGGGATTCAAAACTAGTGGTTAACCAAATTAAAAGTAAATGCCAATGTAAGCTCTCATACTTAAAAAAATTATAAGTGAAGGGTTTGGAATTTGACTGAATCCTTTGATACCTTTGGTATCATTTCCATCCCAAGAGGAGAAAACCAAACTACTGATGAGTTGGCATCTACTATAGCCAACCACATGCCCAATCAAGATTCGCCTAATTTTAACATTGAGTTGATCCCTTGTCCTTTAGTACTTGATAATGTTAACCCATTCCAATTATTCAATGATGACCAAAAAATATTGGATTTTATGACCAATTCTAGGGCATTTTATGCTCATATCATTGATGAGGCTAATGAAGGTATGTCTATGGGGGATAAATTAAATGGTAAAGACATTTAGTTAAATGATAACAAGATCCCTAAGGGGATGATTTATTTAGAGAGATTGTTTGATTTGGACAAAATTGATAAGGTTTCTAAGGTTCCAAAGGTAAGTGGGAAATATTTTAATTATATTTATCTTGGCTTCCATGATTAACCTTAGCTGGTAAATGTTGGAAAAGCCTACATAAACATTGAAAATAAGAAAGCTAAGGAAATCCTTGCCCAATACAAAGATGTCATAACATGGTCCTATGATGGATTAAATATATTTGATCCAAGGCTCATCACACATACTATACCTCTTAAAGATAGCTATAATTCATTTAGGTAGAAAAAAAGGCCTTTAAACCTTGTCTTAGAACTGATTATCTTTAAAGAGGTTAAGAGACTTCTAGATGTTAGGATAGTCTTCCACATCAGTTATTCCACCTGGGTGGTAAATTTGGTGCTACTCAGAAAGAATAATGGAGAGATTAGACTTCGTATTGACTTCAAGAACTTGAAAAAATAATTATAAAAGGATAATTACCCACTTGCTTCCCTAGAACAAGTGATTCAAGTTGTTTCTATCTCAGCTATGATGTCATTTCTTGATAGCTTTTTAGGTTACAACTAAGTGTTGGTTGATGGAGAGGATATGATTAAAATATATTTCACCACAAAGTGGGGGACCTTTACTTAAAATGGAATTCCCTTTGGACTAATAAATGTAGGATCCACCTTCGAAAGAGCTATGGACCATGTCTTCCAAGGCTTGATATGTAAATGCATCATTATTTATATGGATGATCAAATAGTTTTTTCTAAAAATAGGGAATATCACTTCATATATTTGTAGTAATATTTTGAAAAATGTAGAAGGTATATCATTTCCTTAAACCCTAATAAGAGTATCTTTTATGTGACTAAATAGAAATTATTAGGTCATGTTATAACCAAAGATAGGATCTCTATAAATCCTAAAAGAGTGGAGGCCATATCTATAATATAACCTCCAAATAGTAAAAAAGAGCTAAAGTCATTCTTTGGTAAAATAAATTTTGTAAGAAAGTTTAATTTTGGTTTTTATAAAATTATCAAACCACTTAATGACATGATGAGGAAGGATGCCAAAGTCACGTGGAATGAAGATTCTAGAAAGGTAATTAATGATATCGAAAAGGCCATCAGTCAAGCTCTAATCCTTATAAGTCTTGATTTCTCAAGGGACTTCTACCTTTATTCCTTTACAGCTGACCACACTATGGCTATAGTGTTAACTCAAAAAATTGAAGGGTGTGACCACTTAGTTTCTTTTATGAGAAATAATTTCAAGAATGTTGAGTTAAATTATTTATTGATTGATAAACATGCATATGCATTAGTTAAGGCAATTAAAATATTTAGACATTACATCCTTATAAATAAGGTACATGTTATCTTACCTGACCCTACCACCAAATTTATGTTAAGTAATAATGAGCTTGGGGAATGAAGAGGTAAGTGGATGTCATTTTTATAAGAATATTATTTAGAAATGAAAACAACAAAATTGGTAAGGTTCCAAGGTTTGATCCAGATGATTTATACTACTAACCCTAGGCTAACTATTATGCAGGTGGATCAAAAAAAAAATTAAGGTAATGAATGGTATGATTCAATAATACATTTTATAATTAATGGTACTTGTACTATAGGCCTATCCAATGAACAAAAGAGGGCCTTATGGTTGAAGTCAACCCACTATGTGATCAAGAATGGGATCTTGTATAAATTTTTTTTTTAAGTAATTTACTTGAGATGTGTCTCACAAGAAGAAGCCACCCAAATCATGAGCACATCCTATGAAAAGTTAGGTCATAGAAATCCATCTAAGAGAACCATAGCCCACAAAATTCTTAGAGCTGGTTATTATTGGCCAACCATTTTTAAGGATACTCATAAACATGTGAGAGAATGCCACTCATGTCAGATTTTCAGCACCAAGGAGCCAAAGGCAGTAATGCTTCTATAGCTAGTCATGATTGACAAACCCTTTGCTCAATTGGGTTAGATTTTTCTGGCATGATCAAACCCAACTCATATAAAGGTCACAAATAGGTCCTAACTACCATAGAATATTAGACAAGGTGGAATAAAGTTAGATCTACCAAATAATGCAAGACTAAAGAAGAGATCAACTTCTTAGAGGAAAGCATTTGTACTAGTTTTGTAACTATAGTCTCTCTAGTATGTGACAATAGATTTGCCTTCATATCTATAGAGATGATTGAATAGGATTATGACAATGGTGTTACACTTATGTTTGCCTCCAACCATTATCCCTAAGGTAATAAAGTCTCTAAGTCAAAAAATAAGAACTTAATTAAAGCAATCAAGAAGTCTATTGTAGATAAACCTAGGACTTGGCACAAGCTCCTTAAATTTACACTTTCGGCTTATAGAATAAGAATCAAGTAGGATCTAAAAGCCTCACCATTTCTATTTGTGTATGTATAGGAGTATATCTTTCCTAACATATGTATTTATTCAAGAATACATGGATGAGAGCCAAGAGCTCGCCAAATCTAGATTGTTATATATAATTTTGATGGAAGATAAAAGAGAGAAGTATTTTACTAATTTTAGTAGACATCAGACCACAGTCAAGAGATGGTTTGATAAAATTTCCAAGATTAAGGTGTTCAAATAGGGAGACATGGTTCTCCTTTGGGACAAGGCATCTAATCCTAAATGCAAGCATGGAAAATTCACACCCTTGTGGATTGGCCCATACCAAATTTTAAAAACATTTAGGAATGACACCTTCATCCTGAAAGATCTAAAGGGAATAGAGTTTACATTTCCCACTAATGGGAAATATTTCTAACACTACTTTTTTTCTCCTCCTGGGGTCTTCATGGAGTAAATTATAAGATGATTATATCAATTTAGGTAGGCTAATTAGTTTATCTCCATGTTCTTTCCTTCTCATCCCTTGTTGGTACATAGGCATGTAAATATTTTTGTTTTCCTTGGTTGTCTTTGTTTCCTATTTCTTGTTGTGTGTTTCTTTCTTGTTTCTTTGTCCCTTGATTCTAGTAAGTCCCTAGGGACAATGTTGAGCTCATAAGTTATGAAGTTTGCTTGAAAACATGACCCCAATTTAGAAATGTAGGTATGGACCCCTTACATAGGATGACCATGGTTCTAAAACATAAAACATAATTTTATATTGTAGATAAATTGGTAAAAACTAATGAAAAGGCCTATCATTTCATGAGACCCTAACCATTGCCTTGACCTCAAACTGGTTTTAAGAGGACTTACACTTATGGGGTGAAAACTAAAATTATGAGGGTATACCCCAAACTAGCACTTAATTAATATCCTTGCCTAGGATAATATTTGAAACCATAGGTGATTTTATGAAGATAAAATATTTGACCAAATTGTAAAACTTGACTATCCTAGTTCCCAACCTTGCTGAAAGCATAAAGATCTAAGAAAATATAGAAATAGGGATATAACGGAAAATCAAAAGCTTTCGGGCATAAGTGATTTTAGTAATCTCCACCAAGGCTATGGATATTTGGTTGGTAGTGGAGTAAGGCTATGAGTAGATCCAAAGGTATCTCTATTGGGGATATGGATGTTTGGTTGGTAGTAGATCAATGCCCAAGCCTTCCCTAAGGTAAAAACATGGCTCCTAATGAACATCTTAGCATACTATAGGTTAGTGTAGGTGATTCAGGACTTAAAACCTAGAAGTTATTTCTTAAACACCATGATAAATAGTAAGTGGAATTAAATGACACACATAGTTTGGATATGCCTTGGTAGTTGAACTTAAAACTACAAGTGTAAGTTTTGTTTCAACTATTACCTAATCTAGATGATGATATTGATTAAATGAAGTGGATGACCTAATCATTTGTCTAATTAGAGTCCCTAGGTTCTAAATTTTTTTATGTTTCCCCCATGAGTCACCATTTATGGGACCAACATACCCCCATTTTTTGACTTGGGACCCTTGAGAAACCCTTGGAATAAAACATGGAAATTTTAACATGTCAAGGTATTTTATAGAATTTGAGGGTCTTCCACTTTGTTAAAAGATGGGCTTATGTGGTTTTGATATGCTTTAATCCAGACTAATAGTGTTAATGAGATTCATTTGGATTTTAGTTACAGGTTCCATGGCATGTGTTCCTAAGAATTATGTATTCCAAAACCTTTGAAAACCCTTAATTCAAATTTGAATAAAGGAAAGAACCAAATTGGTAGGAACCATTTTAAAATTCATATATGGACTTGGGTATAAAATGCATATTCTAGGCTTAGTCATGTTTTTAACACAACTTAAATATGAAACTTGGTCCCCTTTGTTATTTCCACCCTTTTTTTTAAAAAGTTCCTTATGTCCTAATTAATGTCATCTTGTAGGGTCCTTTTAATATTTCCTAGCTTAACCTAAGGTTTACCTTAATGTATTCATTAATACAAGCATGATCTTAGTCTTAATGCCTTAAACCTAAGTTTTTTATGTCTCTATGGTCCTAAATTAACTTCATTTCATCTTTTAGGATCCTATAATGGTCACTTTTTCACAAAATTTGATCCAATAGAGTGAAGATAACCCAACATTTGACTTAAATAACATACATCTTTGGTGATCTGATGGTCTACGGTTACTCACTAGGACCTAATCAAATGGAGCAAAGCATATTTGGGAAGCCAAAGGGATATAAGAGGCCTAAAATATGGGAATGTGGTATTATTTAATTTTAGGATTAAAAAGAAAAAGGGCCCACCTAACATGACAACTAATAAAAATTAAGTCCCCAAATCAAGATCCTATGGCTATCACTTTATCACGACATTTGTTTTAATGAAGTGAATTAACACCAAGACCCTAAGAAGCACCATATAAATACCAAGTGGCATCCTCACATTTAGATCTAGATATTTTAATGAGCTTAAAATTGGCATTCACATGATTGTCATTCAAACATCTAAAAAGATGAACTTGATGCTCGTGTGACCATCAACTTCAATCCCATTAAAATGAAAGTTTTACTAGCTTAAGCTTGACATCCACGTGATCATCAATTGATACTCTTAATGGTGTATTTGACATCTTTGAGACTATCAATTTTAATTTGATGAAATATCTTACTCAATGTCAAATGGCATTCCAAAATCCTATTTGAATAACTCAGAATTGGATCTATAATCTAAATGAAATTCTTAAAAGATGTTCAAAAATGGGTGTATTTGACCTAAAAAATATGGAAATGGTCTTATGATCTAAATACTTAGTCTAAATTTATACTAAAATGTCTTCATGGCATTTTGTTTAAAAAAATTATGAACCTCAAATTTATGAGCTTATACTACATCTTATTTTTAAAAAGGGAGGTCATTATCACACAGAGTATAAGCTAACCAAAGGTTTTCATATGTGGTGGCCTAGACTATTTAGAAACTCACCCCTTTATTATAAATTAGGAAAATTAGGCATAAATTCATTAGGCTAAGGTTTATTTCATGCTTAACAAACATGAAACAAACCTTAGCCTAAAGAACTTAATCCTAAATCATGACTTTAATAATATACTGACTTAATTTTTGGGCATTTTTTCAAATCAACAATTCATGATCAATCACTATATTTGATCTAATGGTGTGAAGGTACCAATGAATTTCCAAAGGCTAGTGAGCTCACCACATCTTTGATACTCATTCGATGAGTGACTGACCAAAATATTGGGAAAATAGAGAAGTCATGTAAATCACCAAGTGTAATGACCATGGGGTTTGAAATAGAAAGACTGAATCATAGCCAAGGGCCCAAATTATAATAAATGACTCATGTTAATCTAAAAAATTTATCTTATGGTGTGAAATGAGGTAGGTATTTTAAATACTAGTCGCTAGTGTTCAAATGGCATTTATGAAAAATGTCATGAAAGGTCTAGACCAATGCCACATAAGCATCATGCAAGTAAAAAAAGATTAAATTTGAGATCTTATGGGCTCAAAAACACAAAGGTATAAATTCAAAGGTCCAAATCAAATCTAAGATATGTATAAGCTGAAGCTTGGATATATTCTACCATTAAAGCACCAAACCCTAAACCCTAAATAAAAGAGACCCAAATGGACTCAATTTGTTACAATTTGATTAAGGGAGAACATAATTATGATTTTTAGGTGCAAGAGATCTTTCACGAAGATCATTTTTAATCTAGTGTAAACAATTAGCAAAGATAGAGACCATGGTAGCTAGTAGGTAATAACTTAAGGAAGATACAAATCTCTATTTGATAACAGATAATGAGGGTTGGATCCTCAAAGATACTAAATTGAACCTCATAACATTAAAAATCTAGGGAATTAGGAATTAGTTTGAGCTATTTTTCATCATATAATAATTGCAACCCATTTCATAGGAGGAACATAGGAATTCCACCATGATTAGGTGATACCATCACCTAGTTACATTCCAAATGGATGGCCTTCATCATGCCATGTCAAAAATAGAGGTATTACATTGTATTGATGTCCTTTCCCCCATATTTGTTGATTGTATAATAGAAAATGAATGGATCATTAGGGAGGGGAACTTAAAAGGGGTAGCCTACATTTCCCCTATTATTTTTCAAAAGTACTACAACCTCCCTCTCCCATATGTGTACCTTTAAAAAATTAAAGAGTGGACTAACAACCATGATCTAGACTCTATCCTTAGACCCTAGTTGTACCAAGGACCTCATATATTTAGAAACCTTGAGGGAAAGATCCATATAATCCAATTTAGAGAGGGAATTAGGGTAATAATAACCCTATTGAACTAAGCCTTTGGTTCCCCATCAACTACATATGTGAATAATATTTGGATCTCATATGTGCATTACATGGTGGAGGAGAAACTTACCCATCCAATTAGAGACTTAATAATTTTTCCTAGCCAAAAAATTCAACACCATAAAAATAAAGACCTCAAATCAATTCTTTATAATTTCATACCTACCTGACACCCTTATTACTTTAATCACCTTCCCTAAGATTAAAAATTAGTCACTAGAGGGAAAGACAACCATTTCACATTTCTATTCCAAACTGCGCATCTTCAAGTATATGAATCACATACAATTTATTTATGATTGAATTTATCTAGCTATAGTGGATGCCATCAAAGGTGTTCCCATACCTAGGGTCCAACCCCTCATCAATAGGTATGTTGAAATGATAGGGGACATATGGTATTACCCTGATTATATTGTCATCAAGATAGAAGGAATCATGTCCCAACTTTATAGGTTTCTATTATATGTTCCAAATAAGCTTATAGAGTAGGAAATTGCCTCTTATCTCATCCATGGCATTGATAAGACTTGAAAAGGGAAGAGGAAAGGTCACTCCACCCCTTCCCCTAAATATTTAAAAAACCATAATAAAATATTAGAAATAGGTGCAGATCATATCCACACATAGGGATTCATTTAGATTCTAGTTAGATGAACTCTAGATGTGGGATCCATATAATGTATTAGGTGATCATCTAAGGGACAAGATGCTTCCAAATATGGAATATGTACATCAAATCAATGTCCATGACACCATATATATTAAGGCTAAGAACTATGAGGAGGTATTGACTAGGGTCCAAGGCCATAACATTAAGCTTGAGCACAAGTTAATCAAGGATAACAGACCATCTAGGAAAACATGGAAAATGCATAATTTTCAATATCACTTACTACTTGGGCCATTTGGAATATCCCATGTATTTCCTCAAGTAGATTAACAATAACCATAGCCCCAAAAATAGATTGAGCCAGTTCAAGATAAATAAGGCAAGAGCAAGGAGAAAGTGGGTGAGGTGAAACTAGAAGAGAGGATCAGAGACATGACCCCATACTCAACACTCCCATAAAGGCCACCTTCCTTAATTTAATATGTATACATGATAGCCTTGGAACCAAGAGAAACACTTGAGGGTACCCACAAGGAACTTGTAGAAGCCTATGACTCTAATAAGGATAGGAAGCCCAAAGAAGATATAAGTGAAGATCTTATCCCAATAACATCCCATGATAAGAGTGAGGTAGAGCTAGCACTAGTCCTTGTGGGACTAAATAAAAGATAAATATTGACTTTTACTCATCCCACTAGTGAATTCAATCTATTCAATTACAAGTCACCAATTCATGGACTAGTCATTCTTGACTATTTCGTCTATTTGAAATTGTAAATATCATCTCTCTTTCATTCTTAGGCCATGAAGAGGGTTACTGATGTTTAAATACAAGATGATATGAAACCTTGGAGAAGGGATATAGAAAAGGAGCAAGAAGAAATAAGAATTGTTACAATTGAAGGACCATAATGTAAGAATATATATGCTCTAAGAACATCTAGTAGCTCAGGTGTGGAGGTCATATAACCCCATAAATTTAAGCATCCAATTACTAGCATCCATTTTAACCCTAAAATAGCTTGGTTAGAAGGAATAAAATCTAGAATAATTGTGGTTGGGATAGAAGAATTAACTTTTCAAAAGGTGGAACCATTCATAGGATTAACCCTTATGGGAGGACAACAACTAGGTGAGGTTACCATTCATGAGGAAAATGTGGAAAGTTTAATTGAATCCCAATTGGAAAAATCTAAATATGGGGTCTAGGGTTTGAAGTAGAGGATCCAAAATTTGCAAAAGGAAAAGGAAAACTTGCAAACATAGAAAATTCTATTAGTGGCAGATGCAATGACAAAAATGTTTAATGAGTCATTTTATGACATGTTTGAGACACTTAAGTCAATGAAACTAAGGTAAAGTAAATTATAAGGGTCATGTTCACTAATTAAGAGTTTAGTCACTTAGTGGTAGGCCTCAGAAGATAAAATATCTCAACTCCTCAACATTCAAGAAAAGAAATAGATCCCAGACTTCAAGACTATTAGTATGGGATGTTTGAGTAAATTTTTGGGGATTGTGATTGAAAAGTTTTAAATTTTAAGTGCATGTAATAATGGTGTGGAAAGGGTCCTAAAAGAAGATAAATAACTAATTGAAAAAATTGAACAACTTCTTGGGACCATGCTTATGAAGCTTGCATAACCCAATGCCATTGGGATCATAAGTGATGAGGAATTCAAACATAGGGCTACTTTGGTAACCTAGGAAATCAAAATAAATGGCCAAGGAAAATATAAGGTTGATAACAATAAAATATTGGACATGATATTTAATGTAAGGGAAAGTATAAAAAGAATTGAGGAGCATTAAAAAGGCCATGGATAGGAATGATAGAGAATTTGATGACTTGGTGGATCAAGAGGAGGAGTAGATCATGAATCCTACTATAGATTTGGAGATAATTAATGAGTAGCATGAGAAATCTATGAACATCCTCCAATAACAAAAATCAGAGGCCTCACCATCTAATTAGACAACATTCTATTTTGTAGAATTTTGTAACATTTTAAAATAGAATGTTCCATTATAAAGGCATATGTTAGTTTTTAAGCATGTTTGCCTCTAGGTCAGTATGATTGTGATAAGCACATGTATTTTAGAACTTGTAAGGAAAGTTATCCTTATCCTTGTACACCTATATCTTGTTATTGTCTGGTATACTACCTAATCTTCCTATAAAGGCATGTATTACCATTTTTAAAAGGGAGAAATTTTTTAACAACTTTATACAATTTGAAGCAATTAATAGAATTAAAGGAATTCTAAAAATATTATCCATGTTTGATTTGTTAATTTTCATTTTTTAGATTTTCTCTCAATTTATAGTTAAGGTATTGAATTTAAATGGTGTCTTGGAATTTAGAGTTGAATCCTAGTAATCACAGGGTTTCTAATTCGTGCAACTTGCTAGATTAGCTAAAAGATCCTTTATTATCCTTCATTTTTATTTTACATTTTTTTTAGATGTACATGTGTTATTTGATAAAGAGTAGTAAATACTTAAAGAAGAACTAGTTCTTACTTGTGATTCTTCACACGATCTTTTGAAATTGAACTGATATATAGTGGAATTTGAGCTTAGGCTATTTTACATTATATATCGGTTTGAATGAATACTCAGTTGAAATGGATGATTTGTCATAATTTTTAAGGCTAAAATTGGTAATAACTCTTTTATTTTCTACCTTACCCTTCTCTTTTCTCATTTTTAATCCCAAGATCATTTTAGTTTTAGCTTCATTATAAACATCCATCTTGATTAGTCTGTAGCCTAAAACTAGATCATAATTCACTAATCATTAACATAGATTATTAGTAGTTCACAAAGAATGGTCCAAGGCATCTCGCAACCACTAAATTATATAAATATTTTGGAATAGTTTATCTTTATCTGCTACTATTTCACCATAGGCAACTAGATTGTAGAAACCTACAACTCATGCCTTGAATTTTCAAATTCTAAAATGAGAAGTGTTCTTTAAACAATAAGAGCACTTGTGGTTCATCTATAAGCATAAAAAACTTGATTCAGGTATTTGAGAATGTTAAATATGTATTTATAAGTATGATACATGTTTAAAAATCATAAAATATGAAAGGCAATGGTCACTGCCTAAATTCACATTTTGTTGCCTACACATTAGAATATACACCTACAGGTGGTCTTGATAGAAAGTTGAGAGCTAATTATGGAGTATTGAAGCATAAGATGAAACCATATTTGGGGTTTTAACATGAGGTGAGATCATTATTGACCCTTTTTAAGGGATACATTGGTAAATGGGGTTGCTAACCTCCTTGCAAAGATCAAATAAAATTTTTTAGGCCCTTTGTCCCTAAAAATGCAAAATAGAGTTCCATGGTATTTTTATGACATTTTACAACATGGATATAATTACCTTTTATGCATATTAATGGTTTTTTTTGGAGTTACCATATATCTCCAAGGACTTCATGAAATATATAAATTAGAACACTATTGGATGTGGAAGCTTTGAAGGCTCAAAGCTGCCTAAAAAAACACTAAAATCTTATAATATCATCTACAAGATTTTGATTTTGAGTAACCTTTGTTTTCAAAATTGATAAGCTATACCATGTATTCATTATAGATGGTTATATAGGGTAAAATATAGAATTTTTGGTTTAGAATATTATTTAAATAAGTTTTTATATAATCTTTTGTTCTAAAAAAACCACCTATAGTTATGCCTAACTCCATGGAAAACCACACCTACAGCCAACTATAGGAGCACTCAGTCCAACATGGAGTTTTGAGATGGAACCAACAAGGTTAGTATATGTGAAATGTTTTCAAATGCTTCATGAGATTGAGTAATTATGTTTCACCTTGCAAGAGATTAAAATTCACCTACAGGGTTTCATCTTGCCTAACACAGTTGATTGTGTTGATTGAGAAAGATAGTGAACTAAGGGGTGATGGTCCTTGATATGGGAATGGCCTAAGAATGAGACAAATGAATAAAAACACCTAAAAATTATCTTTGAGGGTGTTAGTATAACATAATCACTATAAATAAATCCTAATCCATGCAAATGACACAACTAGGGGTCATTCTCAAGCAAAAATCAGTTTGTTGTAATTGAGACTAATAGTGAAGAAAGAGGTAAGGTTTTTGAGTGCAGGAAGTGCATAAATGTGAGATATAGGTTTAAAAAAAATTTAAATAATTCCATTAGTTTAAAAATATTCCTATAATAATTGTATTCTATCTAAACTATGTAAGGTCACCTACATGTAAGGTTCCAAAGAATAAGTCACAGTCAAAAAACATACTCAGACTTGACCAGTCAAAGTGTGAGGAGAGAGCATTGAATATTTGAAGTGATAAAATATATAAAAACTCATTATCATGACTATAATAGTCTAATTAAATCCTCATTATTTAAAAAAAGGGATAGAAGGAGCCCCATAAAAGTAACTCACAGCCCTTATAAAAACATTGCACACACATCTATCTTAGCAAGAGTTTATCTTAGGTGTCGGTGCTTTTGGAGGATTAAATGAGATGACCAAGAGATAAAATTTTGTCCAAATATTCTTCATAAATTTATTATTCCCATAAAAAATTAAAATTATTTTAAATAATATGGTAAGTACCCTTTGTTTTGTCTCAGACATAGGGTATTTCTCCTTGTGCATAAACCTGTAGTTTTGGGAAAAAGAGGTGAAAAAGTGATCCATGGAGTTGAGGGATATTTAAATAATGTGTAAGAATTTGTATGACACTTGAAACATCATAAAAAAAACCTTATATAAATATTAAACCTAATAATATGGTTTGTGTTGTTGAGGTTGCAAGCAGGGCTAGAAATCAAGGTAAGGCCCTAAAGACCAAATGAAAGGTCAAATCCATTTCCAACATGAGGTGATATTTATACCTTGTTTAATAATGTTTTTAGGGGTAATTATAGGTTTTTTTGAGATATTTTTTGTAGTTATAATCATTAAAAACTCATTTTGGGATTTAAGGTACAGATAGGCCTACTAAGCATGACTAGGCCTAAAGTTCAAATGAGGAGATAACTAACTTTCCAACCTTGGAAGATCATTAAAATGAATTTTTGAATTTTATTAGGGTCTTAATAGAGGTAATAAATATTTATAAAGTTAGATATACCATAATGAAGCCATTTTTGGCCCAACAACAACATCAAGAATGTGCAAGTTGGATAAAAGAGCTCGATAGGTCAAGTTTAGATGCTCATATCGTTTAGGAGTATTTTCATGGAATATAAAGGATTTTTGAGGAGTTATATAGGGTTTTGAAGATCAATTTTGTGGCATTATTTCAAGATTTAGATGCTATACCTTTATGAAACATCATTAAAGGTCAAAACTACTCAGAAACCCTACAAACCCTACTTATTAACCTAATGGAGGAAATGGAGTTGGATAGATACTCTAATGGACCATTTTGACTATAATTATTATTTAAAATTATATAGGAATCTCTAAGTCTCCTCCCCAACATTTTGGACTATATGAAATTATATGGATAGGGTATAAAATAGGGTAATTTTGATTATTTTTTGTGTTTGTAATCTATATGAGGTCTCAAGTGATGAAATAAAGTTTGGGAGAAGATTATGACTTTAATATTTAAATATTTCCATCTAATTATTTAAAAAACCTTTTATATTTTCAAAAAAATAGTGTAATCTTAACTAGTAAAAACTTGCATAGTGAACACAATGGTGAGAAGGGTGAAAACTTCTAGTGTGAGCCTTTTTAAAGTGTCCCTAATGCTTCTAAGTCCATGGAAGGTATTTAAATTTATCATATACTCCATCTCATGTATTTTCATGGAAAATTGATGCCTTTTCAGAGGCCAAGTGTGCAAGGTGCATGAAGGAGGAGTTTTGTGGACTACAGATGATTGTGACTCATTCCCAGATGATTCTAGATGACCAGGCCTAGAACTAATGCATTGTCAATCATGTATAAAAGTATTCCCCTTAATTAAAATAATTAGACATTTACCTAATCATATTTTTGATGTTTAAATAGGTCTAAATCATGAAGGTAGTTTTATGAGTCAGAATGATGAGTTTCATGCCACTTTGCAAGAGTTTCATGCCTTGTATGGACACTTGTACTTCCTAACCTTGCATGGTTTATCCCACATCATATTATCATGTATAAGTAACCAATTCTCTTAGCTTTAAAATTTTCCTTGTGACCCTTAGAATTCTCTTTTCTCCTCTCTCTCTCTCTCTCTCTCTCTCTCTCTCTCTCTCTCTCTCTCTCTCTCTCTCTCTCTCTCTCTCTCTCTCTCTCTCTCTCTCTCTCTCTCTCTCTCTCTCTCTCTCTCTCTCTCTCTCTCTCTCTCTCTCCTCTCTCTCTCTCTCTCTCTCTCTCTCTCTCACTCTCTCTCTCTCTCTCTCAAGTTCTATAACAACTAGCCATTTTGTCAATTGTAATTTATGCTCCACCTAAGTATGATGAAGCCCTACTCATTTGCATACCTTTTTATCAATAAGAATACTGATTTTTACCTCTTCCATGACTATTCTTATTGTGTTCATTTTAAATGTTTGATTTTTTATAAGTGATAACTCTTATTTCCTTGGCATGTTTGTTTCATTATATCATCTATTTGTAGTTGGAAAAGCTTCTTCTTGTAGGGCATGTGAAGTGTTCTAGGAAGTTTCAAGGTTGATTGAGTTAGTATATTAATTAGTGTCATTAAAGGCCTCTTATCTATTCCTCTTAGCTTAAACATTCATCCATAACCTCATAATGTAATATTAATGTGAGAATATGCAAATTGGAGAAGTATATGTTTGGTTACTCTCTTGGTTTTAAGTGTAACAATGATGCTAGTTAGAATTCATCAATATATTTGGTGTATCACCTCCCTTAGGAGAGTTTTCTTTTAGTTGTCTCTCTCCCTTTCCCCACATAAATTTTAGGTGTAGTAGTGATCCAAAGTGTTACATCAAGGGAGCTAGCCCTATCTAGAGATTCACCTCATCCTTAAGCTAACCACAAGCCTAGAGGTGTTTCCATTATGCCACTTAGATGAGGAGAGATTAGGTGTCTCATAAAAGGTTGTAAATCTATGTGACAACAATTTTTGGCATGCCTAATGGGACTCTTATTCCAAGAGGTTAAAATATTTTTGGTGTTATCTTTTAATAATCAGCCTTTGGAGGGCATCTATCCAAGCATCAATGGTAATCTAAAGTTACATAAATTGATCAATAAGCCCAGGTATTTCTTTTGAATATTATTGATGATCATTCCTTGTGTTCTTGTTTCTAAATGAGGTTTCTATGGCCGAACTTGGTGTTGAGTTTTATTTTACACAAGTTGGTGAGGTATATCCAGCCTATGACATTCCCTATTATCCTAGTTTTGACACTTAAAAATTACAATATTACTCATATCATCTCCAATATAACCATTTCAAGCCTTGTTATGAAGTGTATCAGCCCTATAACTAGCCTTTTCAATGTCTTCCTTCTCCTAGTCAACTTAGTCACTTCTCAAGTCAATCTATTTCCACCTTCAAGAAACACTTTTAAGCTATTAGAAGTACATGTTGCATATTGACACACAAAAAGTGATGTTTTCAAGAGGTTCTTAGTAATATTATTCATAAGGTGAGAGATTCATTAGAGCTGGTCAGAAGAGAGTGGGCACCTATTGAGAGATCTCAATTGGGAAAGGCTCATAAGTGAGATGATATATGTGAGTGGTTTGGTTTCTTAGAGGATAAGCTAAGAATTCATAATATCAACCTTTATATCCACTTCAAAAGGATTTATATTAGTGTTATTTGACCCATATTCATGAGCCCAATCAAGATTACCAAATTCATCCTTTTCCTAATAAGTTGGAGGAGAGATTTGAAAAGAGAAACCCTATTTTTGAAGCTAATCTTGATAGGTAGATTGAGTTAGCTAATATGTAGATTTAGCAGTCCATGTTAGAATAAATTGAAGTGGATTTCAAGTCCTCACTTCCCTCTCACATTGCATCCCTATCTCAAGGAGTGACTCCTCGATATGAGATTCTAAGTTGGAGACAAGGTGGAGAGTCCAAGCCTAAGGAGATCCCAAGTTCCTTGAACACTTCATCCACTACTCAAATTGTATCACCAAGAGAGAATAATTTTAATCCTAACATCATAATTTGGAGTAATATTTTTAAATCATGGGGAAATAAAGAGGATAAAATCATTGATAAGGAGAGTGAAGTTGAGAATGAAGTTGATCCTTTGCAAGCCCCTCCCACCCTTCCTTAAGAAGACACCTCTTGTGTTCTGTGTCATCCCTTTTTTACTCCTTATCTACATGAAGATTCCTATAAAATTCATTAAAAGACTTTTCCAAGAGAACCTAGCCAAGAAAATTGAATATTTTATTCAAGGATGAAGTTGTTAATTCAAGGTGTGATGGAATGTTTAGAACCAAAAGAATATATTATGCCTAAATACACCCCATCTAACCTCCTTAAAGATAGTGTTCAAGCTAAATCATATTTTAATGAATTGATTGATAATAGGAAGTAAAATAAACAAGATATCTTATCCCAAGGTTTGCCTCCCCTTCTTCAAGAACACCCCAAAATAATCTCTTACTTTTCATTCTCAACCTGATTTTGAATCTTATGTTCCATCTCCAGTAGCTAGTTCATCTTGACCTCACCCCACCACCCTTTACCTTTATGGACCTATGGTATGGGAACCTATATAGGAGAATTTGGTTGAATAAAATTTATAACTCTTACTTGAATAAAGCTCAACTCCTTGGCAGCCCTCATTGGGCTAGGTCACTAGATTTCAAGATGCCTAGTCTTGGCATCACCAAAAAAAAGATGGAAGATCTTACAGCCCTTGAGAATCAAGGTCATATTATGATTATCTATGATACAACTTGATATCCCTTAAGAGGTCCTAAGTGTTTAAAAAGAGGTGATCCCTTATGTTGAGTCTTCAATTTTGGTTAATAATGAAGAAAGCCTTTCTTGTGTTAAAGACGAAATCTTGGATGAAGTCCTTTTGGATTTTAAGGAAGAGGATAAAGAAGATTATATTATTGTACCCCTTCATGATGATAATCATAAATATGATTTGGACTTGTGGTAGTATTTTGAAAATATTTACAATGAGTTTGAGTATCTCAAGAGGTTTTTTATTTCATTAGAGCTAATTACAATTGTTGATGAGCAAGATGGCATTGTCCAACATGTCATAGATGAGAAAAAATAAAATATCACAACATATTTTAGAGGTAAATACAATATTTTATTGGCCTCAACATCCCAAGGAATAAGAAACCATTCCTCTTGAAAACAATGCCTATAAAAAAGATGAAATTTGATCATGAAAATGAAGAAGAGGAAGCAATATAAGGTATGTGTACAAGACCAAGAAGAATACTTTTACATTGGAGACCTATTTTAAGATGATCTACTTGAGATAATATCAATTTAAGTGCCAAAAAAATAGGTCTAATCCATCAAGTGTTTAATCCAAAGAGAAACATGCTTGGCATCATGATTCATCTCATGAAGAAGTAGATACAAGAAAATTTTCCTTTTGATCCTAGAAAGGGATATATTCTTAGTTTTTATTTGTATATAGTTTTTTTTTCATACTTTTCCTAAGTGCCCTTGAACACATGTGTATCTTGTTAGTGTGTTTTCTTTTCTTTGTGTGTGTCCTTTACTTTATGTGGTTAAGGTAATCAATTGGTCTTGTCTTGATCAAATCCTTGTGGTCAATGGTCAAAGGTTTTCTTGTTTGTCTAAAACTTAAGATGACTCCTTAATCCAAATGGACTAATAAGGATACTAGTCTAGTTAGTATAGTAGGCATACTTCCCCTATGAATTACCAATTTGTTGAATAAATTTGACTTGTAGGTCAAATTAGGACCCCTATAGGTAAAAAATTTGTTTTTGGGTGTTTTATGGGTCTAATGTTTTTTCATGAGGTGTATTATAGGTTAATTTATGTCATTTAATGTTATATTAACCTTGGTCAATTAGTATTTTAGTCCATTTATCATTCTGAGTTATTTTGTGGTCATAAATAGAGCATTTAATAGGTTGTACAACCTCTTTGGTAAATGTGAAGATTATTAAATATTATTTCATGTCCCCTGTGTCCTAAAATGTCTTAATGAACTGTCATAACTAAAAAGTGGTACATTATTCAGAAGAAAAGGTAATTTTCTTAATAAAAAAGGAATATATTCTTAGTTTTTATTTGTATATAGTTTTTTTTTCATACTTTTCCTAAGTGCCTTGAACACATGTGTGTCTTGTTAGTGTGTTTTATTTTCTTTGTGTGTGTCCTTTACTTTATGTGGTTAAGGTAATCAATTGGTCTTGTCTTGATCAAATCCTTGTGGTCAATGGTCAAAGGTTTTCTTGTTTGTCTAAAACTTAAGATGACTCCTTAATCCCAATGGACTAATAAGGATACTAGTCTAGTTAGTATAGTAGGCATACTTCCCCTATGAATTACCAATTTGTTGACTAAATTTGACTTGTAGGTCAAATTAGGACCCCTATAGGTAAAAAATTTGTTTTTGCATGTTTTATGGGTCTAATGTTTTTTCATGAGGTGTATTATAGGTTAATTTATGTCATTTAATGTTATATTAACCTTGGTCAATTAGTATTTTAGTCCATTTATCATTCTAAGTTATTTTGTGGTCATAAATAGAGCATTTAATAGGTTGTACAACCTCCTTAGTAAATGTGAAGATTATTAAATATTATTTCATGTCCCATGTGTCCTAAAATGTCTTAATGAACTGTCATAACTAAAAAGTGGTACATTCTTTAGAAGAAAAGGTAATTTTCTTAATAAAAAAGGAGAGTTTGGCACTTGTACAACTCATGGGGAAGTGTGTCACATGGGGAAAGGTCATGTAATGATTCCTCAAATTCCTTAGATCCATATTAGTGCTTGAAACCCTTTTGAAGTTCTAAAAAAGTCCCAAAAACATTATAATCTTTTTTCACCTTTCTAAGCATACAAAACCAGTCTTCATGTTTGTACTTGGTATGACTAGTAGAGGATGCTTCAAATCAAAAACCTTGGGAAGATAAAGCTAAACTCAGTGAGACTATTTCCATAACAATTTTTTTTATAATGGTGGCTTGTACTTTATGAACCATCCTCATGAAGTTGACTATGCTTTCTTGCTTGTTATTTCATGTACCCTATAGGTTTTACTCTATTTTGGGTAAGTCCATACAAACCAATTATTGATATTAGTTCCAAAGGATGTTTAGTCTCTTATATAATTATATCCATGATTTTTCTCATATTTAATGATGTTTTGATATGCAAATCATCTTAATTTGCAAGAGGATGCACTATGTTGTGTTACAAGTAGTTTTTTCACCATTTTTAGATCTTCATGCTTGAAAATTAATTTAGAGGGTTGTGATAGGTCTATTTATATGTTTTAAATTTTATATTTATTCCAATTTACCATTAAATATCATTATTAAATGCAAATATTTATGAGGGTGTAGTTATGAATACCATGCAATCAACTTTTTACTCATTCTTTACTTGCAACCATGGTGAAACACATGTATTAAACTTATATTTCATGTTCACAGAAGTGTGTTTAATGTTTTATATACTTCTTTTATCCTTTAAAATAATTAATTTATTAATCAATCCTTTATTTGATACAAGAAAAAGGGACTGAGTAGTCATATAACACACTCTCACCTAGTCTGCCATGAATAAACTCATCTACAAGTGCCACAAAGGAAGCATTCATGTTTAAAGGAGGGTGTTGACACTTGATTCAGGTGTTTTATATTTTTTAATATGTATTATAATTATGATAAAAATTTACAACTCAAAAAAGATAAAAGGTAATTCTTACTACCTAAATCCATATTTTATTGCCTGCACACTAGAATATGCACCTACATGTGGCCTTGACAAAAAGTTGACAGGTTGTTAGGGAGCATTAAAGCATAAGATGAAACCATATTTTGGGTTATAAAATGAGGTGAGATAATTAATGACCATTTTCAATGGATAGGTTGGAAAATTGGCTTTAGAACCACCTTCCAAAGATCAAATAACAATGTTCAGGCCCCTTGTCCCTAAAAATGCAAAATAGAGTTCCATGGTGTTTTGGTGACATTTTGCAATAAGGATATTATGACATTTCATGCATCCCAATGGTATTTTTTAGATTTCCCATGTAGTTCCAAGGAATACAAAAATTATGGAAGGTATAAAACTATTGGATGTGGGAGTTATGAAGGCTCAAAAATGCCTCAAAAACATTGAAATCTTGTAATATCATCTATAGGATTTTGAGTTTAAGCAACCTTTATTTTCAAAATTGATAAGCTAGACCATGTATTCATGATTGATGGTTTTATAGGGTTAATTATATAATTTTTTATAATATTATTCAAATAATTTTATATATAGGGTTTTGTTCTAAAAAACCACCTACAGCTGTGCTTAATTCCATGGAAAAACACACCTACAATAAACTATAGGAACACTCAGTCCAACATGTAGGTTTGAGATGGAACAAACAAGGTTAGAAGATGTGAAATTAAAAAAAAAAATCATGATATTTATTAAATATCTGAAACCTTTCAAGAGATTGAAATTCACCTACATGATTTCATCTTGCCTAACACAGTTGATTGTGTTGACTGACAAAGGTAGTGAACTAAGGGGTGATGGTCCTTGATATTGGAATAGCCCAAGCATGAGAAAAATAAATAAAAATAATTAAAAAAGGATATTTGAGTGTATTAAGATAAAATAATAACTATAACTAAATCTGAGTCTATCCAAATGATATAAACAAGGGTTCTTCTTAAGCAACTGCCACAATCTACTATAACTAAGACTGACTGTGAACAGAGAGGTAAGGTTCTTGAGTGTGGAAAGTGCATAAAGGTGAGAAAAAAGTTTTAAATAAATTTAAATGATGATATGACTTTATAAATATATTTATAATCATTAGAGTTTAGCTAAACTATGGAAGGTCACCTACATGTAGGGTTCTAAAGAGTAAATCATAGTAAAAAAGCACACTTAGACTTGACTAGTTAAAGTGTGAAGAGAGATCATTGAAGATTTGAAGTGATGAAAAAGATTATAAAAAGTTATCATAACTATAATATTATAATTTAATCCTCATGATTTATAAAAAATTAGATAATAATCCCCAAACAAGTACCTCACAACCCTTACAAAAACCCTGCACACATAATCTATCTCAGTAGGAGTTTATCTTAGGTGTTGGTACATTTGGAGGATTAAATGAGATAACTATAAGATAAAATTTTGTGAAAAAAAATTTAAAAGTTTAGGAATCCCATAAAATTTTCAATGTTTTTGAGATAATAGGGGGAAGGACCCCCTATTTTGTCTTAGATAGAGGGTACTTCCTCTTGTGCATAAACCTATAATTTTGGAGAAAATAGGTGAAAGGGTGATCCAAGGAGTTGAGAGAGAGGACATTTTAGGAACGTGTAAGAAGTTTTAGGACACTTGAAACATCACATGAAAAACTAAATAGAAGGAACAAACCTAACAATATGGTTTTCTGTTTCTAAGGTTGTAGGCAGGCCTAAGAAGCATGATAAGGTGTAGAGCCCAAATGAAAGGTCAAATCCATTTATAGCATGAGGTGAGATTTATACATTATTTAAGCATGTTTTTTGGGTAAATATATAGGTTTTTGATCTATTGTATTTAGGCAGAATCATCACAAACTCATTTTGGGCTTTAAGGTACAAACATGCCTACTAAGCATGACTAGGCCTAAAGTTCAAATCAGGGGCCAATTTCCTTTCCTACCTTGGCAAAGCATTAAAATTAATTTTTTAATTTTTTTAGGGTCTTAATAAAGGTAATAAAACTTTTGGAAGTTAGATAAACCATAAGAAATCCATTTTTGGCCTAAAATCAACATTAGGCTTGTGCAAGTTGGAGAAAAGAGCTCGATAGGTCAAGTTTAAATGCTCATATATTTTATGAGTATTTTCATTGAATTTAAATGAATTTGAATTTAGATAGGGTCATAAACATCAATTTTGTGTCATTATTTTTATATTTGGATGACAGACCTTTATGAAACATCACTAAAGGTTAAAACTACTCAAAAACCATTACAAACCCTGGTTATTGACCTAATGGAGAAAATTGAGTTGGATAGATACTTTAATGGACTATTATGACCATGATGATTATTGAAAATTTCATATTACTCTCTCAGGATCCTCCCCACCCTTTTGGACTATATGGAATTGTATGAACAGGGGTACATAATAGGGTACTTTTGATTATTTTGCATGTTTTTTTTGGGTACAAGAGGTTTCAAGTAATGAAATCAAGTTTAGGGGGAATCTTATGAATTTTACTAACTAACTATGTCCATCTAATTCTTTTAATATACTTATATGTGTTCAAACAAATAGCATCATCTTAGCCAATCAAAACTGTCATAGTGAACACAATAGTGAGAAGGGTGAAAACGTCAACTATGAGCCTTTTTAAGGTGTCCCTAATGATTCTAAGGTCATGTAAGGTATTTAATTTTATAATCCACTCCCTCCCATTTATTTTCATTGAAAATTGATGCATTTTTGGAGGCCAAGTTTGTAGGGTGCATGAAGGAGGATTTTTTTGGACTATAGATAATAATGTCTCATTCCCAGATGATTTCATATGACTAGGCCTATAACTAATGCATGGAGAGGAATATATGAAATCCTTACCCTTAATTATAGTCATCAGACCTATCCCTAATCTATTTTGGGATGTTCAAATAGGTCCAAATCATGAAGGCAGTTTTTTGAGCTAGAATAAAGAGTTTCATGCCACTTTATAAGAGTTTCATGCATTGTATGGACACTTGTACTTCCTAAACTTGTATGTTTCATCCCACATCCTATTTTCATGAAAAATTAACTAATTCTCTTAGATTTATAAGTGTACTTGTGACTTTTAGAATTATCTTTTCTCCTCTCTCTCTCTCTCTCTCTCTCTCTCTCTCTCTCTCTCTCTCTCCTCTCTCTCTCTCTCTCTCTCTCTCTCTCTCTCTCTCTCTCTCTCTCTCTCTCTCTCTCTCTCTCTCTCTCTCTATAAGAACTAGCCATTTTGGCCATTATAACTTATGCTCCACCTAATTATGGAAAAGTCCTACTCATTTTCATACCTTTTTATAAATAATACTACTAATTTTTACCTCTTCCATGACTATTATTATTATGTTCATTTGGAATTTTTTATGTTGCATAAGTGATACCTCTTGTTTCTTTACCATGATTGGTTCATTCTATCATCTATTTACAGTAAGAAATCTTCTTCTTGAAGGTCATGTGAAGTGTTGTAAGAAGTGTCAAGGTTGACTGAGATATTCTATCCATTAGTTCCATTTAATGCATCTTTTATATTCTTCATTTCTTATACATTCATCTATAACCTCATAATGTAATATTGATCTAAGAAGATGCAGATTGGAGAAGTGTATGTTTGGTTACTCTCTTAGTTTCAAGTGTAACATGTAGCTAGTTGGAAGTCATCAATCTATTTGGTGTATCACCTCACTTAGGATAGTTTGTTGTTATTTATCTCTCTCTATTTTCCCACAAATTTTAGGTGTATTAGTGATCCAAAGTGGTACATCAAGGGATCTATCCCTATTTAGAGATTCACCTTATGCTTAAGATACCCAAAAGCCTAGAGGTGTTTCCATTATGCCACTTGGATGAGGAGATCTTAGGCATCTCCTAAAATGGTGCGAATCTAAGTGACAATAGGTCTTGGAGAGAATCTTAAAGAATATACTATATTTTAAAATGTATCAAGGTCTCTCTCTCTCTCTCTCTCTCTCTCTCTCTCTCTCTCTCTCTCTCTCTCTCTCTCTCTCTCTCTCTCAAGTTTGATTCTAAAGTATCTATTATAGAAGAAAGTCATTATCTTACTTAGTTGAAGATGGATGAATTGCATGGTATTTTTACTACATATAAGATGAGAGTAAATGGTGATATACCAATGAATAAGGAAGAAGCATTTAAGATATAAATGAAGCCTAAGAAGAATTTCTAAGTTAAGAAACCTAAGGAGGATGAAATTTTTGATATTTATGAGGATAACTAATTGATTTTCTTACAAATAAATTAAAAATAGGGTTAGGCAAGTATAAGGGAAAATTACCCTTCAAATTCTTCAATTATGGTGAGGTAGGAAATTTTGATAACAAGTGTCCTTATAAAAATAATAAGAATGATGATGAAGAGCATGGTGATGGACAAGATGAATAAAAGAAGACATATAGGAAGAAAATATTTAGAAATTATAACAAGAAAAAGAAGAATATTTATAGCAAAGAAGATTATAGCTCATCAGATAAGAGTGAAGATAGTGACTCAGAGTATGATCATGAAAATGATGGTCCTATTAAATATGAAGACCTCTTCATGTCTGAGGAAGGAAGTTGGTCATATCTAAAAAAGTTTACTTGGAGTGATTTAAATGATGATAGAGATGAGGTGGACTATGAGTCTAAATTGATGAATACTCTTGAAGAACTAAAGATTCAGAACAAGATTAACAAGAAGATGAAGTCTCAAATCAAGGAATATGATAATAAATTAAATGTATTTAAAGAAAGGATGAATGAAGATGCCAAATAACATGAAGATATGTTCAATCATCTCAATTGTCAATTGGAAATCCTATCTAAGAGAATGAAATCTAAAGAAGATGAATGTTCAAGGTATGTAATTGAAAATAAGTCATTATAAACTAAGTTAGAGAAGACATCTAGTAAGATGAAGTCATTTGTGAGATTTTAAAAGAGCTCAAATGATCTAGACAATATTTTGAATAATGAAAATCATGAAAGTGATAGATTTGGTCATGGATACAAAGAATAACTATAAAATACAACTCAAGACAAGATGAAGACTAATGTAAATTAGACCTTAAAGGTTAAAAATTAGTCAAGGAAGGAAGATACTGACAAAATGAAGACAAATTAGATTAGACAACCAAATGATGAGGTATGCAAGTTTGAATGGTTATTTTTACAAGTTTAATCAATTTTGGCATAAAGATAGAGAATGCAAGAGACCTGTTAGAAATTTTTTGTATGGAACTATGATGGGGGTCATCATTCAAAAGGTGAGTCCTCTTCAAAAGGAATAGTGTGTTTTAATTGTCAAAAGAATGGACATATTGAAAGATATTGTTCTAATCAATTAAGGTAGGATAATATTCTTACAAAAGGTATAGTGTGATTCAACTATCAATAGAATGGTCACATTGCTAGATTCTACAAGAAAAGGCCTATAAAACAAAATAGGTTTAATCAGGCTCCTAAAGTTAAAAAGAGAAGACAAGTTAACTCATGGAAACCAAAGGTGGTAAGTATGAGTCATGATGAGTCTTTAGGTCTAAGTAATCTATTTTATATGGTGGATAATGCTACATAATTTAGAGAGTGTCAAGAGATCTCATTGTCTACTCATGTTGTGAATGAAGAGACAAAGCTCAAGGAGAAGACCAAGGTTTTGGTTGAGGCTAGCTCTAAGAAGTGTTTGGATGCTAATAAGTAACCTACTATGTGTGAGAAAGTTTTAATCTTGTTTCCTATGTTTTCAAGGTTTGAAGGTGATGTTTTTCAATTAAAATAAGCTAATTTAGTGTTCAAAGTATGTCAATATTCCATAGTTTCTCCAAATGTTATATATCTTATCATAGAAGAGAAAGTGAGTGATGTAGAAAAGGAACAAGTTGTCAAAGTTCAGACTAAGGAGGACAAGAGTAAGAAGTATTATATCTATAAAATGATTCTAGTGGTTACTGAGGAGATTTGGGCCACTCTTGGATTCACTTTGTTTTATATAATTATGGTGTATAAGAGGTCTCTATCTATTCTTCTTAAGATACTCCTTTCAGTGGAGAAGCAAGTGTTGTGGTGTTCTTCAGAAGGTCCTATAAGTGTCTATAAGATCAAAATGGGTGTTTTTAGGTGGCATAATGATATTTATGGAATGTCAAGAAGATTTTAGTTCTTAAAAAGGTTTGTACACTTCTTTGTGATGTGTTCCAGGTGATATTGTGTCTTGATGATGCCATTTGTCCCTTTTGGAGGTATTTGTGTGCTCTTGGGTTTATCTTTCTTATTGAAAATCAAAACCATGGTATAGAAATTAAAGGATACCAAAGGTTTGAAGTATCAAATCTTGTTAAAAAAGTGTGTGATGGTTATCTCCAGGTGTACAATAAGTTTTAGAGGTAGACGTTGACTAGGAGGTTTGTTGACACTATTTGTTTTGAGATTCTAGAGTTTTTGGCTATGCTTAAAAAGTGGTTTTTATTATGAGATGATATTTGAGGATTATTAATTTTTTTAATGGGAAAAATGTGTTTTTAAATAAAGCTTCATAGATATTTTAATGTTTGTGGTTCTCAGTTTATTCAATTTTTTGTCAAGATGGAGGCCTAATTAGCCAATAGGTTTGTAAAGGAAGTATGTTGTAGATGATGAGCTAAGTTATGAAATTTGGTTATATTGAGGTGGAATATGAGAGTGATTTAGATATGAAGTTTTAGGTTTTGAATTTGTGTCTATTGAAATTTGTGGGCTTGGCAAGCTCCAAGTAATGTTACAAGGAGACTAGAAAGGACTAGTGAGAAGAAGAGTGTATTTTGTTTAGTTTCTAAAAAAGAGAAAGGTATGTGTGTTTTAAGGAAATTTATTAGGTTTATTTGGATATTTTTTCCTGTTTTGTGAGTGGCATGAGTTTTATTGATGGTTCTTATGGTTTCTTAAGATAGAAGGCTTGTAACCATGTGTGGTGGTTATTCATGGTGTGTGGGGATTTGAAGATACTCAAGAGGTAAAATGGCTTAGAGATATTAGGGGGAGTCCCTATCAGATGTTTATTGGTGATTTACATCAGATTTTAGTGCTTTTATATGTTATATCTTCATTATTTATAGTGCTTAGTTGAAGAGACTGTTGGGATGGAGCAAGAGGAAGTTTTCAAGGCAAGAAGAGGTAGGCTCAGGGTAAGGGGAGGTTGTACTATCTTTATAATATGGTATTATCCTATTGGTAGTAATTTTAGGTCTTCAATATGATTTGGTTCTCACTTTTTCATTGTGTCAAAGGGGCATAAAGTTATTATTTTGTGAGTGTTTGAAGAGAGAGAAGGAAGGTGAGTTGTATATTGATATATGATAGTTATTGACATCAATGAAAAATGGGGAAATTGTTTGAGATTTTACAATAATGTAATGGTGATTTCATTGAGGTGTCTAGGTGAGTGGATGAAGTTCTTTGTTATTCTAAATGATAATGACAAATTGTGCAATGTGCTTGTCTTAGTATGCTTGAAGAAAGCTTAGTTGATTTTCAATTTTGGCATGGTTTGATATGATTTGGGATGATTATAAATTATTTATCATGTAAAATGGGTCCTATCAGTGGTCAAGGATGATTATATATATTTTTTTCATGACTGATATTCATCTAGTTCTTCATTATGTTCATCTAGGCATAGTTGGTTTTGTGGTAGAAAAATCTAAGTAGGCATATTGATGATATTATATTTCACACATGTGAAGATTTTATGAGTATATTAATGTATGTATGGATTAAAATATTTAAGGATAAAATATTTTTCAAATTTTAGGTCATGAAATTGAGTGTATCAAAATTTATTAAGGATAAAGGTTGGTTGTCCAAGCAGATTGTAGTGGTTTCTTTTCTTAGTCAAACTGTCACTACACATCATACAAATATAGATGAACCAATAATTTTTTGCATTAATTAATGTGAAAATAAATTATTTAATTTTAAAAATTATATAATGGAGATTTTTTATATATTTCATATTATCTTCCCTAAAAATTTGGAGACTTGAAGTGTTGTCTAGCTCAAGTTATAAAGCTTCAATGTTGCTCTAGCAGACTATGATGGGTTAGAGAGTGTGAAGTCTAATCATGTTAAAGAATAGATTAATTATTTATAATATATAATGGTTTGAATTAAATAATATATATTTAACCAATGGTTCACATAAATTTCAATATGTTAAAGTTTGCACTTGTAGGTGACAGGTTTCACAAGCTCATTAGACTGACAAAAGATCAATAGTGAGCAGTGGTTCATACTGATAAAGATCAATGGTGTGGGAAAAGAAAAAGATTTAAATGTTTATAATTAATTTTGGGATACCAATTGGCATATTATTTTATTTTATATCTAATATTTAATGGTGATCACTACAAGGTAAGGACCAAGCTGATCCGCAAAAATTGATGGTACATGTTTAGTCAATATTACAAGGGTGAACAAAATGAGGTCAACATGTTCGTTGTTTAATAGTTTACCTAAGTTAAAGACAAAATAATATTTAAAATTTTTATTTTATATAATATTATAGTACATGATATGAATGCATAGTGTTCAAAGTTTAACCGTTTCTCAGTGACCATTGGAATTGAAATATTTGAATTTGTGAGGGAAAACCAACCTATGCTTTTTGAGTTATAACTTTCAATATATATATAATTTGAAAATGGTGTAAAAAAAATTTGTAGAGGAATTAAATTTTCATGCATAATTATAAATTTAAATTTATAATTATTTATAAATTCAAATTTATTAATTTCAAAATTTGACTATGTGTTTTGACTATGTTCTGCAAGTGACCCAAGAAGGTTGTTTGAGATTGTTTTAATGTTATTTAGATGTTTAATTATAACTTAGGTATTATAACGTGTTACATAATTCATAAGGATATTATTTATGGATTTTTTATGTTTTATCAATATATATTTAGTATGAATAATTCTTAATAAGTTGACTATGTGTCCATTTATGTTCTTATGTACAAAATGTTGTTCAAGCAAAATTGGTTCTAGTAGAGGAGTGTTGTGATGATTGTGATCATTTTAGGATGTCAAAGGGGTTATATGGAGTGTTCATATAAAATTTAAGTGGTCTTGTGTTCTTTTTTTCTTGATGGAGTGCTAAAGGAGTGAATGGGTCTCCATGAGACCTGTAAGTGCTATAAGGGCCTAATTGAAAGGTGTAGTTGCTTAAAGGTGACCCATAGATGCTATAGCTAACCAATTTCGATTATGTTAAAAATTTAATTTTTTTTAATTATAATCATTAATTTATAGGGTATGCTTAATGGCTAGCCAAGGTGTTCATATTCATGAATGCTCTATATATAGTGAAACTAAAGATGATGGTTTCTAGATTTGAGAGAGGCTTTTGTGTGAAGGGTTGAGATGTGAAAGAGAGTAAGTGTACCCAATGCATGAGTTGAGAATATAATATTTAGGAATATTCGTATGACTTTTAGGTCATAGTTTTGATGTCAAAATAGTGATCTTGTAGGTTGATGATGAGCAAAGAGGTGTAGAGTGATCCATAAGGATGTTTTGGATGTACTAAGAGTGAGTGAAGGATAGATGGTATTTGTGTGATCTTGTTGGATGATTTAAGAGATGGATCAGAGTGTGGAATTTGTGTATGACCATTTGTTCATGTTTTTTATGTGGTGACAATTTTTTTTTAAGTGAATAGTGATCTAAAAGGTGGATTTGGATGCATTAAGTGTGTAGAGTTGAAGAAAGTTGATATACTTTATATCTCCATTAGATTAGTAGGCTATCAGTGTTTAGGATATTTTATATTCATAGGTGTTTTTTTTATTATTCAACATCTAGGGGGTTTTAGCCTCCTTGAAAGGTGAAACTTGTTAAAGATCTAGTTGTCATGGTAGCTCGTTGTGGGATTTTAGTCTTACTAGAAAAAGGGATGGTAGTTCCTTGATTAGTTATAGATGGTCTAAATAGGTTCTTTTTATTATAGGATAGTAGTCTATTTGTAGGTTTTAGTGGGTTTTCTCCCCCAAGAGGTTTTCCCACATATGTGATGTGTTATGTGCTTGATCTTAAATTATCTTTCTTATTCATTGTTTTGAAAGATATGTATGATTTATTCATAACAATAAATAATAGAGAAAATAAGAGTTTTGAAAGGTTTAAAATTGAAGTTGGATTATTTGGGCTCATTTATTCACTCCCATTATCAATGATTGTACCTCTAAAAATAGATTGTTCTTGTATTTCTTCTTCTACCTAAGGAAGGGGTCCATAGATAAGTTTGGATATGCATTCCTTATTTTCAATCTTTTTGGCATCCTCTTTAATGATCTTAGGATCATATTAGATCCTATATACCATAATCGTAGTCATGTTGGCCATGTACATCCTTACTTCCACTTCAAAATCATCTTCAAAATTCATAAATATGATGTCATGTTCATAATATTGATTCCCATAGTTGATCCTAATTTTTATTTCATATTTTTTAATGTGTTCCCTTACATTCTTTCTAGGGTCCCAACATCCTTAAGGTGATAGTTTGAACCCATAATGTGGCCTTATCTTTCCAAAAAAAATGGAGGTGATCCCATCTTATGTATTGCATCCTACCAATCAAAAGAGGAGTTGGATGGATAATTTATTTCTTAGAAATCCTTAAGTTAGTATCAACATTGTCAGTGAACTGGGAAGCAATCTCTTATTCAGCTACTTTGTCAGGCACAATCCTTGGTAAGTATAGAGGATGTGACTTTATAATTATTATGTACTTAGGGTATAAATAATAATATCCCATATTTTGAATATTTTTATTTATGGGGTTTTAAATCCCAGTCACATTCTTCCCATAAATCACTTGATACACAATGGGTATTTTTTAACCTTTTCATGTTCTTCCTGAATCTATGTACATGAAGAACATTGAACTCATCACATATCCTTTTTTAGGGTAATAAAGAGATGGTTAACATAAATAATCATAATATGAATGCACAATTTAAGTCACCACATCCACCATGTAGGACATCATGTATAAATTCCATCTAGGGAATGTCTAGGATTTGTGATTTTTAGAATAAAATTGGATCTAATGATCTCCCTTAATTTAATGATTTTGTTTTAAGATAAATCCTATACTACAAATATAACCATAACTCATTGAAATTATTTATGTTTTAAAACCATATACCCTATTTATTAGATCCATGTTGATTCAGTCCCTTGATATGAAAACCAAAATGGGGATGGCTAAGATATGGCCCTAAACTACAAGGTTTCTTGGGTTATCAGCCCACTCTTGTAACTTGTTGAGCTTATTGATCTGAAGCCATGAATTCATCATGTATTTATTATATGACATGTATAGGAAAGGAATAATGTAATACCTCTCAAATACATTTCCACTAATGAATGTAACTGGTGTCTTGCCAATCCTAAAGTGAAATATCTTCCTAGTAATTGTTCCATTCATAAATAAATTAAATAATAAATAAATGCAAGGCATTACCTCTATATTAATTTTTGCATTATGAATGTTGATTGCTTTGATATAAATGAGGTCATACTTGTAACTTGGTGTGAAAATTGAGAGTGGGTCCTCATACTTATATGGATTGACTACATCGACCATATCCCAAATGGTAAAGTAGTATTAAAAATCATGGTCCAATGTTACTAAATCAAATGTTGTATATGTGTATTTTATTAGTTCTTAAATATAGTATGTAGAGGGGATTGGGATGTAATATGAAGAAGCCATTTTTTGTTGTCAAAAAATCATTTCCTCTATGAAAATATTATAAATAATTGATTGTAATGGAGTTCTGGATTCATAGTGAACACTTGAGGTTAGAATTCATAATGCTATTGATAGCTTGTAAGAAATGTAAATAGACTAGAAATAACAATTTAAAACATATTTATTATTTTAATTATATTTGATAATTGAATGCATTAATTCTTCAATTCTTGTGAATTAATTATAGCAATGGCGTTCATTTTTTTCCCATGTTTACACCTTTTATTTAAATTTCATAATAAAAAATTCTAATTTACTACCATGTAGCTTCTTTTCTATTTTTCCAAATGCTTGGGAATTTAAATATTATATATGTCTATATTATACTCATTCAAGGTTTTTATGTCTTCACTACTTATGTATCTATTTCTATAGGACACGTGTCTACCTATCACTATTCATCTCCCAACCAAATTATAATTTATCATGCTTTATTTATTTATCCATGAGCTAATGGGATGATGAAAAATGGATTAATATCAATGATTCACTTGCCTTAGATTATATATATAAAGGTTCATGATGATGCCATCTCTGGTCCACTAGGATGTCAACACATGGATGGATCTCATTATTCTACTTGCCTTTGATTTTTCATATAAAGGTCCATGTTGGCATCACCCCTAGGATAATATGATCATGACACGTGAATGAATCTCACTACTCTACTTAAAAGGGTATTTCCATACAAAGGTCCATACTAATGTCACCTTTAGTCTATTATGATGATGACACCTTACAAGATACTAGTGATATGTTTGTTTAGGGTCATTTGTACAAAAGACTGCACACATGGTAAGATAAAATGAGATCTGAGAGGGTCTAATATACACCTAATCATGGAATACCTACTTAAATAATCAAATCACACAAAAATATGTGATCTCTATTTGGACCATATCCTATATTAGTATATGATCAAACCCCAAATTTACCTCATGAAGGATATGCGATCCATTATGTAGTAGGCTAGTAGAATAGGCTACAAGGTCTCATTATATATTCTTACATCTAGTTCTACCCATCTTATCACATAAGTACCCAATCTTTGTAGTAGGATGGTGAATATGTAAGGGGTCCTAAGGAGTGAAGCAAACATTTTGATAAGGTAGGAATATTTAAATTTTCATGCATATAACCTTCATGAGATGATCTATGTACTTCACTTATGGTTCCAAGATTTTTTTCCACTACTCTGAGTGTCATAAGCCCTTGATGTTGATAGTTATTAGTCTTTTCCACTTGTCTAGTGTGTCTCATTTTTTATAAGTATTTACACATCACCCATGTGGCACCTCAAATTCCCAATTTACATCATAAATTTTTTGACATCACATTGTTAAATATTAATTTTAGTTGATCACAACCTCAATCACGTTTATCTATTTACACCCTTGGATTTAAGTTTATGGATAGTAGTGTAAGACCTTCATGCCATCCTCACAAAAACCCATTATTTCACATTATTACCCTTATTTATGTCACTTGGATTTTTATTTTTATTTTTTTCATTGTATTATTTTTAGTAACAATCCATTACTTCAGAAATCATTTCACTATTACTTCTCACACCATCTCATTTTCATCTTAGTCGTGTCATTAGTTGGTTGTGCTTTCCTACACCACAACTTATAAAAAGAACTAATTTATATTTATGACTCCTTAGATAGTTTATCTTTCATTTTTTTCATGTCCTTGTTTTATTTTGGTTGATTTTACATAGCTTACATTGGACATCGTGTATACTTACATGTTTTTCTTTATGTTTGAATTAATGTCTATGTCTTAATTTTTAATTACATTTCCATTTTCAGTCACTTATGTTTTCTCTATATTTGATGTAACATGATTATCTTACATTATATCATATTATTTAATTACATGTATTTTTTGAACTTTCTTACATTTATATTTCATTTATGTACAATGTTTTACATATCTCATTTTTTGTGGTGTATTTTACATTCATTTTTAACATTTTACTTCATCATTTTTCATAATTTTTGTTCACTGGTTTTATGTCTAGTTATTTAAGATGTCATTTTTCATCATCTTAGACTTTTTTCTTTTTCACCATGCATCTTCTCACATTTTATATAAAAATAAAAAAACATACATCATCATACATTTTCTCAAATCTTGCAGCCTTTAAATATTTCTCATGATTATTTTTCACATATTATTTTCTCTTTAGGTCATTTCATGAACCAAAATAGGCCTTATAATATTGGAAAGTCAAACAATTTTTAGGTGAGAATATAATATTTTTTTCAAAAATTTAAAATCTTATCTAATTTATTAGGTGTGTATCTCATTTTCATGTTGGGTTCCTTTCATCATATACTACACATGTTGAATTTTATATAATCAAAAATGTAATTGAGGTAACATATTTTAATTCTATTTACTTTCATTTACATATAGTTATTTCAAGATTTTATTTCAATTATATTTTTGTGTTGCTATGTTTTATTCCCAAAGCACCATCCCATGTTACACTATTGTGACATGTGATGAGTTTTAGGTGGGGTATATGTATACAATTAATATTTTTCATCCATATCACTCACTAAAATTTTATCTTATATAAAATTTTCTAGCATTGATCTCTTTGATTGCATGAATTAAAGGGAAAACTAGGAAATGAGTGTATAGGATTGGGGTGATTTACAAGAGATGTTGTTATTATCTCATGATTACATAACTCCTATAAATTTTTATTCTTTAGTGTTATTCAATTTTTATCCTCTTATGTCATCCTAAAATCATGAAACACTGAAATATGTAAAAGTCTAAAATCTAGTAGGATTCTCAAAAACTTATAATTTTCATTATAACTCCTATAATTTAACACACACACACATACACACACACACATACATACTTTATTGTCTCTTCCATCTATATTCCTTATTTCATATGACATCAAAATTATCAATACTATCTATTTAGTCAATGTACTATGTCAACCAACCCAATATAATTTTATTTTATTAGTTAGACCAATATTATTATGAGTTATTTTTAATCCCATTCAATTATATCATCTTGGACAATACCACCATCTTAGTTTTTAGGGTTGGCTTTTTATATTAGATTAGTATGTATATGGCTCATATTTAATTGTAATCATATAATTTACACTATAATCACTCTTATTTCTCTCATAGTTGTTCCATTAGTCATTTATGGAGTATTTTTTGTGTTTATAACCTTTTCTTGAGTGAATATTATCATGTGGTAGTATCTGAATCTCAATAGAAGTCTTTGAACCAATGAGGTGTCATAGTCTTTGAAGTCCCTATGAAATGATTTATAGGTCTTATTATTTAATTTAAATTCTTAAAACCACTAAAATTTCTTTTAGTTTGAAGTATTATATAATTATAATTAAATAAAATAAAAAAAATAAAAAATTATTATCACATGAAAGAATAAAAACTATGAATAATAATAAAAGACCTAGTTTTTTATTATTTGTGGTCTCATTTTGCATGACTAATAGATATATAGAAGTGATAAAATTTGATTTATTTTAAAAGTGTGATATAAAATGGAAGTGTGACTCCTCAAGGTCAATACTTACATGATAAAATTTTACTATTATCATATACTAGTCAATTTTGTCCACTATAAAAAATAATGGAAATAAAGGAACAATCATTTGTAGTTGCTTAAAACATGTATATGTTAAAAATTCATATGCATGTGAATGAACTAAATAAAACCCTAATATGTATTTCAATAGTTTGAATAATGTCAAAGAAGATAAATGGGTGTAATGTGATGAGTTACCCCAATCACCCTCATGATTACTTATCATTGCCTACATATACAATACTCTAAACATGTAAATCAAGCCCATGTAGTTCTCCCACTTAAAATTATTTGTGAATTTTTTTAAAATTTTATGCATGAGTGCATCTAAAGATATATTTAATAATTCTATGTAATTGGTTAAATATTTATTGAAATGATTGGAATCAAATTTGAGAGGAATAGAGTAGTTTTGTTTAGTGTGAAATATTTCAAGTGTGCCTCTATATTTAATTTCCAAGTGATACAATGGTGATTTATATGTGTGTTTATATAAATATAAAATGGGAAAATATCATTCTACCTTTCCTTAAAATATAAACCAAAATACAAAGGAGGTTATAAATTTGAAAAGTATCCATTATTAAGGTGAAGGTTAGGATCGACCCATAGGGTTCAAGACCATCTGCCATTATTTACTCATATTGATCTACCTATCCATTAAAATAAATGTCAAAATTTTATTTTTTAAAAAAAATTATTATCTAGGTTTTTATATATTACAAACATTATTTTAGGTCTAAGATAAAAACTTATAAATGGATAGGTATTTAGGATAAAATGAGGAGGTAAAAAAGATCTAGATTAAGTGAATGTGGTATAGAATGACATTATCAAGTGTTCATGAACAAATTTTAGATACTATATTCCCACATTCTCCCACCACACTTCATCTATAAATTAATTTACTAGAGTAAAAGGAAAGACATACCTAATTGTGTAAAACACACTTTTGCTTTAGGAGAAAGCTCCAATCATGCAAGGTGTTCTATGTTGAAACTTGTAATGATGTAAAATTTAGTTAATTTACATATGCTAAATTGAAAATTAAAATGTAAATTGAATTCAAAATATTGAAAATAATCAAGAGGACTACACATGTATGTGTGAAACCAATATTTCTCTTGTATATTTTATTGAAGATGAAGATTCCTTGAAGCATTGATAATTTATTCTTCTAATGAAATACTATGAAATAAATGGTTCCTTGGTTGAACCAATGGTTAATTAAGGGTGATCAATCCACAATATGAATTGAACATGAATATAAAATATAACCCACTGAGTGATGAATACACCTAGATTTGCATATTATGTATTTGTAACCCCAAAATAAAAATGGGTTGAAATACACAATGGATTCACAATTAATAATGTTATAGGTCACTAAACCTTTAAAAATATGCATTATTCACTTTACCTAAGTCAACCACTTTAGATTTTTTTAGATTCAATTTTTAGTTTGATCCTTAGTTATTGTATGCATGATCAAAAGATAATGGAGTATTTACGTGCTCCTACCATAACCATGGATAGAAATTAGTATTGAAAGTATGGCATGAATATATACCATTCCCCTTGAATTTTTAAAAATAGTATAGTGTACATGAATTTGTATCATTCCCCCATGTGATAAATGTAAATTTTTTAATTGTATATGGACTTTCAAAATTTATGTTTGAGGATATGCCCCTTCATATGAGCCAAAAATGTATGAACTTGTAAAAAAATTATATAATGTGATTGTATATTCAAAGGAACATTCCCCATATTCTATACAATAACTAAATTTATAACCATTTTAAAATATTTGAAACTATATTTTGTACCCAAATTTGATTTTTGCTCAAAAAGGCTCATCCTTGTATGAAAATCCTTCTCAAATGGACTAATTTTGAGGTGAGGGATGTATCCTAAAAGTCACTCATCTCAAGATAAAATTTAACTATATCATGAATATCAATATGTAATCATTAAATAATATAGACTGTGTGAAAAGTATGTAAACATATTAATCTATGTAACATTCAAATCATATATGTATCATATGATTCAAGGCATATATAAATTTATAGATTAATTTCATAGTAGTAAAATATAGTAGAATCATACATAATAGGTAGCTCATGATATGGAAAATGACACTTATAAAACTTAACAAGCTAAAATAACACACAACACAACATTCACAATGTCATATAATGTTGGCATGGTCCATATATAAGTAACATGTTCAAATTATTCACCTAATAAACAAGATATAATAGAGATGTTAAATAAAATTTCACAAAAGGGTCAATCCACATAAAATATACAAATAAGAGTCTAATATACTATATATAAGTAGTTACATTAATAGAACATATAAATAGAAAGATATCAGACAATATGCTTAGGTAATGTGATTATATCCTATAAAATAACATACCCATGTACACAATGTAAGTTAGAGGTGTTAGAAATACATTTGAAAAGAGTATATAACTCTATATTATAGGATTTATATAATGGTAACACATATAATTATTATAGCCTATGGATAAAATTCCCCCAATTTAGCAAAATATTTGGGTGAAGGCAAGTCTAAAATCTTAGTCTACGTAAAGTTTATATGTCCTAAATAACACTTAAAAACACAAGTGAAAATCTTGTGTGATAGAAAAAGCATATGTTATCTACCAATCATGACAAAAATAACATATGAAAATAATGTAAAATATATGTATACACATATTTCATACCCAATTTTATATTTTTAGAATATTTTAAATGTTTTACATTTTTTAAATATTTGAAATTTATTGTAGTTTTTAAAATTTGAAACTAGAACCAAATAGACTAGTAACACCCATGGGTTCAAAATTATAATAAATAAAATGGATATGAATAATCCAAAACAATTTTCAATGTGAATCATACACTAAAAATAATTCCATGGACATGTATGAGTGACATTATCCCACTATATATGTGATTTTTAACTTTGAAGGGCATCAAGGATATTGAATGGATATACAGAGGAATGACTATATATCCTCATTTCATCAAATGTACACTTTTTAAAAGAAATTAATGTGCATATATGAGAAATATATGACACATAATAAATGTTTTTCATGGACAAATATTATTTTATATACTCAACTTACGTACAATATCAAAAAATTATATATATTATGGCTTTGTGTGATTAGTTTCTTATTTGATTGTGAAAAAAGGTTACAATATATGATTGACTAAATCAAGAAATTAATGGATTTTGGTTATAACTCATACTATTTTATATTTTATTTGACAAAAAAAATATAGTTTTCTCAAATTAAACTATGAAAATAAAAAAGCAAATGTAAAATGATAGCAACATAGATCATCATTTGGATTGTTTAGATCTGGAAAGATAAAAAATGAGACAAGTGACCAAAAATTTAATAAGATCCAATGTATATAATATTTATTGAAATTATCGCATGTAAAAATTAGAATAATAACATTATAAAGTAATCAATAATCAATGAAAAATTATTTTCCTTTTCTTATGATTTGAGTGTTTTTAAATTTTATTAAATATGTGAAATTACAACATGCTAACTAGTAATCCCATCAATATGAGAGTTATAATAATCAATAATAATAAGTAGAATGATCAAATTTTTGTATGAAATATGATATATGTGCATGACTCATAATAAAAAAATGCATCATGTGCTATAATGAAACTATCTAGATCACTACTCATGTAATATTGTGTGGGGGGAGTAGATCTAAGAGATGTATAAATATTTTATATCTTCTGAGGATTAGTAAACAATCATGAAAAATGGTGTGATATTTTTGAAACATTTTCATATTTATTTATCATAAATTGAGACAAAAAATTAAAGTGATGGTGTTTTTTTTGAACTTGACATCATGTTATGATATGATTTATTTTGCACTACTTGATTTTGAGACTCTTGCACTTATTTTTGAACTGGTTTAATATAAAATGTCTCCATGGGTGAAACAATAGTAAATGTACTTTATCATTTCATATATTTTTCAATAAAATATGGTGGTGGATTGATAAGAGGAAGTAATATATATGTCAGAGGGTATTCATATATAATCGATGAAAATTTTACAATTGATTTCAATGAATGCACTTTAGGCATTTATGTATTATATAATGTATATGACACCACTTGTATAACTAAAGGTGTCCTAAGATGTAAAAATCCATAGTTTTTAATAAAACTATATAAGGAATAAATAATATAGAAACACCCACATGAAATGGCAACACAATATGTCCCAAAGTGGTTTGTTGTTTTCTTTTAAATGTCTTGACACTTTTATATGCTTCTTGTATGTCATGTTGTGTGTAATCCAATGAATGGATAAATGTAATTATGCATGCATTATATATTGATATATTATCAAATATTACACTATGAATGGGTTGTTGATGAATCTATTCTTGTATACATAAGGAATGAAAATTAGATTCATCATCCATAATCTCACTATCATCAAAAGTGATCATAGGATGTGGTTGAATACTTTGAATAATTATGCCAATGGTTTCATGTAATGGATAATCATATGATGCAGGAAGTGGATATGAATTATAAGGATAATACACTACTAAATACTCATATTTTTTTCATGATTTGGAAATGGCTCCCTAAAAATATTTAACTTAAACTTTTCATTATATTGAGGCTTATTTTCCTTTGTAGGAGTGTCAATATCCTTGAATTTTTTATAAATAATATATTGAATAGGGTTATTGGTATTGAAATATTTATTACAAAAGTGATCATTTCATTCATGGTAATCACAACATGCATTCTTATCAAATGATTTTCTTTGAGGTACACTATTGTAAATCTCTAATAGTGGAGGTAGAGTAATGGGATTTCATTCAAATAGTTTTTTAAGAAATTAATTATGTGGTTATGGTAATATAGATAATTTCATCCTTGGTTATTATGATAAAACAAACTTTTTATAAGGATGAAAAATAACATTGACTATTGTATTTACATCATATTTATTATTTTTTGGCTTAGATTTGTAATATGTTTATCTTTAAAACTTCATTGTGGAAGTTGATGTAGATGTATGTTCATATTTTAGCCTATTAAAAGCAATAAATTTGACTTATCTTTATCTTATTTCATGAAAATTTTTCTCAAACAATCTAAAATAATTTAAAATAATTAACTCATGCAAAGGTGAAAGTAATTTTTCTTATAAATATATTGTGATTTTTTATCTATAAAAGTATTAGTCATTTTAGAAAGGATGGTATTTTTAAAAAGTATATAATCACTTATAGGCTCATTAGTTCCTTGATTAAGCTTAGAAATTTATGCATATAAAATATTTTAATAAATTTGATAAGGAAATACTTGAAAAATTGATCCGCTCATGGATTGAATGCTTTGATGGATTGAATAGGTAGATTATAAAACCAACACAATGTGAAATATTATATGATTCTTGGAAATAACTTAGAAGTTTTTCATTGAAATCATAATCCAAACATGCCACATAAAAATAATGAAGATGCTGTTGTATATCTCCTTTTACCTTCATATAATGGAATTTTGGG